>OY998180.1:128066212-128478451 GCA_963921935.1 Galeruca laticollis
TGGATTTAGAAATTACTGGAGAACAATCTGAAAGCTGTGTTGTAAATGGTGAGGAGAATTTACTTGATGATCCTCAAACTCCAGGCTCTACAAGGGCATCTTGTTCATCCGAACTAGTAACTCCTTCTTCCTCAGGACTCTCGACACCGACAACTCAATCTTCAAGAATAAGAAAAAATCAAATTGTTTCATTGCCATCTGAAGACGATTACGATTCCGATGACTCCATCGCACACAAAACATATGAGCCCTGTGATCCACGATTATTCCAAGTTTCACAAAATAGGGACAGTGAGGAAAAACAAGAAAGTCAAAAAACCCATATTGACGATTTTGCCACCTGGCAAAAATACCCGTTGCTCCACAAAAATACATCGATTTCACTTTCGTTGATGAAATGGGATCAAACGTTCAAGGCTTCTATAGGCGTTTTAATAATAATAGGTTTTAACTCTTTGCCAAAAATAAGAAAATACTGGTCCAGAAGTCAAAATTTCAACAGTAAACGTATCTCCCAGTAAAAGATTTTCAAAATTTTTACGATTTTTGCATGTGAATGATAATAGTCAAATGCCTTCTCAGGACCGACCAAACTATGACATACTATATAAAATTCGCCAAGTCATTGACCATTTCAGCGAGGTGTTTTCTGCTTCTCTTACTCCACACAGAAGTGTAGCAATAGACGAAAGTATGATTGCTTTCCAAGGAAAAAGTACACTGAAGCAATATATGCTTATGAAGCCGATAAAAAGAGGTTTCATGTTTTGGGCTATGGCTTGTTCGATGAGTGGATATTTATTGGCATTTGATGTGTGCCAATGTGAAGAAAATACTCAAAGTGAAAATACTTTAGGGAAACGCGTCATTCTGAAACTAGCTAATCAGTTGGAGGGAAGAGGATTTTGTTTATACTTCGATAACTTCTTCACCACCATTCCATTGATCGAAATATTGTCGGATAGGAATTTGTTCAGCTGTGGCACAATTGGTCAAACTACAAAATATTTTCCCAAAAATAAACTCCTAGACCATTCTCGGTCGAACTATCCTACAGTGCGGACGTATCGATTTGAGTTCTCTTGCGATAACTGATTTACTTACCTAGCAGTTTCCTATTATTATTTTTTCTGTGTTGTATATAATTAGTGTAGCAGCGATACTGTAAGTAGTTTTTAGCTATTTATTTGTTTTGTCCCGGCTCTGAAACCCAGATGTCCGGTGGCCAATATGAAAAAGGGGGCAAGGACCCAGCTCTGCGATCAACGAGAAGAAATTGTCCTAATGTGCATGTGGAAGAAATTACATTTTCTGGAGATATTGATATGAATTATCAAAATAACCAGAATACGATGGATTTAACAATTAATAATATTTCAAACGAAACCGTGAACAAAAACAATGATGATACGGAGTCAGTAAAAAACTTACTAATAGGTTCGAATATAACAAGTAATGTAAACAGTGGTCGTAGGCCAGTTAATACAGACAATAGATTTCTACCCACCGATATAGGTCCATTTTTGTAGAGCATTTAGAACTAAATATTGGTGGTTTACATCCGATGAAATTAGGTGAAAAGTTGTTAGCGCTATCAAATTATGAAAATAATATTACTGAAATAACTAGTGTTGGAAAAAATCGCGTAAAAATTGAAGTAAATTTGAGTAACTATGCTAATAAATTAGTAGAAGAACCATTTTTCGAGAAAAATAACCTGATTGCATACATTCCAAATTATTTAACCGAAAAACGTGGCATAGTGAGAGGTGTTGACACATCTCTGAGCGAACATACTCTTTTAAATATTATAAAATCGAATGTTTCAATTAAAAAGGTACAACGTTTGAATAGAACAGTGGAGAAATATGGCGTTATACAGCGGGCTCCTAGGCAGATGATAATTGGCAAATTAATCCCACAATTTATTTACATTAATAAAGTTAGTTGCTCTGTCGATACCTATGTTAGTCTGGTCATGCAATGTTATCATTGTCTTAGGTACGGTCATACATCTTCTCAATGCAAAGGTAAAAAAAAGGTGTAAAAATTGCGGATCAGATGAACAAACTGATAATTGTTCGAATAGCTGTAGTAGATACTGTGTTCACTGTCAGACTAGCAACCATTCTTCTTCATTCAAGGAATGCCCAGTATATATAAAACAAAGGAAAACTAAGGAAGCTATGGCTAATTTGAATATATCAATTAAAGAGGCTGAAAATGTAGTCGATAATCCCAGCTACACCAGCATTATCCAAAAAAATAGGTTTGCTCCACTAACTAATTCAGAAGTTGATTTTCCCAATCTAAAACCTTCCAGTTATCAAAATCGTTACTCTAGCAATCCTCTAAAAGGAAATAGTCCAACCTCACCTACTCCGGAAATTATCTCAAATCCTCGTGAAAAGAGAAAAAGTAATAATACTTTGACTTCCCTCCCATTCGTAGAGAATACAATACCAGCTTTTGTGCAGATCCTGTATTCCAGTTTAGTCAAAAGAATACTGAAAGTGATTTTGATAAACTTGCATATCAACTTAGCTCCAAAATAAAAACCATGCTTGAAAATTCTATACGAGATATGCCTCAAGCTTCTTCAATCAATAATAAGTTAATATTTAACGAAAATGATATTGATAGTGAAATTAAGAATATTGTCGATAGTTTATTCAACTAACAATGGCAATACTAGCTTGTGAATAGTTCAGTGGAATGTCAGATCTTTAAACTCCAATAAATTTTCGTTAACACAACTTGATGTTGAAGACAATTTTGATATTGCTCTGATATCCGAAACCTGGTATAAACCAGCGGATGTCAAAAGGTTTCAAAATTTTAATATAATAACAAAAGATAGAAAGAAAGGACATGGTGGTGTGGCTATATTCATATCAAACTCAATTAAATATGAAATTATTGAATTTGTTAATAACTTCAATCCCAAAATAGAAGCATGTGGTATTAACATTACTAGTGGTGATGAAAAATTGACAATTATAAGTTTGTACAAACCTTCGACAACTAAAGCAACTGTACAAGATTAAATCAATTTATTTAACCAGATTAAGCACGAGTGTATCATCGGTGGTGATTATAACGCTCATCACGGAATCTGGGGTTCGGAGACGTGCTCGACAGATGGTAATATACTAGTTGAAGCGTTAGATTATTTTCCTGCTTTAGCTGTAACTAATGACGGTTGTGCCACAAGAATTTCTTCTCCAGGACAAGCTAAATCTGCTGTAGATCTGACTATTATCTTCAAAATTGTGTTCTTCATTTACGTGGTCCGTTTTATCGGACACATATGGTTCTGATCACTTCCCTATTAGGATTGTGATCAACGATATCCAGAAGGAAAATTTTTCGGTTAAGCGTACTTCTAAATGGTCAATGTCCAACGCTAATTGGAAGTTATATCAAACCTCTATCATTGAATCATTCCAATCCGTCACTATTTGCAACGATTCTAACGCCATGATATCGTTTCTCACTGATACAATAACGGCAGCTGCAAATAAGTCTTGTAAGGTAATCAACTACTCATAATCCGACTAAATACATTCCCTGGTGGGATCAAGAATGCCTCGCAGCGACAAATTCTAGGAAAAATGCGTTAAAAGCTTACAGAACAAACTTAATCCCTTCTAACTTCATTGAATATAAAAGATTAGATGCTATGTGTAAACGGTTATTCAAAACCAAATCAAGAACAAATTGGGCCAAATTTTGCTCCTCACTTAATAGACAAACTCATCCAAGCGACATATGGAGAAGGGTTAATAACGTTCAAAGTGTTAAAATATCTTGTATAGTCAACGAAACCTTAGTTGAAAACTTGCTTCTAAAGATTGCACCCAACCACGTCCATTATCCAATAGACTGGCCTATTAATTCTCCAGAACAACATTGTTTACTAGCACCGATAAACATCAATGAAATAAAAACAAGTATTAAAACTTCTAAAAAGTCTAGTCCAGGAATTGACGGAATTAATTACCTTATGCTAGGAAACATGCCGGACGTAGCGTTACAGTTCTTATGCAAAATCTATAATAATATCTTGATGAAAGGAGACAATTGCGACTCTTTAAAACAATGTCTTATCGTTCCAATTCCGAAGTTAAATGATTCAACTGCCCTCAGACCCATAGCCCTTATGTCTTGTTTATTAAAAACTTTTGAAAGGATTATGAAAATTAGACGGGAATGGTGGTGTGAAAGCAATAATGTTTTTCCAGACACACAGTTTGGTTTTCGTAGGAAAAGAGGCACAGTAGACTGCATTGCACATCTAGTCACAGATATTCAATCAACGTTTACCGAAAACAATTATCTTGCTGCATTATTTTTGGACATTACCGGTGCTTACGATAATGGTCAACTGCATTCTCTTTTTAATAAATTAATTCAAATTGGTATTCCATCCAGATGTGCGTATGTCTTGGTTGAACTATTTATGAATAGACTTGTTTTCAAAGGTTTACCGCAGGGATCAGTTCTAAGCCCACTACTCTTTAACCTATATACCTTAAACGTACATGTTATGGATATAGTGTGCAACATATAGCAATATGCAGACGATATCTGTTTATATGTTAAGGAAAAGACTTATCACCAGTGTATTGAAACTCTAAAAGTCATTATGCAACATTGTAATAAATGTTTCTCATATCTAAGTCTACACCAATCACCTAAAAAATCTTCTGTTGTATTCTTCACACGACATCGTCTACCAGCTGTTTCCAACCTGCAACTCACTAATATGACGATATCAGTTAATAGAAATTATACTTACTTAGGTATCACACTGGATTCAAAACTAACTTGGAATGATCACATGAACCGAGATATTGTCAAATGTGAAAAAAGTTTAAATATGCTGAAATTTGTTAATCGTTACGATTGGGGCGCTGACCCCAAAACCAATTATGTTCTACAGGGCCTATACGAGATCCATCTTCGATTATGGAAGTTTTTTATTTGGCTCAGCCACAAAATCTCGCTTAATCAAATTAGATAGAATACAATTCAAGGCTTTACGATTGGATTTAGGTGCTCTCAAATCCACACCTACTAACACACTGTTGGCACCTTAGCGTGAAATATGTAAATATGTTTGCTGCGACATGTCCTTTGTTTCTCTTTTCATATCATATTACTTATTTCGTGGCTGAATGGGATCCAGCTCCCAAAGCCAAAAAACGAAAAAAAAACTCCTAGACGACAAAAAAAGGCAATTGCGCAATCTGATTATACCACATGCAAAGAAATTTCTATTTGCAAATGAAAATATCGTGGTAAAAAAGCGGTAACAGTATGTAGCAATATGCATAATGCAGAGGAAATTGGACAGGTCTAGCGGACAAATAAATTTGGGGAACGAGAAAATGTCCATTATCCTAAGCCTATTGTGGAATATAATCAGTTCATGAGAGGGGTTGATAGGTTTGAGCAACGTATGGCTGCTTCCAGTATTGCTTGGAAAATCAGAAGATGGTGTTCTAATATTTTTTTGATGCGGGAATAGTAAACTCTTATATACTGTACCGAAAAAGCAAAATAATGCACGGAAAAAACCGACTCATCTACAGTATCGCAGTAAATTAGTAGATCAGCTGACTTTGAACTGCAAGAAAAAACGAGGTCCTCCTCAAATTTGTGGCGTATTTATAAATAGTAATCATTTACCACAAAAAACCACTTCGCGGCGGTGTCAACAGTGTTCCAAACGAGGCTTACAAAAAAGAAGCAACGTTATGTGTTTAGACTGTGAAGTAGCATTATGTATAGATTGTTTTGTACCTCATCATACAAATTAATTTCATCTTATCTAATACGTATTTTATGAAATAAACATTTTATTCCTTTTATAAATTGTATATATATAGATATATAAATCCCAATAATTACCTTCCGTATTTCCATTGACATTCTATTTTTTTCTCGGTGGTACAAGGGGTTTGCCAGGGAACATTTATAACTTATTCCGTCTTGAATGTTCACTGGTAAAACGGTTTACCGGACTAGAAAAATGAAAAATGAATTATTCAAGAAAAAAAAAGTAGTTCACTTTGTTTTTCAACATCATTTCAGATAGTGTGAGTCAAATTTGGAATTAATTATTTCACTTAATAATTTTGCGCGCTAAAGGGTTAATTAAATGTAAATCAAAGAATCCAAAATGTTATCAACTAAAAAAAAATATTAATTTTTAATTACATTTATTGTAACATTAGAACAATTGTTTATAACGATATTATTGGGGGTTAAAGTGGAATTAATAGTTTTAATCGAATTGTGGTCTATAGTGGTAATTTTTTGAACATGCTCTCCTATTGTACCAGAAGTTAAAGGTTCGGATGTATTACATATCTTTTGTGATATTTTAATTTTTTATTAAGGGATTCTTCTAAGTATCCTTGCGCAACAGTGGTTGACCGTCAGCCTCCATGACGCTTCAATGTTACAACACCAGTGTCTCCAGAATCTGTCAAATATTTTGCGGAAGTTCGTCTAAAGCAATGTCCTGTATTTTGTGAGGGATTATCTAACTAAAAAATAAAAAATTAATGTGCCCCAGAAACAACCTACTCGTCTCTACATTTGGTGGGCATAAAGATAAGTAACGTCTAAATATATTTAAAACATCCAAATCTGAATCGTCAAAATTCGCATGGCGCAAATCCATAATTATTCCAATAAAAAAAGCAGAGCAATCCACCTTATCGCCCAATTCCTTCTGACCGATTTCACTCACTTGCACTACCTGCAAACTCCTGGAGAAAATGATCAATAGAAGACTACTTTGGTTTCTTGAAAAGTACAAAATCATTCCTAATGCCCAATCCGGCTTCCGGCGTCATCAATCCACTCGCGATAACCTTGTTCTTCTCCAAACACATATCTCTTCAGCAATAAACAATCACCAGGACGTCGTTGCAACCATCTTTGATATTGAAGGTGCCTTTGACTCGATATCTAGAACGGCAATACTAAATAAACTTTCCCAATATAATCTTCATGGCAACATTCTATCGTTCATTCATAATTTCCTAACTTGTAGAACCTTCAGGGTTTCCGCTAATGGCAAACTCTCCTTGTCTCACCCACAAAATGCTGGTGTCCCTCAAGGATCAGTATTAAGTTCTACTCTATTCATCCTCACAATAAACGAGCTCAGTTGCAAGTTTCCTGCTCCCATAAAATATGTCCAATATGCTGATGACCTAATTGTTTATTGTCATGGTAAATCGATCTCATCCACTTGCAAACTCCTTCAAACCGCAGTAAACCTTCTACAGGATAGATCTTCTTACCTGGGATTATCCTTATCTCCAAGTAAATCCAAACTAATCAAGTTTTCAAGAAGAAGATCTTCTCCTCTACCTCACATTTTATTTAATAATTCACCCTTACCCACTGTAAATCAATGTAAAATTCTCGGAATAACCTTCGACTCTCGACTTAACTGGAAACACCATATCCATGAACTCAAAGGCATCTGTCTAAAGAGATTAAACATAATAAAAACGCTCAGTCACTTTCACTGGGGTTCCGACGAAATCGTATTATTAAGAGTTTACAGAGCTCTCATCCGTTCGAAGCTTGACTATGGTTGCTTTATTTACATGTCAGCCCCCAAATCTGTCACAGATTTGCTGAACTCTGCTCACAATACCGCTCTCCGTCTCTGCCTTGGTGCCTTCCGCTCTAGCCCTGCTGATAGTCTCCATATTGAAGCTAATGAATCACCCCTCCCCTTAAGACGACAATCCCTACTTCTTTCTCATGCTGCCTCAGTTTCCTCCAATCCATTCAATCCTGTTCACTCACTTTTCACTTCAACGACTAATCTCCCTACTAACCCTCGAACAATTATCAAATCTCTTCCCCAATTGCTCACTCCTTTAGTCAAAGATACTGACCTCTCTCTGACATCCCCGCTCCCACTACCTTCTTCTCCTCCTTGGACCAAAATTATTCCTATAATCGATACCTCACTTACCATTTTTAATAAACATGAGTCGCCCACTGCACTTGTAAAGAAAGCATTCCTTGAATTATTACAAAAAAAATCTTACGATTTAACACTTTACACTGATGCTTCGAAAACTGACTCCGGAGTTGGTTGTGCAGTTACCTCGAAACATGAACTCATAGGCTCCTTTACTTTACCTTCAGTGTGTAGCGTCCATACAGGTGAGCTTCATAGCATTCTTCAGGCTTTTAAATATATCTCCCTCCCCCACAAAAATATTGCAATATGCACTGATTCCCTTTCATCCATTTTATCAATTAAAGCAATCTTCACTGACCACCCAATTGTCCAGAGCATACATGATATATATCAAACTCTCGTTGCTCATGATATAACAGTCTCTCTCATTTGGCTACCATCACACGCCACGCGAAAGAAGCTGCCTCTAGCGACAATCCAAAACACATAGTCCAACTCGCGAGCGACCTCAAGTTCCATTTCAAAAACGTCACGCAAGAATCTTGGCGACATCTGTAGCGCAACAGTACGACAGCACTTCACGATATTCATTCATCTACTTCTCCTCTCTCCCTTAGCTTTTTAACAAGGAGAGAGGCCGCTATAATCAGAAGAATTCGAATCAGCCACACCAAACTCACACACGGTCATCTGATGTCTTCAGGAAATCGTCCTGTTTGCCATAGCTGTAATACTATACTGACCGTCAAGCACATACTCACTGACTGCAAACAATTTTCCGCTACATATAAACGATTCGACCTAAGGCCTAACCTCAAGGAAATGCTCCACTGTCCCACCGAGATCAAGAAAGTCTTACAGTTTCTGAAAGCTACGCATCTCTACCATAAAATCTAATTTAAAAATTAGTAATAGTTGTTATTCAGTATCATGTAAATATTTGTAATTATTTTTCTGTGCCAATGACCTGCGCTGTCGAGGCACGTTAAGCTAAAATAAAAAAAAAATCATTATTATAAATGTACGAGACAATTTGTTTTAGAAGCATGTACTTTTACCACTAAAAGATTCTTTTTATCCTCAATATTATCTACAGTCAATGCTGTAAGTTCACTTTGACGGCAAGCTCCAGATATTCCCATTATTAGAGCTACCTAAAAATATTAGATACAGTTGAAACTTCTCTACAAAAAACAAATAAAAAGTATAGTTACCTTATGTATAAAGTATTCTTTATCAGGTGCTTTTTGTAAGAAATTGTATACATGTTCCTTATCCAACACTTTGGATTTTTACTTTTCCGCCCAACCTATCTAATATGCGAGAAAAGTATTGGTTTACCCCAAAAAAAGTTGGAATTTAAAAAAAAAGTTTTTTTCGTTTTTCATCAATTACAACACGAAAAAACGGTTTTTACAAAAAAAATCCTGTGTGTATATCGTCGTTGTCGTCGTTACATGTCTTGTTAGCACGATACAGCATCCGGAGTGCAGAATGAATATTGTTCAGGATATCTCACAGATGAACCCTATTGATTTTTAGCTCACCAGAGTCAGTACAACGGGTGCTATAGTACTTGAAGTACGACATTTTTGTAATTTTTTGAGAAATTTCAGTTTTTTAGCACGATACACGCCCCGGAGTGGAACAATTCACCAATTTTGTGATTGAATATTATTCAGGACATCTCACAGATGAAACCTATTGATTTTCAACTCACCAGGAGACCGTACAACAGGTGCTGTAGTACTTCAAGTAGGACACTTTTGTCATTTTTGGAGAAATTTCGGTTTGTTAGCACGATACAGCCTCCGGAGTATTTACAAATGACCAATTTTATGATTGAATATTATTCAGGGTATCTCAAAGGTGAACTATATCGATATTCAGCTAACTAAAGCATGTACAACGAATGCTGTGGTACTTGAAGTACCAAATTTTTGGAGAATTTTCAGTTTGGTAGCACGATACATCGTCCAGAGTGTATATAAGTGACCAATTTTATGATTGAATATTTTTCAGGGCGTCCTTATATTGATAAATTTTATCGATTTTTAGCTCACCACAGCTAGTTCACGGGTGCTATGGTACCTGAAGTGCCACAGTTTTTGTCCTTTCTGGAGAAATTTCGGGTTGGTAGCATAATACAGCCTCCGGCGTGACCAATTTTATAATTGGATATTTTTTAAGGTGTCTCATATAGCCTATTGATTTTCAGCTGACTAGAGTGAGTACAGCGGGTCCTATAAACCCAGATATACTACATTTTTGTTTATTTTGGGAGAAATGTTGGTTTGTTAGTACGATACATCCCCCGAAGTGTATACAAGTGACACAGATGCGGAAAAGTTAGTTTTAATCTTTAAAACCTTTTATTTTGGAATATATTCAACATTTTGTTTCTTAAGAAACATTATTAAACTTACTAATATCTGTATTATGATTTAGTTGAATAATTGTAGATTTTATCATACTATATATGAACCATAAAGATGAAGCTTTTAAGATTTTTACGTTTTCTGTGAAGTATGCTAACATTGTATTTTAACTTATTATTTCTGTATTTTATGCTTTCAGTCATTCCATAAAACTTTCATATTCCTTTATATATCGACGTTGAGATTTATTAGAAAACAAATTCTTTTTAGTTTCATCTGCCGTTTTGCGGAATTCTGTTAGAGTATTTTCTAATTCGGAATCGGAATTACTCATTTCTTGGTTTTTAAAATAATTTTCAACTTAAAATTTGACAGCTGACAAGTTAATAGTTTTGCTTAATGCAGCCATTCTAAATATTTTTTATTGTGTTTTAGTTTTAAATTGAAATTAGTTGTTCAAGTAATAATTTTTAATTTCTGTTTCCCAAATTAAAAATTAATATGACATATTTGAAAAACCAAGTCCCGTGGAACTCGTGTTTTGCTATCGTTTATTGGTTGAAATAGTTATTAATAAGGTATTTTACCAAGTGGTAGTAGAAAAAATATTTTCTCAATTACCACTTTATAAAATAGGACATTGCAACTTTTTAGAGGTGAAAGTAGCCAAAAATATTCTTCTAGCCTGCAAAATACTATTTCAACCAATAAACGCTTGTAAAACACAAGTCCCATTGGACATGGTTTTTCAATGATTTGGTTACTTTTAGCTCGCCTGCAAAGTAAAAGCTATGTTCGTATAAAGTATAATAAGTGAAAATACAAGGTTAGCATACTACACAGAAAACGCAAAAGTCTTAAAAGCTTCATATTTATGGTTCATATATAGTATGATAAAATCTAGAAGTATTCAACTAAATTATGATATAGATATTAATAAATTTGCGCAATTAATAATGTTTCTTAAGAAACAAAACGTTGAATATATTCCAAATTAAAAGGTTTTAAAGATTAAAGTAGAAGCTATTCTGAACTCGCGTCCTCTATTTCACCTATCCGATGACCCTAATGACCTAACATCAATAACTCCAGGATATTTCTTGATCCACTTTTCCTTATTATCCTATCCTGAACAAGATGTCTCTTCTCGCTCCGTAGACAGACTAAAAGAGTGGCAGTTGTGTACACAAGCACAACAACAATTTTGGAAAAGATGATCAGTGGCCTATGTTAAACGCTTACAAAATCGGCCGAAATGGATGCATCCACAACATAACATCCAACTTAATGACCTTGTACTACTTAAAGGCGATGATTCCCCTCCTATGCAATGGCCATTGGCTCGAGTTTCAAAAATATTTACAGGAAAAAACAGCAAAGTGCGTTGCGTACAAGTTTTAACCAAATCAGGACTTTCCACACGCCCTATCACTAAGATTATTGTTCTGTCCAGAACAGAAAGTCCCACTCTGAGTGAATAGCTCACTCCATTCAACATAAACAGGTGGAAAGACTGACAGTTTAAGGGAGCATCCTACTGTAGTCAGCTCGTTCATTGTTGTATATAGTAAATTTTAGTCAATTTATTTAGTAACAATTTAGTTGGGAAAGCATTTTTTGCCTGTTCTTAGGCACACAAATCATTGCTTTATTATATTTAAAATTCATTTGCATCTCTAATTTAATTTGATTTACTAACTTGTTTGCTAATAACCTCTGTTATTTACATTTACGTACCAAATCTCTCTTCAACCTTTTCGGGTGGCAATGTGTTTGGAAACAAATTCAATATATTCCAAACATGAACCTTACAAAAATTCTTAAACCACCCCTGTCCATCACGTACTCTAACGGTTTTTGCTCACCAAAGGCGACGGGGTATATCTAACGAATCATATCGCACCAGTACCCTATTATTGGTCATAATCACATAATCTTAAATGTACTTCCCACGGCAGTTACCGATTAAATGGAGAATTTCTCTTTATAATGGGTTAGACTAAATAGTCCCAATTTCATGCAACAATTAGTGCTAGTGTAGTTACAATAAATAAACAAACATAAAATCGAATTATTGCACTTTGATTACATGCCAAAACCAACCAAGTACCTATACAAATACGAAATCTCCTATCGAAGAACCCATAGAATTAAGGGAAGTAAAAAGTATAACCCAATTCTACAGATATATTTTTGTATCCTATAAACTTTTTCAACAAATCAACAAATAAAATAAACACAGATACTTCAGGTTATGTTGTCTTGACTTCTACTACAAATATGCTTTTAGTTATTTAAATACATACTAATTATTATTTATATACATTTCGATTGCTTGAATATTGAATATACACATATATATATATATATATATATATATATATATATATATCATGCCACTAAAAGTGATTGTCTACCTTGATGAATCATAATATAATATCCCTCATAACCCTAATAAATGATTGTGTAATACATCACTGTATGTTTCAGTGTACCTGAAACAGATGGCATTGAATTTGTCTTGAGTATTTTACGTCTTTACTATGCGGTATTCGAGATAGAGCTCACATTTCATTGTGATCATCTAATAACCATGTTAAGGAAACAACGTAGGTACATTGATAATGAAGGTGTTACAACCAATACAATAGGATTAATTAATTCAAGAATGTAATACTACATAACTATTTAATCGTTAGAGAAATCGCTATTATTAATATGAAGTACATAAAAAACAATCATTATACAATTTCCTGCAATCGTAACGCTAAAAGAAAGACATGCCATTGTCTTAAAAAAATTGTCAGCAATAATTGAAGTTGTGGAAAACTGTTTATACTAGAAAGTAGTCCATTTGAAATTAATCTGTGCTCAATTTTATAACTCATCATCCTGCATTTCGGTCTACTGATAGTTAATTGTGAGTTTTGGAAAAAGAGGTACTTCCTCAATTTAATATTAATATAGGTTAACATAAAATACATACGCTATTGAAAACATTTATTAGTATTATTAACAATGTGATATATGTGTAGTTTGACTTACCAAAATATGGACTGGGGGAAGAATCAAATCACTGTGCCAATTACATCACTGGGTTTTATTTGTACTACTATCCATTACATACTAATTAATACTTAATGAATACACTATCTTACTACGATTGGAAATAGAATACTGTACAATGATCTTGAATACCCTGCATCAGCTGAATTAAATACTAAAACTGACCAGCACAACTATATATTATAACACGTTTGTTGGAAATACATCCCACATGTTTGGCCGATACGTCACTGGGTGAAAAAAGTACATATATTAAAACTATCTTTACTCCACAATATATTTCTAAGCAACAAATAATGTTACCGAATGTCGTAAATTTTTCAATGATACCCATATTTCAATGTCATAAACCATTAATAAAAGTTCAAAAATACTTTTTTCGACTAGCTAATATTTAGAATATATTAATAAGTTTATATAAATTCGAATCCTCATATAAATATTCAATGCACCTTTTCGTAAAAACCCGTAATAGAACAAGGGAACATATAAAAGGCAAAATTTACCTTAAAACACTATCATTCTTTTTCGGTTCACTGATACCTACAAGTCCGCTCGAGGCTTCTAGTTCCTCATGTTTAAATAAAAATAGTTTAGCAAGTACGTACTGCAAACTCTAAAGTAAATTTAAGTGATTAAGTGATTATACAGCTGTTACGGAGTGTTGTATATTATGTAAATAAAACTGAGACGCTACAATTTCTGAGTTTTATTTGAAGTTAACGTCGACAAAAAACCCAGCCCATAAAAAGGAAGCACAGCTCGTTTGATTGACTAGTAAAATAGTCACCCTGTCTACAATTCAAGCAGAGACATGGTCTCTTTCAGTAACCTTAATTCAACTCGAATTTTATATAATAACACTACAACAGTGTTGCCATTCCACCACATCGGCTATATCAAAGACGACAATTCTTTTTAAATTCTATTCTTCATAGTATTTTCAAATGTTTTTTCGTATATTCATCAATGGAATATTTCGTCTCCCTTTTGAATGTATATAAATATATATATATATATATATATATATATATATATATATATATATATATAAATATATATATAAATATATATAAATATATATATATATATATATATATATATATATATATATATATATACGATGACGATGAAGGCGCTGAATTGCTTATGTTCACTATAATATTATGAAAACTTTTCAATACACTAAACTAGCCATTGTGCCATGGTAGAATTTAACATCTATATGGTTCTTTAAACGATAAAATAAAGATTTATACCTTAATATAAACCACATGTATTTATAAACTATTATTTCACAATGTATATTGCATGTAATTAATAAACAGCGTATTGTAACTTAAAGCCTTCTAAAACAAACCATAAAATCCATAACCTGAAACATAAATTGAATACTAGTAATGATTACAACATGCAGACCAGTAGAATTCAATATTATGATTTAACACATTAAAAAAATTGTTTGGTTAGATGTCATGATGACACAGATGTCAGAAAATCAATGATGACGGGACAATTTTATATAGAACAGAGAACACAATACTCTTATCTTATTGAGTCAAGAAATATGTAATTTATTTTGTTTATTTGTAAATAAAACATAGTTTATTCGAGTAAATGATAAAACTAGATTTCTAGGATGTTTAAAAAGGACTCACATACATTTTAAAGTAAATTTGTGTTGTAGGTTTATTTATTTAGGGTATGTTAGATAAGAACATATTATTCAATATTTTTGTAATAATGAACTATTTAAATAATTGAAACCAATTAAATACCAATTACGAGTGATAAATAGGAACTTAAATAAGTGATTTGATGAACAATATTGATGAAAAATCATTAAAATATCAAAAAACTTTGAAAAACATAATATACAAGTAGATTCAGGAGTACATGACATTGTCTAGCAACGAAAAGAAAAGGACAGGACAGAAATGAGTCTGTAATCTGGTATGGAGGCAAGAGGACATGTTATTGGAGGTTTTAGAAAATTTCATTAAAAAAACTTATAAAGTCGTCAAAAAGGTCCTCAAATAGTTAAAAACTTATTAAACAAAATTCAACGAAGTTTAATAATAATTCTAATGTCACATAGATGAATTGAGAAGCAAAATGAGTTATTCTAAACGATGGTAGATAAAATAAATGTGCAGAATCAACTAATTGGTCATTTCCATGAAAATCTGATGAACAAAATATCTAACAGCTGACGGTGCATCAGGAGAAGAAAGAAGTCTTAGTGCGGTTTGTTCTTCCGAAGGTTAGTGTCAAAATTCCTAACCATAGGCGTAGCAGAGAAGCATTGGAAATAATTTAATTAAACTTATATACTGTAAATTAATCCGAACATAGGAAAAATATTTGTTTGAAGAGCTAAAAACGCCGGAGCTCAAAGGGAAAAAAAGTACTTCATGCCATGATTTTATAATAAATATGTCGATTAGAATAAATTGAGCTAGCTATTAAAAAGGGTAAGTAAATAAAATTTAACAACATAAAAATCGATATGTATATATATATATATATATTATATATATATATATATATATATATATATATATATATATATATATATTTATATATATATATATTCATATATATATTAATATATATATATATATATATATAACGGTGGGAAACCCCAAAAGAACCAAGGAGGAAGCAATGAAAGTTCTTAGTTAGCTTCTTAAACTTCATCAGGAGGATAAAACTAAAAAATATATGGAGAACACTCCATTACAAATACGTATGAGTTAGTTATTATTACACTCACCAGAATCAGCATTAAAGCTCTAAAAATCTAGCGACCACATGACTAAAAGAGGTGTATGGAGACATAACCTCACATTTGGAAGTATTAAAACTGACTTTGAAAACTAATATGAAAATAGTAAAATATGTATATGGACATGTTTAAAATCAAAAATACAAGTAATCAATTGTCAACAATATTAAAAATCTACCTCATCAAAGAGGATGGATAAAGATTAACATTAAACTGTTTCTCTGCAACTACTACTAATAAGGAAATGGAGAGAGCAGAATTACACATGTCAAAAATTGATTGATGTCATTTTTTTTATAAATTTGGAGTAGTTCTGTTGTAATTATGCCAACTCCCAGTATTTCTTCTACACTATATACATTTAAATTGAATTCAATGGTTAAGTATTTCTGGCCAACTTATTTTTCTTAGTAAGTTGTTGCTGTAATAAGTATGTATACATTGAACTTAAGCCATCTAATTCTGAAGGACTTACTCATAAAAAATCAATATCCTGTAAAACTTGTGAATAGATTGTTGTTTTGTAACAATGACTGTATTACTGGCCGTAATTCAATTACTAATGAAGCAGAACCCTTAAGGTATGCTGAATTACAATACATACACAATTTGTCTCCTTCATTGATTAGGTAGTTTTCCAATTATAACATAGTGTTAGCTAACTACAATTGTAAAAAACTTAATCTATTCTACTCTAACTTAAAAGATAAATCACCAATATTGCAAAAGACTGGCGTCGTATATGGTATCCCTTGTGAATGTGGGTTGTTATACATAAGGCACACTGGCCAAAAATTATCAAAGAGATTAGCTTTGCATAAAAGCGATTGTAAAAACAAACCACAGGCCACTAGCCTTAGTATACATGTAAACCAGAATGATCATAGAGTACAGTACGAAAATGCTATTATCCTTGACTCAGAAAATAATCTATTTCAGCGAAAGATATTGGAGATGTGCTATATTAGTGAATGCAGAAATACTCTCAACCACAAAAAAGACGTAGATGGCTTAAGTTTAATGTATACATACTTATGACAGCAACAACTTACTAAGAAAAATAAGTTGGCCAGAAATACTTAACTATTGAATTCAATTTAAATGTATATAGTGTAGAAGAAATACTGGGAGTTGGCATAATTACACCAGAACTACTCCAAATTTATAAAAAAAATGACATCAATCAATTTTTAACATGTGTAGTTCTGCTCTCTCCATTTCCGTATTAGTAGTAGTTGCAGAGAAACAGTTTAATGTTAATCTTTATCCATCCTCTTTGATGAGGTAGATTTTTAATATTGTTGACAATTGGTTACTTGTATTTTTGATTTTAAACATGTCCAAATACATATTTTACTATTTTCATATTAGTTTTTAAAGTCAGTTTTAGTACTTCCAAATGTGAGGTTATGTCTCCATACACCTCTTTTAGTTATGTGTTCGCTAGATTTTTAGAGCTTTAATGCTGATTCTGGTGAGTGTAATAATAACTAACTCATACGTATTTGTAATGGAGTGTTCTCCATATATTTTTTAGTTTTATCCTGATGAAGTTTGTAATCACAAACAAAAGCTTGAACTTGGAATAAAGGCATTTACTTGAGAAGCTAACTAAGAACTTTCATTGCTTTCTCCTTGGTTCTTTTGGGGTTTCCCACCGTTATATTTGTTATATAGTTACCAGTACCCCGTTACTGTCCTCCTGTATATATATATATATATATATATATATATATATATATATATGAATAACAAAGAAGATGTAGGAATATCGCGTGATATGTAAACAACAACAACAACAACAACAAAGGGATTCTTGGGTAATTCACGCAAAAAGAAAAAGGGCTACTGAAACAGAGTGGTAACCGCGGACATGCATGTTTCTGGCTCATTTGCCGTCTTCAGCACGGTATAACCAAATAAGGATCTGACATTTGGGAGCAAAGATGTTAATCGAAACATGGGAAAACACAAAACAACGGATTTGAACAGAGAAACCAAACGCTCATTTGTGCCTTCAATTGGAAGATCCCGAGTATTCAGGACAACAACGAAGATCGACACGGAGGAGCATATAGCCCCCTGCCTGAACTTTCCGACCCATAGTAAATAACAAAGAAGATGTAGGAATATCGCGTGATATGTAAAAAACAACAACAAAGAGATTATTGGGTAATTCACGCAGAAATCGCGTCACATCAAGGCTAGCCATGGAGTGCCATCAATAAATAAGCTTCGCTCCAGATAAACATACCATTATCCTAAAGTGGGTTAAAGGGCACAATGAAAGCAAACTCAACCGCCTTGCGGACAGTCTGGCTAGGAGGACCGCCGGCCTAAGAATATTAAGACCCGGTGAGAAGAAGAAACTGTGGAATATGTCATATCATGTGAATGCCCGGAGTTATCGTCTATAAGAGATTATGTGATCGGCGAGATTTGTCCTACACCTGCCCACATAAGGGAGACTTGTTTCCACTTTCCTAGAATTGGCAGGATGAACGATGAGCTAAATGGGACAACTCTCCCATTAAGCTCACGGAAGGATGCGCAATGGGCCAGCTGTAGCCTAAATGCTGTGGGACCAACTCATCTCCCAACTCTACAGATACAGATGTTTGTGATTTCTTATACAAGACACAGGAACAAAACGAAACCCAGAATGACAGTGACAATAATATTGTGACAATACTATGTTCCTGGTCACGTGACACGAGTACGGTTTCTTATTGGTTAAAGTGGACATTGATTGTCACTTTTGTTATGACACGTTGATATATGTATATATATATATATATATATATATATATATATATATTATATATATGTGTGTGTGTGTATAATAATGTTATAATTATTATAGTAATAATTAGAATTCTTATTGGGTTCGCCAAATTACACATATATTTTAATAATGATTCCTTTTATTTAGTATGCTATTTATAAACATGTAGTTTATTTAATTCTTATGTTTTCTTACCTCGGCTGCCCTTATTCGTTTACGACTCTTAAAATCAGTAGGGTTCTAGGCATATTATTATAATAAAATCAACCTTACTTATTAATGTCATATATTTATGTGACTGATAAAAAATTTTTGAAAAACTTTTAAAAACATAAAAAAAAATTGATTCATATGTAAACTATTTGTTACGTCTTATTACACAGTTAGACTGATGAAATTACTTATTAATAAAATAAATGATTAACCTTTTGTTCTACCAATTCTTACGTTATACATAAATAATGAGTTATTTTATATATATCTAAATTTCCACTTTGAATATGACTTTCTTTATATTACAAAAAAATTATACCTTTCTTTTTAAAACGACTTTTTCTGGCTCATTTGCATAACTTGGTCGAAATCTTGTGAGCGTTGAAATTCTTAGAAATTTACAAGCACCTGCATTTCTAAATTTGCTTCTACTTTAAACAAAAAACCTTTTAAAATGTTTCTTTCTAACTAGGAGGATTATGAAATGATTTTAAATGCTAATTTTTAGTTTTATTCGGGACGTGAAATTGGAAACACATTTGATATTTTTATCGACTCAAAATTTACGTTTTAAATATTATTTTACCGTATGGTAATAATTGTGTATTGATATAAACTGGAATTAGTTGTGGTCTGTTACTAGTGGAAATTTTTATATGTATTTTTGGTGAAGTTCGACAAGAAAGAAATTATACATTTATCTACACTTTACAATGGTAAGTTTTAATATTACTTTTCTCTGGTATATTATGTTCATGTAAAGATAAAAGAACTTAACTACCAGGTATATGAGCTCTTAAATTTTCTTATATCATTCGAAATTATTATTTTAAAATTATTATTCATACGTTCTTATTTGAAAGTTATTATTTATTTGGTACCAAATATATTTAATTAACACACAACCGACCTTTTGTTCCTTTTTCTTGAAATGATGCCACACCAGGGAGACGCTTCCAATAGATTTTCCCGCCTTCGATGGATGAATATCTTGCTCGTAATTATCTGGGTGATAATTGTTTCCTCTGCTATTCGTAGTCTCACAAAAACTTTGTTACACTTGATTTATTTATAACTGATTAAATTTATATGGATTTATATACCTTTGCCTTGATTAATTATAAAATTTGTTACATTGAAAAAAATTGGATAACTTTATATTCGTGTTACTTATATGATCACTGACGCTCAACTCCCAATTTCCCGCATTTTACATCGAACAAAACCCTTTTTATGGTTTGTCACCGGAAGTGGATTTTGTTCTCGAAAGTTCGATTGAAAAATTCACCTGTCACTTTGTTTATTCTTGTTTTTTATTGTTTTCTAACTTAAACTTATTGCAAACTATTGTTTTTTATTGATAATACACTTATTGTCATTGACTTATTCACTCACACCTTATTATTATTGTCTTTTTCCATATTACTGTTTATTTGCGATGTTTTGATTGGTCAATGCAATTTCATTAATTTTACGTTTTCTACAACCTACATATTTACCTATTATACATGTATACAATTTATTTCTCATTATGTTTGATGTTATTACATCTATACACATAAGCTATGTCGGTAATCATTTATTTCATTATTGTATTTTATATTCAAAATTATTTATGTTGGTATAATTTGTCTCAACTGTTTCATTTGGTATAAGTTTGACCTTGCCTATATTACAGATTCCTACTTATTATAATATTTCCTATATCTACTTTTATGATTAATTATTAACTAAATATCTTATTCTATATATTTTATTACTTCTAAATGTCTTTTTATTGTTTAATCATTATAGTTTTTGTTGATTTTGTTAGGAGATTCTATTTATTTTTAAAATATAAACAGATGCTCTGGGTGTCTAAGATTCCATGCAGCGTTATATTATTTCTTGATCTGCGTTTACTTGTGAGGTTCTGTCTAAGATTGTTTTTATTAAGTTGAAGAATTAATTTTACAACTGTTTTTCTGATGGTTGTTTATGATTTCTTTTTATATTTATTTACTTATTTTTTGATTATACCCATTGATCGTACTTGGTTATATTGTTATACAATGTATTTTATTATTTTGATACATCATCTTTAAAAAATTATTTTTATTGACAAATTTTAATTTCATATCCTTTATCAGGATTCTATATAGGTTATGTATATGTTCTATTTACAACAATATATATATATATATATATATATATATATATATATATATATATATATATATATATATATATATATATATATATATAAAAAAGAAGATGTAGGAATATCGCGTGATATGTTAACAACAACAACAAAGAGAATCATGGGTAATTCACGCAAAGTAAAGGGCTACTGAAATAGAGGGGTAACCGTGGACATGCATGTCCACGGTTACCCCTCTATTTCAGTAGCCCTTTACTTTGCGTGAATTACCCATGATTCTCTTTGTTATATATATATATATATATATATATATATATATATATATATATATATATATATATATATATAATATATATGTATATATATATATATATATATATATAAATATATTGGAAGGTATTGTTCACTATTTTAATTGATGTTTATACTAACTTGGAAGAACTAGAAAGTCGATAAACATCCTTAAAATATTAGCAGGCTCGGAACGACTGCATTTCCCTTGTTAGAATAACTCAGAAACTCGAGCCAGGCCATAACGCTATAAGGTTTCCAAGTATAATCAAAAAGTCTTGAAGAGGCTTTAATAAAATATAAATAGCACGTAAATAACTTGGCTGATTAGTTTGCCGAACCGTATCATGGATACCAATTGTCTCTAATTTGAGGTTTTAAGAAATATTAAGTTTATTATAACTTTATCCATTCATAATTGTTAATTAAATAGAAGACCTTCAGAACTAAAACTTGAGAAGCTAAAACTGCATCACATTAAGTTGATCTGCAATCATTTTCATGCTTATTTCAAGCTTTTCATACTGAAATAATACGGTAGGTATACGAGTAGACATCAGATTCCGTTTTTGCAATAAAATTGTTATTTCTCCACGAATGTAGAAAAAAGTTACAAAATTTTGTGACGTTTTGGTTTCAAGAATTTTAAACTTCAAAATAACTCCGAAGCAATGAATTCTCAAAATTAAACATCAGAAACCACATGAAGCCTACAGTCAGAAAAACAATAATTCGATTTCATTACCTTACCTACAATAGCTGTAGAATATTTTGTTTTGTCATTTAACAGGTGAGCGTATTCCATATCCCTTTATCTCAAAAGCAAGAGATAATCTGTATTAACATTTCGATTGAGGAAGAAAATACTTTCGTTACTAAAACAAATTGTCCTTGCATAGTCTGGCTGTTGGAGAATTTTAGTGGATATATTTTCACAGAATTGCAGTCTTCAGTCGGGGTCGTCATCTGAAAGTTGATGCACCATTTTTAATTTGAATGGATGAAATTTGTTTTTGATCAACACCCTGACTCAACAGGTAGACGCTACTTGGGCTGTGAAAGAAGAAGGATTTACTACAATTTCTGCAACTATATCAATTTGTTTATTACCAATATTTGGTCGACCCGATCGTTTGGCATCATGAACACTACCTGTTTGTCGAAACTTATGAAAAACCTCTCTAAAATAAGTCCTCGATATAGGCCGATCGGGGTATCTCTCATTAAAAATGCGTTCTGCTGCATGAAAATTATTTCCACTTTCACCAATAATTAAGATAACTGTTACTTTGTCAGCTACAGCACGTGCCATTTTCTTTGTGTAGATACTCAAGTGTCTCGTTAAACAAGAATTAAACTAAAAATTCAAGATATTATCGCATGTGAAAACGTCAATTAAAAAACATCAACTTTTTTGACAATTAACCATAAGCGGACTTTTGAATATTTATTAATTAAAAGCGAAACTCAAATTTTAGTGTTTATTTATTTTAATCATCGAAAACATCTTAAATCCAAAAAAATGACTATATTTGAATAGGTATTCTAAATACCTTTCAAACGAGGTGTCTCGTGCCATAAGGTCCCATTTAATATTATTGGTTTCAGTTGCCTGTTGACGTCACCGATGCCTATTACTTCACCTGTTACCACAAGTCGAGAAGCTTACAATAGTTCATTTTCACGCCCCAAATTTCATCAGTTTAAGTATCACCGTTCAAAAGAAGAGAGGCGTGGAGGGGACTTTTAAGAAGCACTGTATAATGGATAGTGGCACGTCATGATATTAGATCAAAAACAGAATAGTAATAAAATAGAAAAAGTACATCAAAGAAAATAACTCAACACCACATGAAATTTAATTTTCTAGCACATGTTTCGAGGGTCAAGCAGGGGAAAAAGTACTTTGAAAATTGATTCAAGAATATAAAAAATGTGTCTGTTACAAATGAAAATCTATTGAAACCAATAAAGCTGCTATCGACAATAAACAAACTCTTAAGTTTTGTATTTTTCAAATCGACACATCAACTAATAACTAACGTAACTTTCTGGTGAATTAAAGATCAACGTTTTGTATTCCCTCTTCAAAAATATATCTCTATTGTTATTGATATACACAATTGCAACTTGAAACTCATTTGAAAGTGAAAATATGATTTCATGAGATGTTACGCAAATTGAGATCTCTATGAGCTCTGCAAGAACGGGAATTAATTATATTCTATGAAGAAAAACATCACATAATACAGAGACGCGTAGACAGGAACCATTTTCCTGCGTAGAATATATATGTGGAATTATTGTTATAGCGTTTCAAGTTATTAGATGTTATTTCTCAAATGAAAAAATATTTTTTGATAGAAATGATGAGAAGAAGCAAGGAAAATTTATAGTTTTCCAAATAATATTTTTTCCAGTAGAGACAGAGATATATAAACTTATTTGAAATCTAACGTAATATTAACAGTGAATGCCGAATTTATGATTTCCGTATCTTAAGAAGAACCATATACTACTTCTCTAAAAAAAATTCGCGACTTAACCTTCTACTTCTGACGCCTGTATTGATGGATTGACAATTCAAAAAATTATCAGCATATAAGAGAATCTAAGCTGAAACTTTTGGAACCGTTGGCGATATTCTACACCGATCACACTATCAATACACACACTTTTTCACTGTCCATCGTCTCTAGAGATAGGAGAAGATCAAAACCTATTTTTCAGCTTACTTTTTGATGTCTAGGTGCCCAAACCAAGTTATCTCGAGGAAAATGGAATTCCAGAACAAAAACTGGGCAGAAAAAAATTCTATATTCAAATTCAACTTGAGAATATAAAGAACAGCCAAATGAATTACATAAAAAATATTTTTCAAAATTTTCGCCTATGAGATCATATTCATACGATTGAATCACCCTTTAAAGCATTTTGTCCTGTCAGAAGATAATAGTTCTACAGCATACTGAAGGTCTCAACCGCTTCTGCACGCGTTTAAAATCTATACATATATATATATATATATATATATATATATATATATATATATATATATATATATATATATATATATATATAGGAAACGAAAGATAAATATTGGGTAATCGGTCTGTATCAATACTCAAACTCTTTTGTTCAAAGTGCCTCTATATTTCGTTGTCAATTTACAACTTCTTCAGGAGGTTATTGCTACAAACATCAATTAATGAAACATAAGGATTATAAAATAAAAGTTACTTACAACGTGAGTAATTAAAATACGATGAAGCAGAAGTTTAATACGGTTATAAGTTTAAAAAACCGAGTGTTGCATATTAGCGATACAAGATTCTTACACAATAATTTGAAAAAACTTTTTTGGTTGTTTGAAAATAACGGTTATCACAAACGTGTATTAAATGAGTTAATTTATAGTTCTATCTTTTATGATGGTCCTATTGATAATGATGCTAGAGTTCCTTTTAAATATAAAAAGTTACCTTATATTCCACCTCTGACTAATAAAGTTGTCTCACATTTCAAATCATTTAATAACTTAAAGATATCGAAATATAATGTCACCACGATTCAATCACTTTTCACAAAAATGAAAGATAGAGACGAATTATTACGTAATAGTGATGTCATTTACTGTGTTCTCTGTTCAGGATTTCAGGGTTGTTATATAGGTCAGACTTCGTAGAGTCTAAAACAAAGTTTAGTACAGCACAGGAGTGACTGCCGTATAGGGAAGAATTCATGTGCTTTGGCATCACATGTTAAAAATATGAACCATACATTTGATTACGATAGGGTTAAAATCCTTGAATTTGAAAGCAATTATAGACGTCGATTGTTTCTGGAGATGGTTCATGTAAATAGCTGTAAAAACTCTATCAGTATTTAGATCAGACATGACCAACTAAGTGTTATCTATTGCAATATTCTGAAATGTAAATAAGTATGATTCAACCTTTGTGGTGTTTGTGAAATAATTTTACTGGACTATACTACTTTCACATTTGTATTTTTATATTTTTGTAATTAGTTGTTAATTCCAACTTCACTTTTTATTCTCGCTTATAAAAATGTATTTTTTGGTGTTGCAAGTTTTAGAAAGATAGTTTGATGTGTATTTGTACAGTTTAAAATTGAATTGCCCATGTGTTCGTTCTTTCCGTTTTGACTGGTGGATTACACGTCATGTGTTTTCACGTATTTTAATTACTCACGCTGTAAGTAACTTTTATTTTATAATCCTTATGTTTCAATAATTGATGTTTGTAGCAATAACCTCCTGAAGAAGTTGTAAATTAACAACGAAATATAGAGGCACTTTGAACAAAAGAGTTTGAGTATTGATACTCACCGATTACCCAATATTTACCTTTCGTTTCCTTTAACGTGGTACGGTCGTTATTTCAACTTAAATAATTATATATATATATATATATATATATATATAAAGAAGATGTAGGAATATCGCGTGATATGTTAACAACAACAATAAAGAGATTCTTGGGTAATTCACGCAAAAATAAAAAGGCTACTGAAACAGAGCGGTAACCGCGGACATGCATGTTTCTAGCTCATTTGTGCCTTCTTCAGCACGGTATCACCAAATAAGGATGTGAAATTTGGGAGCAAAGATGTTAATCGAAACATGGGAAAACACAAAACAACGGATGGTTTCCCTGCTGAAATCCGTTGTTTTGTGTTTTCCCATGTTTCGATTAACATCTTTGCTCCCAAATTTCACATCCTTACTTGGTGATACCGTGCTGAAGAAGGCAAATGAGCTAGAAACATGCATGTCCGCGGTTACCGCTCTGTTTCAGTAGCCCTTTATATATATATATATATATATATATATATATATATATATATATATATATTTATATAATTTGAAAAAAGATATTTGCCAACTTATTTGTAATGGATATTTTTGTGGGGATGTGGCAATAAGACTCCAGAGTAAATTCTTTCAGATATTTATTCCCGAGCTTTCGAATGATTTTCATTCATTATCAAGGGCTATAAATAATTGGTCAATGTTATCATTAATAATAATTAAATGAAATAATGAATACTTACATAAAATCTATAGCGAATTTTGGAATAGTTGTAAATTTTTATAATAAACTCTTTTAAACATAATTCAATGAAAAACTCAAAAAACAATATGACAATAAACAAAATATTTGATCTTGAACTACTACAATTTTTATTTTTTTATCATAAAATTAAAGATTGTTATGAATCTTCTGTTCTTTTTTCATAATCTAAAAGATATGCATAGATAACACTAAGGTTATTTAAATCTGTTTTTTTATTTATTACATAATTTTGTTCTGCAATATATGTTGTTTCCAAAAAAGGCGTTTTCTATAATTACTTTCTATTGCTAAGACTTTGGCAGATTGATAATCCATAGAATGGCCTTCATAAAACACGTGTTTCGCTAAAGCACATCTATCAGGATATAATCTACTGTCACTTTTATGAGAGGCGATTCGATTGGTTAGCGATCTTTTACTGTGACCAATGTATTTCTTATTACAGATATTGCAAGGAATCTCATAAACTATATTAGTTAATTTAGTAGTAGGAGTCTTGTCTTTGATCTTACTGAAAATTGATTTTATTGTAACACATTGTTTATTCGCAATTTTGATATTATGTGGTTTGAATACTCCAGAAATTTTAGGTGTGATAGATTTTATATATGGAAATGAAATATAAGTTGGAGATGTAATATTAGTAGTTAAAATGTCACTGTTTTCTTCGTTTCGTATTATGTCAACAGTAATGTCATTTATATTGTCAGAAGTATTATATAAAACATGTTTCAAAAGATATGAAGGATATGAGTTATTATAGAAAAGTTTGTAGAGTATTTTTAGATTTTTATCGTGAAATATTGGATTGGAAATTTTTAGGACTCTGGTTTTCATCTGTTTAATCAAGTTAATTTTTGTACTACGTCGATGATATGAATGGTAATTTATATATCTCCCAGAATTGATAGGTTTCCTATACCAGTCAATCAAGATTCTATTATCATTATTTCTAATAAATTTGTTATCAAGAAAAGGTAAAGATTGTTCTGTATTTTCCCTTTTCATTGTAAATTGTATATGTGGATCGAAGCTATTGAAGTAAAAGAGTATATTATTTATTTCATCACATGGAAGAGATAATATTATATCATCTACATATTTTTTGATGAAAAACAAATTAAAGGGTAAAACAGAAATAACATAGTCTAAAATATAATTCATGACATAGTCTGCTAATATAGGAGATATTGAAGAGCCCATAGGTGTTCCAAAGGTTTGTTGGTAATTTTTGTTATTGTAAGTGAAAAATGTATTATTAAAAATAAATGTAATTAATTCTAAAAAAGTTTCTTTTCCCAATTTGCAATTTTTACTTATATCATTCCATTTATGTTGAAGAGATGTTAAACATATATTCAAATGGACATTACTAAACAGTGATACCACGTCTAAACTTAAAAGAACGTAATTTGATGGTAATAGTAAGTTATTGAATGATTTACTAATTTCAAAGGAGTCTTTAACATAATATTCATTGTTATAGTCGTAAGATTTTGTCAATATTTCAGTTAACCAAAGAGTAAGAGGTTCAATTGGAGTATTAATTGATGCTACAATTGGTCTAGCTGATAATGTTGGTTTATGAATTTTAGGTAAGCAATAAAATTTTGCGGAAATACCGTTATAAGTAGTAAACTCTTTTTTTGTACTTTCATCAATTAGTTTTTTATTAAATAATTTTTTTATTAGTTTGTTACAATTATTAGTGGTTTTAAGAGTTGGATCATTATTCAGTTCTTTATATGATGAGTTATTATCAATTAATTCATTACATAAATCTAAATAATGTTGTTTTTCCATGATAACTGTGATGTTACCTTTGTCTGATGGTATGACTATTAAATTTGGATTATCTTTTAGAAATTTTTTTGTTTTATATAACAGTTCTCGGAATATAGAAGATTTTTTAGGTTCATGAATATAATTAGTTAATATATTTGTTGTTTTAGCAATAACGATATTTCTTTCTTGTTCGTTTTTTATAAACGATGACATGTAATCAACATTAGCTAATATAGTTTTTATTGAAATGTCCTTGGTAATTATAGGTTCAATGCTGAATTTAGGGCCTAGTGATAAGAACTGTAATATATCCTTAGGTATCTCTGTATCTGATAGATTTTTAATCCAATTTTCTTGTGTTGATAGAACTGAATTAATTTTTTTCTTGATTAGATTATTAAGTTTGTTCTTTTGCTTATTTTGGATTTCAAAGAATAGTTTGTTATAAATAACTTGTTTTATATTAGAAAAATTTTTAAAAATGAATTCATTGGTTGTGTTAATTATTTGATTTTCCAATTCAATAAGATTATTTTCAAGTCTAAATATTGTTTTTTGATTACAAATAATTTCATTATTTAAAAGCTTATTTACTAACCTATTGTAGATATGATAACTGTTATTTGCTTCTTGTTCTTGGCGTATGAGTATTTTTTCTAAATGTTTGATGTTATTTTGTAAAAAAGTAGGAATAATGTTCTTTTTTCTGCATTGTAGGAGGAAGCATCTTCTATTGTATTCTCTCGCCAATTTGAGTTTAACTTTTGACCATATTTTTAAATTTATTACTGCGGATCGACCATAAGTTCTTGAAATGGTTTGGTAATACCCCATAATAGTATTTAATTTGAAAAAAGATATTTGCCAACTTATTTGTAATGGATATTTTTGTGGGGATGTGGCAATAGAATTTACTCTGGAGTCTTATTGCCACATTATTATCTCTTCCATATGTGATGAAATAAATAATATACTCTTTTACTTCAATAGCTTCGATCCACATATACAATTTACAATGGAAAGGGAAAATACAGAACAATCTTTACCTTTTCTTGATACCAAATTTATTAGAAATAATGATAATAGAATCTTGATTGACTGGTATAGGAAACCTATCAATTCTGGGAGATATATAAATTACCATTCATATCATCGACGTAGTACAAAAATTAACTTGATTAAACAGATGAAAACCAGAGTCCTAAAAATTTCCAATCCAATATTTCACGATAAAAATCTAAAAATACTCTACAAACTTTTCTATAATAACTCATATCCTTCATATCTTTTGAAACATGTTTTATATAATACTTCTGACAATATAAATGACATTACTGTTGACATAATACGAACGAAGAAAACAGTGACATTTTAACTACTAATATTACATCTCCAACTTATATTTCATTTCCATATATAAAATCTATCACACCTAAAATTTCTGGAGTATTCAAACCACATAATATCAAAATTGCGAATAAACAATGTGTTACAATAAAATCAATTTTCAGTAAGATCAAAGACAAGACTTCTACTACTAAATTAACTAATATAGTTTATGAGATTCCTTGCAATATCTGTAATAAGAAATACATTGGTCACAGTAAAAGATCGCTAACCAATCGAATCGCCTCTCATAGAAGTGACAGTAGATTATATCCTGATAGATGTGCTTTAGCGGAACACGTGTTTTATGAAGGCCATTCTATGGATTATTAATCTGCCAAAGTCTTAGCAATAGAAAGTAATTATAGAAAACGCCTTTTTTTGGAAACAACATATATTGCAGAACAAAATTATGTAATAAATAAAAAAACAGATTTAAATAACCTTAGTGTTATCTATGCATATCTTTTAGATTATGAAAAAAGAACAGAAGATTCATAACAATCTTTAATTTTGTGATAAAAAAATAAAAATTGTAGTAGTTCAAGATCAAATATTTTGTTTATTGTCATATTTTTTTTTGAGTTTTTCATTGAATTATGTTTAAAAGAGTTTATTATAAAAATTTACAACTATTCCAAAATTCGCTATAGATTTTATGTAAGTATTCATTATTTCATTTAACTATTATTAATGATAACATTGACCAATTATTTATAGCCCTTGATAATGAATGAAAATCATTCGAAAGCACGGGAATAAATATCTGAAAGAATTTACTCTGGATTCTTATTGCCACATCCCCACAAAAATATCCATGATATTTATATAAATATATATATATATATATATATATATTTATATATATATATATATATATATATATCATCCAGTTATCAGACGTCCATACATTACGCTGTTACTATCAATCGGACGTCTGTTTTGCATCGGACGTCCGTATAAGAGACGTCCGATAGCAAAACCATACTTTTAAGTTTTTCGTAATCTAAACAAAAAATGGAGTCGAACCATACCTATATCAAGGGGGACGTCCAAAAATCGTATTATGAACTAAATCGTATATCTTAGTTCACCGATTTACTACTTCAAGCGCGACTATCGATTTTACATCACTTTGTATATAAATATACATTCCGTTGTTACTTTTACCTTAAAGTTATCGGACGTCCCTCGGTTTGGCAACAACGCTTTCGCAACTTAGTTCTGTTTTCTTCATTTGTGCATCTTAAAAAACGAAGAGGTCACAGAAAATTATTACTGATAGCTGCTTATAGTCAGTATGCAATTTGGCTATAGATTTTAAAGTTAACCATGTATCAATATTTTTTTAAATTGTGCCTTCTTTATATTACTTATTTAGTTATTAAGTTTAATTACTATTACATGCCTAACCTCTATAGGTTTCTTATTAGCATTCAGAAATACTATACATTCTGTTCCCGCTAAAATACATTTTATATAAAAATAATATTTAATTGATTTTAAATTATGTGCCTATCATTTATTTTTGTGCATCTTCTTAGGCACCGCATTGTGCAAATTTTGAAGAAAAAGGTGGGACACTTTTGAAGTAAATATCTAGCAATAATATCTATACATATCTTGCTACAATCTATATTTATTTCAAAACAAATTATTTATTTTGATTTTAAATTTATACTATATGCAGTCGAAAGCGTCATACAAGAGATGATTCACAATTTCAAACCAATCAAAATTATAATTTAAAGTTATTTATAAAGAAGGTTTTTTGGAGGGAAACTGAAAAAGTACAGCAATGTATGTTTTTAAGTATTCTAAAGTCAGTTTCCATAAATCTTAAGTATACGATACGGATCTTTTCTTTTAAAAGGGAAAACAAACCGTTAGAGTTATTTCAAAACTTTTGTATAGCTCTCAAGGTTGCAATGCGACTTGTTACTAGGTTGTTGGTTTTTTATCACGGGGCAACAACACGTTTTATTTACATTATATGCATAATTAGTCTAGAGCCAGATTTGGCCGAATTTCCGTTGTAACGCAATTTCCCTCATAGGCCGCTATTCTAAGGCCAGTCGCACAATTTGGAGGAAATTCCGCCAGACTTGCAGATTTTTAGCGCGTCTCAGTTTTCCCATGTTAAAACAAATGAAACAAAATTGTTTCTGAAGTAAAATGTGCTGCTTAATTTACGCAATATAATTTTACGGCCAGAAAAAATTGTGTTCCATTTACTTTATTTAACAATGAGAAAACAAGCTAGGCTAGATTTGACAACTCGTTTTCGGTATTACCAATACCAATAATGGAATAATGGTATAAATTACAATATTACAATTTATTATTTTTGACTAGAAATTATTATAATATTATTGCGGGTATTACTAAATCATGATAAAATTTGGAGTCAACAGAATTTATACTTAAATATTATTTTTAGATAACACTTCCGACAAAAAACTTTAGACTTTTGTAACGTTCCTGTAACAGAAGGAAAAATTATTTCATATGAATTAAGTAATACTCTTTCCTTATTAACTGAGACAGTAGTCGTATTATCGTAGAAATGTATAAACCAGTATTCTATCTAGTTCGTGCATTCATTGATGTACAGGGTATCTCACCATATAAGAGACAGCTCCATAACGCCCCATTTTATGAACATTCCATAAGTACCGACTATTTTGTGCATATTCAAAGAAGCCATAATTCAAAATTATTTTCAATTAAATGGATCGTCCCAAAAACAGTTAAATATCAAAGTTATGTTCATTTCAAATTTTTACATTTTTCAATTCTCTAGACGAGCTTATTTCAACGATGTATCATACTTGATGTCTGTTATGCATAGTAAAGGATCTACAATCAACTGAAAATCACATTTTTTTGAGTTTAGGAAGCTGGAGTAACCAAACGGTTGAAAATCGAGAAAAACGGCTACATGTCCCTATCCCCATTGCGATAGTGAGGATTTAACTTCTACAAGGATAAGAAAACATCTAGCTAGTCTTTCCCAAATTTTAAGTATGACTGACACTGATTTGGAACAACTGTCTACTTTTATGGGACACATTTATCTAACACATAAGAGTCACTATCGTTTGCCTGATGGTGTATATCATTCTGCGAAGGTTGCAATAATTTTACTTTTCATGCCAAAAGGAGGTGCTGAAGCATTTAAAGGAAAACGTTTGGATACTTTCTGAATTGACTGAAAATACTAATGTTCAAGTTAACTTAATTCAAGAAAGGACTGGAGGAAAACAGGGAATATTACCTAAACAAAAAACAAATGAAGAGAGAACCTTGGATGCAAGAACAACAAAATTAAGTGATTTTTTTTAAATCACATTAAAAATAAGAAGCCACCTAAACAAAGGGCATGTGAAGAATTAATTTTTTTGACTGGAAAACTTCTCGAAAAACAAAAACTGGTAAAAAATTAAAGTTTTTGTACAAAATGTCTACAAAAGTAAATTTAAGGATTAATATATCTTTCATGTTAGGCATAATACTTTTATTTTTTTTATTTTTATTAAAATTTGTAGGTGCTATTTTGACTAAAATATTAAACAAACTAGTTTATGTGGTGCATCACTGCATTTTTAAATAAATATTAACAAAAAAGTTTACCGTAAACCTTCCGCATTAGTGTAAAATAATTAAGAGTTACAAAAAAATACCACTGAGTTTAAAAAGAATATTAAAGCAAGTTGAATGAATTAAATAAAAAAGAATGTGTTAAGTTAGATTTCTGGAGTTACAAAAAAGGCAAGGGGGCAAATTTGAGACTAGAATTGAGAAATTTATTCAATTATCTATATAGGTATTTATTTATATACAAACAATAGATTAAAAAAATAAGTCAAAATTGTGTAGTACCTGAAAGTAAACAATTTTTAAATGTATCTAGTTAGTGATTCTGATATGGTTTCCTATCTTCTAGCAGAGTAAAAATATTTTGTTAAATTGTTATATCAGGGTTTGCAATTCAAGATTACTATATAACTGTAGTATCCAGTTCATGAAAATGTGGTAGCGCTGTAGGTACCCCAATGACTGCAGTACGTACAATTTTTATACATTTCGACGTCCAATAGCTCATTTTTGAAAGGACGTCAAATTCCCTAATCATCAAATTTTGACAAAAAATTAAAACTAATTTTATCACGAATATAACACAAATATATAGGTAAGGATAGTATTTAAAACTGTATTCTTGCAGAAAAGTATAAAATACCCCGTGTAGGGGAGGAAGTCCGATGCTTGCCTATGAAAGGGACGTCGGATGAATAGCAGGATGTATATATATATATATATATATATATATATATATATATATATATATATATATATATATATATATGTATACATATATATAGGTATTCCTTACGAGTAGAATTAATTATAGTTAATCATATTTCATGTTAGTATGTAGTATGTGGTGTACTGCCGTCCTAAGAAAAAACGCAGTAAGTGCAAAAAAGTCGATAATCAGTTTTTTATCTACTCCTATGTATTCGAACGCGCTGAATTCGAATATGCAAGAAAAAATGCAGTAAATACAATGATTGCTGAGATATCGTCGTGGAAATGATCACAGTAAGCGCAGAAATCGTTCCTTTTGTACCTCAAAATATAGTATCTGCATCTGAGTAAGAAAGAAAGCAGTTTCTGAAAGTAGACACTGTGTTTTAACTTACAATTCGTAGATACTCCATTTTAACTTACTGTCTTGAGTGTACGGACAAGAATCAACAAGTAGATTATTTCAACTCACTGAGCTCAGCTCAGTTGTCTCCGTTGATTCCAGAGAGTAGGTTCATTTATACGCGGAAATGTTTGGAAGTAGATCAACAAAAATAATTGCGATGGTGCGCGATAAACAATTACAGAAAGTGTTGCAGCAGCAAGCAGAGGCATTACCAGAAGTAGAAATGGCTAATCAGGAAATAGATTGTTGGCAGAGAACTAAAAATAACGAAAGTGGGAATGTTCTTATTCCTAAAACTAGTGCAGGACGGAGTGAACTGGTAGAAATACCAGTTGTTATTCAAGAACTGGTTCAATTAGATGCCCATGAAAGTATTCTCATTATGCCAGAACTAGCGATTGAAAGTCACAAAGAAATAGACGACATATCAATTATATTTCAAGAAGATCTTGAAAACGAGAATAGTACTATTATAGACTTTGTCAGCCTAGCAGAAGGTAGGTAATCTTCTTCACATATTACCAAGGTAATTAATTAACAAAATATTACCATTTCCAGTCCCAACCAGCAGTTATCACAATTGGAAGAAGTATTGCTCGAAGAAGAATCAAGAGAAGAACTAATCCATATATCACAAGCAGAAATACAAGAAACAACTGTCCAGTCAAATGAAAGAGGTTAGTATAAGTTGCAATATTCAGAGTATTAATTAGCTCATACTATAATAATGTTTCAGAGTATACAAAGAAAGGAACAGTGAGAAAAAAAAATCAAACGGCCCAAAATTGTAAAGTTACAGGAAAAACGCTTGAAATTGCATGAAAATCATAGAGTTTTAAAAGGATGTAATGTCTATAAGTGTAAATTGAAATGTGGTGACAAGTTTGATGATGGGCAAAGGTATAAAATCAATGGCGAGTACTGGAATTTAAACTGGGAATAACAGAAATCTTTTATTCTACATCAGTGTTCGAGAAATACTGTTAAACGCAGAACGCTCAAAACAAAATCATCTCAACGAAATGTAACTATACAATATCATCTCCATAGTAAAGAAGGTACAAAGCGGCACGTTTGTAAACTATTTTTTTACGACTCTCGGTTACAAACCCAAGAACGACGGCATTGTTTTCCGTGCTTTATCAACAGTTGCGAGGTCTTCAATCACCCCCGCACCCCATCGGCGTGGGCATCATCCCAATAAAGCTAAAATTGACAGAGATCAAATACATTTGCACATTGAGTCCTTCCGTCGGGAAACCTCTCATTATAGGAGGGAACACGCTCCCAACATTAGATACCTACCGGATGACGTCACAATTAACTTCATGTTCAGCGATTTTTGTCGTAAGTACCCGAATACAAAAATTTCATATGAACTATACCAAAAAGTAGTGGGCGAAATGAACATTCGTTTCACAAAACTTGGTCACGAACAGTGTGAACATTGTGAGACGTTTCGTTTACACAATTCAGAACATACCAAGAACAATTTAGACACAAAATGTGAAATATGCAGTAAATGGTCCGCACATAATTCCAAAGTTGTAGAAAGTAGGAAACGTTACAAAAAACATGCAGATACGATATTTGATGAAAACACCCTGTGCATCAGCTGACTTACAGAAGATAATTATGTTGCCTCGTATGGATATGTTCAAGGCAGTTATTTTTATCAGACGCCTCACATCTTACAACGAAAGTTTCGTACCGGTGGGAAGAGTGGAGAAATCTCGACGACCATTCGCAGGTTTGTGGCACGAAGCAATAACTTCTCGAAAAAAGGAGGATATTATAAGTACCTTTTACCAATTCTTCTTGCATAATAGGGATACCAAGAATATAATCATTTGGCTAGATAATTGTTCCGCTCAGAACAAAAACTGGTGTATGCTCAGTTTTTTGTGCATATTGTGAATTCTAGCATGGTGTCACTTGAAAGTTTGGAAGTTAATTATTTCGAACCAGGACACACTTTCATGAGTGCCGACAGCTTTCACCACCAAGTCGAATTAAGTTTAAAAATGAAAAATAAAACATATGATTTCCTGGGATTTGTAGATTCAGTTTCAAAATCAAATTCAGGAAAAGTTGATGTAAAATCCATGCAGATCAACGATTTTTTCCAATGGAAAGACCATCATTTCGTGGCAAAGACTAATAATACAAAACTCAATAATCCTAAGGCATATTTGAGTGATATTGTACAGAACCGCGCAGAGCGAGGAAAGTTCACATTGAAGTACAAAACAGATTTCAGTTCCGAAACAGAACTTGAGCTGAATTCCATCAAAAACGCTTCAATGAAAACTATTGGTACTGAACCCACTCCTCTGAGTGTGGAAGACGGCATCGAGAAAACCAAAAAGGAGGCTTTATTGAAAGTAGTGGGACCATTGATGGACAAAACTCGTTTACAGTTCTGGAAAAACCTCCCAGTCAAAAAAGAAAATTAATTCTACTTAAAATACTCATTTATTTGTTCTTACAGTTGATATTTCGTATCCATTATTATTTTATATGTTACCTATTGATAATTCGTTTCGTTTGTTTTTATTTACCAATGCGGCATTGCAGTTGTGATCTCAGTTTGTGAATAGTAAGAAAAGTTGAATGAAAAATTATTAAAAACACACACTCTTTCGTGATTATCAAGATATGATTTTTTTTCATAAATTAAAATACAGTAAGTAGTTACAACGTTTTATTTTATGGAAACGGCACAACCTCGTGTTCATAATCACAGTAATTGATATATTTTTTGAAATATTCTTCGAATTTAAAATTCATAAATCATGAAACTAGAACAATAATACTCAGTTGAACTAAATTTCATGAATATATCTTGAATTGAACGACCTCAAATGGTCTTTCAATTTGTGTTTGTTTTTAACTGCCATTTTACTTTTTTGTACTTACTGCGTTTTTCCTTGGCACGGCAGTGTAAGTTGTCCGTGGTCAAGGATATTGTTATTTATTCTCTAAAATATATGTCCCAGTGATTTTGATATAACCTAGGGTACGATTGTCGGAGGGCCTAGTAAGAAAGTTGTAAAAATTATTTTGATAAGATTTGGGATAAAACTTCTAGGTCGTTTCAAGCGCTAAATTGTACTACTAAAATACCTACATCTATATTTTAGGAGATTGATACATCTGTATTACAAGCAATAAGCAAACAAGTGAAAATGGCTACGAACATGAATTATTTCTTTAATTTCGCGAGTAAGGTATTGCCTACTGAATTTAATGGCGAAGCGTGCAAGTCATCATCATCATCATTTTTGGATTCGTTAGATTTGCTACAAATAAACGCAACAGGTAACGAAGAAAACGCAGTTCTATTAATTAAAACCAGACTGATAGAAAAGCAAGAGGTCTGATAACGATAGAAAACTCGATTGTAGAAATCAGGAACAAGCTTAAGTCCGGAATAATAGGAGATAATCCAAGTCTTCTTTTAGCAAAGTTGAACAAAGTAAGGCAAATGGGAAGGATATAACAAATTACGCAACTGATGTAGAGAAGTTGGCGGAGAAATTACAGGCAGCATATTTGTCGGAAGGTATGTCAGATAATTTAGCTGAGAAATATACCAAAGAGGCAACGATTAAGGCAGTGACGATGAGCGCCACAACGGACGCGACGATAACAATTATAGCAGCGGGAAGTTTCGAAAACACTCAAGAAGTACTATCTAAACAGGTGTCAGTTGAAGGCATAGTAAGCCAACAACAAGTATTACATTTTAAAGACAATAGAAATTAGATTGACTGTCTCGACCCTTACTTCGTGGAATATGCTCATATTAGTGTTTTTAAATGAAACTCAAGGTCTCTAGTTAATTCCACAATATAATACAAGTTATTGAAAATTCTAAAAAATTGACAATTGTTTCGATAAATCAATATCATCGTCAGAATGACGATAATATTTGTTAGAAAATATACCTCTCCGGTAATAAATATTTATCGTACTAAACGTAAAATCCAAAGAGAGGATAACACAATTGATTATGTACCAAAAAAAAACCATTATTATTACTTTTGAAGGTAATATTATACCAAAATATGTTGCATTTAATAAAGTATATTGTCAGGTAGAACAATTTATAGGTAGAGTAGTTCAATGTTATCGTTGTTTGAAGTATGGACATGTTTCTAAACAGTGTAAAAACACCCAAGAACGATGTATACAATGCGGCGAAATAAAAACAGAGGAACACAGTTGCAATAAGGACCAAAATTTATTGTATTTATTATAAATCTAACGATCACCTATCTATATCTAAAAAATGCCCTCAATATGAGAAACAGAAAAAAATTAAAACTATTATGGTTGAGCAAAAAACGTCATTTCTGGAAGCCAGAAAATACTGTGAAAACTCTATTTCTTCTTTTGTAAGTCATGATTCTTTTTCAGGCTTATCAAATTATAATAAAGATTTCCCCAGTCTTACTAATCACCACACAAACTATGATAAAAAATACTAGGGAAAGCTATAGTTCAATTTCGTCGCTACCAAGTACAAGTGGCACAAAAAACTACTCAGTTCCAATGAAAAAAAAAGAAAATCAGACTCTCCGTCTAATCAGTCTCCTTCTGGCTCGCCTATGTTTCGTTTTACTTTTGGTCCTAGTCATCCATTACCTGCTAACCCCTATACATCCAATTTTAATAGTATTGAAAGTAAAAAACAGAATATTGCTGACATTATCAATCTATTGGATAATATTAGCTCAGTAGAAGACTTGCAATCAATTAATAAAAGTTCAATAATCAGTAGCATAAAACAAATACTGGAGGATACTCTAACAGTAAATAATTATTAACGGCTCAAAAAGTTTCACTTAACATTATGCAGTGGAATGCTAGATCAGCTGTGGCAAAGAAAAACAGTTTGCAACACTTTTTAAATTCTAGAAAAATAGATGTGGCACTTATTACTGAAACTTGGTTTAAAAAAATATACAATATTGTTATAATGATTCGTAAAGACCGACATGACGGCTATGGTGGTGTTGCCATTTTAGTTCATCATTCAATAAGTTTTTGTGAATTCAAAATTAATATGAATGTGAGTAGAGGCATGGAAATGTGTGGCATGAAAATTAAATATGGTAAATCGGAGCTAAGCCTTTTTTTCTGTTTATTAACCACCTAAAATTAAATGTTCTGCTAATGATTGGCTTACACTTTTTTCACAAGCAAAAAGTCCTATAATCGTGGGCGGTGATTTCAATGCACATCATTCGTTGTGGGGTGCACATCATAATGACCCAGTTGGTATACAGCTAATCCAAGTTGCAGATGATCTTAATCTAACAGTAATGAATAATGGACAACCCACAGTTCTAACTCGTCCTAATCAAAATGTTTCTGCGATAGATATCACCTTTTGTTCTCCTGAACTTGCTAATAGAATTAATTGGTCAGTATTAGATGATACATTAGGATCAAATCAGTTTGTAATTCTTATGGAGCTTTTAATTGACCAAGTTATCAATGAACTTCCCCTAAAAAATAAACGGAACATAAAAAAAGCTAACTCGCCATTGTATACTGGGACAATTGAAAATATTCTTCAAGGAGATTTCTCATTAAAGTCCACATGAGATAAATATCAAATCTTAATCAGCAGTATGAATCAAGCTGCACACATTGCGATACCACAATTCAAAAATATTAAAAACTTAAAACGTTACCCCCCACCTTGGTGGAATTCAGATTGCGAAAAGATTTTGGAAGATAGACGTTTGGCTTTTTCGATTTATAAAAAAACTTTGAATTTCTAAAACTTTTTCCTTTGTCAAAAAATGATGGCAAGAACAAAAAAAATTAAAGCTATAGCTAAACAAAAGTGGATTGAGTTAATAAGTCTGTTTCGTCTTCTTCTCTTTGGAAACAAGCTAGAAAGATTTATAGAAAACCAATCTCCAACGTCAGCCTTTAGATGATATCTGGATGGCAGAATTTTTTGACAAAATTTCTCCTCCCTTCGCTGCAATGTTATTTCCTGATCTAACTTCATCTAGTGATGAAAACCATTCAAAACCCATAATTTTAACAGAGTTAAACTATGTTCTTAAAAATCGCATCAGTACTAGTCCAGGACTTGATGAAATTAAATATCCTATGATTGATAACCGTCCTGTTATTGCTAAATGTATGTTGATTGATATATTTAATGACATACTGAATAATCTATTCATAATTAATGAATTGAAGGATGTCATCATTATTCCTATTCTCAAGCCAGGTAAATATCCCAATCATGCTGAATCCTATCACCCTATATCACTTATGTCTTGTATGTTGAAAACTTTAGAACGTACCATTAAGCACAGACTTGAATGGTGGTTATTTCAGAAAAACCTCCTTCCAAGAACCCAGTTTGGCTACAGAAAAGGTTGTGGTACAATTGACGCTCTAACAACTCTCGTTGCCGATATTCAAAATACTTATTCCACCAATTTACCTACACTTTGCCTAGATATCGAAGGTGCTTATGATAGCGTCTGCTTACCCATTCTGAGAGAAAAAATGATTAATAACTTCCTAATACCGATTCGATTAACTGATGCATTAACATTAACTTTTATTCTCATAGAAAATTGTATACAAGAACTCATAATAATCACCTCATAGGACCTCGTTATAATATTTTAGGACTACCTCAGGGTTCAGTATTGAATCCTCTGCTTTTTAATTTGTATACGGCTGACTTTCATAGTATTTACGTTGAAAATATCACCCCAAAAATAATTCAGTATGCGGATGATTTTTGCTTATATTCAGAGGCCAAAAAATATAATGATGCTGTAGAGACGTTAGATAAAATATACGGATCGGCTTATAAATGGTTTATTAAAAATGGTTTTGAAGTATCTCCCACGAAATCATCAGTTTGCATTTTTTCTAGACATAACATCCCGAATATCGATACGATTCAGTTGAATACACAAGAGTTTCCATTTTGTAAATCAATAAAATACTTGGGAATGATAGTTGATAGGAAGTTAACCTGGAAACCCCATATCGAACATATATTGAATAGATGCAACAGAGGTAGGAATTTTTTAAAACCCATTTCTAAAACTTGGTGGGGAGCTGATGTGTCGACTTCGCTACTTTTTCATAGATCATACATTAGATCCATAATAGATTATGGATGTACACTTTATGGATCCGCAAGTAAAAATAATTTACAAAAAATTGACGTATTTCAAAACAAAGCCTTACGTATTTGTATAGGTGCTATGAGGTCTACTCCTATTGAACTACTTCACGTGGAAGCTTTAGAACCTCCCTTAAAATATAGAAGAAATCATCTTAGCCATAAATTCCTCATAAAAATTATGTCTTCCAACAAATCTTTATAACACAATATCTGTAAACTAAACGAATTTGATTTAAGTAACAACTACTGGATCCGCAAAAATTCACCGCCTCTCTGTGATGCTTTCCGAAACAACAACAATCTATGTGTAATTAGATGAGAAAAAAATATGACTTTAGATGATTTTGAATACTTTTTTCATATGTTTAATGTCATTCAACCTAGGTATCATGTAAATCCTATGACAAGTCTTACAATTTTAAACTCCATATTAGAAAATTATTCTGATTCCATACAGATATATACTGACGCTTCCAAAAGTTCATATGAAACTGGTTGTGCGTTCTACATTCCAGGTGATAATGTCGAAAAATTGTTTAAGCTCCCCTCAGACTTCTCAGTTTTCAGCGCTGAAGCTGTGGGCATCTATGAATCGTTGAATCTTTTTCTTCGTCCAGAAAAAGCTCTGCTATTATATTAGCTCTGTCTGTCTTAACAGCTATACAAAATCCAACTATACCTGCTTTATCAGATAATCTTCATATAATCTATATAAAAAAAATGTTATTTCAATTAAAAAATGACAATAAACATGTACAGCTGTTATGGATCAAAGCACATATAGGACTTAAACATAATGAACATGTAGATAGTTTAGCTAAAAATGCAGCAGAAAATGGTACCTTATCTATCTATCCACTAACTATACCAAACGTATTTGCTAATTCTAGGCAAAAACAAAGTTGTTTATGGAAAAAGTCTTGGAACGATTATTGTAAAATATCTAATACCCAATATTCATCAATTCAACAAGAAATTCCGAATTGCTGTTGGTTCAATTCTTATTCCTGCCCACGTAAATACATTACAACTATTGTTAGACCACGCTTTGGACATGCATGTTATCCGGCACACTTATATAAAATAAAAATTCTTGACACAGGCCTCTGTCAACACTGTCATATCAAAAGTGATCTGAATCATATTTTCTTTAACTGCATATATTCCCAAGAAACTCAAAACCTTATTAATGATTTAATAAGAATTGGATTTTTCCCACCCTTCAATATCTGCCATCTTTTAGCTTTAAACAAAATGGAGGTATATAAGTTTCTGATGAAATTCATACACGAATCAAAGGTATGGTTGTGAATGTTTGAACCAGATTTGTTTACCTCTGTTTATCCCAATTGTAGTTATTCCTACCTTTCCGTGGCCTAGTTTTGTTTGTGATAAATTATAATGTCTTGATGGGCCCCTAGACAAGAAGCGAGTGACCCTGTATATCCTTATTGTAGTTTTTTGAGGTAGGTAATTTTGTCTTCTCTTAGGTGTGGATAGGTGTGAGTGAGGTGAATATTTTTTTTTATATAGTAATAGTTTGTTCCTGTTGTGACTGGCCGAATGACGAGTGTCAAAGCCAAGAAAAAAAAACTATAAAAGATCTTCAAACGTTTAATGAAGCAATATGCAATGGAATAAACCACTAGCATAGGAATACTTTGGACAAATAAACCATAAAATGAACGTTACTGTGAAAACATCTTTGTTATGAGCTCTCTTTCTTATATTGTACACATTTCATAAATGTATAGTGAAATAACTAACTGTGCTTGAAAATGAGATATTTTTAAAGTAATCTATCGATAATATAGTTAAACTCGCGGAGAATTTGTTTGAAATTAAAAGCTAATCGAAATTATCGTATATGAATCAATTGGTCAAATTCTTTTCAGGAAACGTGTTCGTGATAGCCGCTATACTATTGGAAAGAAATCTCCAGAACGTAGCTAACTACTTAATCCTTTCTCTGGCTGTAGCTGATCTTCTAGTGGCGTGTCTAGTTATGCCGTTGGGAGCCGTCTACGAAGTGAGTCAGGAATGGACATTGGGACCAGAATTGTGTGACATGTGGACTTCCAGCGACGTCTTGTGTTGCACAGCATCGATATTACATCTTGTAGCAATCGCCTTAGATAGGTAAGACCACAAATTTCATTTAATTTAGTTTGCAGAACAAAAGATTTCAAATATGTGAGACGTTCGTTCACTTTGGAAATTTAAAAATTCAAAATGAATCAATAATGTGTAGGAATCTTACAAAAAAACTGAAACTATTTATTTTTTCTCCATTTTGAATCCGAATTCATAAACAAAAGCGATTTTAAATTCAACATATTCGTTGTAAAAACCTACAGTGACTACTAATATTCCATTATAATATATTTTATTGTTGTTAAAATCTGTCTTGTTTCGCACAAATCTCCATAAGTCTAATAACGTGAGATCATGTGTTCGTACTGGCTATTTCACAGAAAAAAAAATGACCTATAGTAGTATGATTCCTCGCTAGACATCAATCTTGTCAGTATATTGGTTATAATTTTGAGGGTGGGTTGAGCATCGTTAGAAACCCAAACATGATCTAATTAGATCAGATTGTTATTCAACATGCCCAGTATCAAGAGTGACTGCTCGTCACTCGCGCCATGTCACGTCTCGACTCCGCCCTCTTTTATATATTTTTGCGCTAGACGACAGACACTCTTATACCAAAAATTTCGTCTTTTCCCTCTCCCTGCAATTCTATATTTTTCAATTAATTGAAAAGTATATTATCTACGGGCAAAGTATGCATAGATTTGCCATACAATTCATATATGATCTTCCAGTTGCAGCATCAAGGATAATTTTCCATGTATTTATTAAAAACATATTCAGTTCTAAAAAATAAAAGTTGTAACTTTTGTTAAAATATTTCTAAAGTTGAACGTTGGCCATGTGTGGTTTCGATATTTCGGAAAGAGAATCAATGTCGCCTCCGGTGATCCATTTCTTGCAGGTGTTGTGGTCGATGATCCGCACTGATGCCCTGAATCTCGAATCGGGGCGTTATTATTGACGTCGTTCCCAACGTCATGCATACGTAAGCCTGAGAATGCTCTATTTGCGAATAGTTTCTAAAATGATGTTCTCGAGCAACGTTACTAAAATCATCGAATTGTATCGTCCCTCACAACCGCGTCAGTTAACGTTACAATACAAATGTCATTTGGTTATGTCAAATGTAAGGGTGCATTCAGATGCTACGTCGGGCGCGTTTTATGCGATCAGATGCTTACATCTGGTAAATAGTCGGGTCGTTCAGATGTTAACGGTAAATTTTACCAATCGTCCAACCATTTAACCCAGTCGACACATCGGTAAAAATTGACCCGCATGCGCTTTACATTTTATAATGCATGATTGAGAAGTTTGGGTTATGTTTACAAAATTACAAATAATAAACTAATATTCAACGAGACTTTTTACATTTTTTTCTACACCCACATGAATATTATCCATTTTCTGCACAATTTACAGAATGGAAATGTGGCCATTTCGGTTAACTGAACGCATATGATTTCATTTACATCCTAGAATGTATATGAAATTCACCAATCAGCATTTGCATTTAGTACCCGTCAACTCTTCTTTTTTTCAATTTCAAGGTAACGTCAAAATATTTCTTTTGTTATCAAGAAAAATATTTTAGTAAAATGAGTGATTCCAGTGATGAATCAAAAATCAATAAATATTACTCCATCAGATATTCGTTTAGCCGCAAAGGAGATGTATAACACACATCATTACCCCAAAAATCAAAAAGTAAATATGAATCTCTGGTAAACGGAGTCAAAAATATTATCAGAACATGTTATCACTGCTTATATGAATGAAATATCGAATAAAAACCAGCTCTCAGCCCTTTGGACAACATATTCTATGTAAAAAACAATGATAAATATTGTTACGAAATAGCACACTGGTATAGTCCCTAAAACCGACTCTGTCTAAGCCAGGTATAAAAGTTAAAATTATGGCGGATACGCAGTTATAAAAAACTGTTTACGAGTTTACGACTATCTTATGTAAACATTGTTTTTGTGACCAGAGTTATCTGGAAAAGGCCAGAATTATTTGTGACTGTGTAAGCCGCAGCCCAGAATTTACTAGTGAAAACGGCTTTAATATATAAGGGACTGATCAGGAAGTTTTAGTTAGTTGATAAAGTGATCTTGACAGATAAACAAGTAAATAAGTAAATATAAAGTGTTTATATAAATTAGTTTGAGTGAATATACAGTTAATATAAATTAATAATTAAGCGATTAGTTAAGTATATATAAATTAAGTGTTTGTGAGCTAGTGTTTAATTAAATTAGTAAGTAGCCATACCGAGTGTTTAAAATTTATCCCACCCGTTTATTGTTTAAATAAATAACAAAAACATTACAATATTAAAAGTAACATTGATATCTCAAGTTACCGTAAATTGCGTTCATTTTATATAAGCTTGTGATGGATCAGTGTGTTAACGCACGTCTCTAAAAGTATACAGAAGAGAATATAGTTGGTTCAATCCCCCCGCTTCATGCGTTTATTTTTATTGCTGATATTTGTATTATAAATAGTAATTTTCATAAAATTTTAGTTAGTGTTCATTTTTGGAATTTATGGAGTACGTATTCGTCAAAAATTGAAAATTTTAAAGATAAATCATGTAAAGATTTAGAAAATGAGTTTCAAATTAATTTAATTGATAAACAAACCCAGATCCTTTGTAATTTCTTGTATGTTTTACGAGGTCTCCAAAAAATATATTCTGCTTTGACCACCAGATTTAGGACAATTTTTTGTTAATTACCAAAAAGGAAAATGCTCGAAGAAAGTAGTCGGAATTAACAAAATTGGTAATTGCTAAATTTTTAAAATCACCAGATGCGAATTTATATACAGGGCATTGTTTACGCCTTAAATAGTAAATAATTTCATGAAAAATATTGATCATATATTTGAATAAATCTTCTTGTTCGGGATTTAAACCAAAATTATTCACCAAATACGTTATAGTATATTGTACAATGAGCACGAAATGACATACATTTCCCACAAATAGATATATGAAATTTTGTAGTACGAGCTTAGCGAGTAATACAAAATTTCATATACCTACGAGTTGGAAATGGGTCATTTTATGCCAATTGTACACTATACTCTTTCTACGATCATCATAAATCATAAACAAAACTGTAATATTTTACATAACAATTTTTTTATAAACTTTCCTGCCGTCATTGTTGCATAGTTTAGAGAATTTTTTCTCTGATATTATTAAGTCTGGATCTTAGCCCTTTGAATGACCCATATATTTTTTTCTTCTTGTACATGTATCTATTCAAATACAAATAATGTTCAAAGTTTTAAAATTATGACAACTCGGAAATAAAAATACTTTATGCAGAAAAATCGTTATAATTCACCTGCGGAAAAAGTTATCTATTATCGTGTCTCTTTAAATGAGTAATATCACCTCCTGCATGTACCAGGATAGTGACCGATGTGCTTCTGAAGCAATGGCTAGATTACATATCTGGATCAGCATGTCAATGTCAAATCATCCTCACTATCGCGACCCATTTTCAATTATAAATTTTCTTTACAATCGAATTTTGTAAACACCGATGTGAAATGTCAAATTATTAGATAGACATTAACAAACATGACTCGATCATATATTATAATATATATGACCAAAAAATTCGTTAATATAATGACAGTCTAGTAGCGCATGATAGTCGTGGGAAATGAAATAGGTATTTGGATACAGTTAGCCCATGGGAAATGGAAATATGTATTACAATGTGGTAAGGCTCCTCAATCGAAGACGCACTTGAAATGTACATTTTTCTTTATGGTCGAAGAAAAAATATTTCATATTTTTATGATAAATTTGAGTATGCTCAGAAGGAACAAAAATTGTACGATTCATTTTATGATGTTTTCTTTGTGACTCTAGTTCTAATATCTATAGTAAGAAGTAATACTTTTATTTAAGACCGATTCCTACTTTTTTTACTAGGGCAAAGGGAAAGTAAAAAAAATGGAACTATTCCAAATACAATGAAGCTATAAAGTTTTCTCACCGAATCTCCCGCGAGCTCGAATTATTTTCCATACATTTTTTCTCATTTGCAAATTTTTTCAAGAAAATTCGCACTTTGAACATTTTTTCAGAATAATTAAAGATCTAAAGAGATTATAGGTGAAAATATTTCAGGTATTTATTTGTCATCTAGATGTAGCTTATTATGGAATACTTATGCATTCAATAGAAACACAACCATACACTAAGATCAGGAAATAAAATGCAGAAAAAAAAAGAAACAAATGTTTTAACTGGCTTCAAAATAACAAAATAATTAAAACAAATAGGTATAACTAACTTAACCAAAAACTACAAAACTAGATTAATTAAAATTATTTGCTATTTCTTCTCTAAGTCTAGTTCCTTCATTCTTCATTTCTTCAATATTTTGGATGTTATTTACTATTGCATTGACTTCATGCAGAACTAATTGTCCTCTTCTTCATAATTTGCCTCATCATCGTTAAACATTAAACATATGTTGCGTAGAACCCATGCAGTTTGAACAACGTGGGAAATTACATTTGTACGATTTATGTCTACATATTTTCTTCTTCTGAATCTTCCAAATAACAGACAAAATGCCCTTTCAATAACTTGTCTGGCTTTAGCAAGTTGGGTATTGAATCTAACTTGATAAAGATGGAGATATCCCCTATCTTTATAAGGTGCTATACACCAATTATATACTGGATATGCTTTATCTCCGACTATGAAAGAGCTTGGTTGAAAATAAACATCTTTTGTCTTATGAAGTTTTTAAATATGGTTGAATTCCTAAAAATTCGAATATCACTAACACTGCTGGGATAACCACAGAAAATGTCTAAAAACTTTCTTTTGCTATCACAAATGACTTGTAAAGGTACACCATAAAAACATATTCTATGTATGTATCTGGATTTTCATGACGTGCTTTTATGGGAATGTATGTTCCATCGATTGCTCCAATACAACCATGGAATTGACACATAGAATAGAAGTGTTCCTCACTTTGAGTTCTTTCTTCTAGTGTTAGCCATTTCAAAACTTTGTCGGTAATCGAAATAATTGCAAACAGAGAGGATTTTGCCATATCAAACCTGCTTGCAATGCTTCTGCAAAATAAAATCAATGTAAATATTTAATAATTTAATAATTTTTTCTACTATAGCTATCTGGAGTGCTCAAAATACAAAGAGTTGATAGTAGCTGTAAACTAGGATCAATGTTTTCTTTGAATGTGTTGTTGCTTTTCACCAAATGGGCAATTTTGTCAAATAAATCATTATAAGCAGACCTCGTCAAACGTAAAGGTTGTTGGAGTTCTGCGTCAATCATTTTTTCTATGATCTTCAAAAATTTCCGTGAGTTCGAAAAATATTTCTCTACCAACCTCTCCAACTAATGCCAATATACTATATATTATATATATATATATATATATATTATTGTGAAAAAATAATGCTATACACTGTATATATCTAACACGAATCAATTACAAGTTGAGATATTAACGAGTATAAAATTATTGAAGGAAAAACTATTCGAGAGTCAAATTCAAACTAAATTAAACTAATGAAATTTCTTTAAACTTTATAATGTACCTTGTACACACATACATGACACCAATATAATAAGGATTCAAACTATTTATGAGAAAAATTTAAAAAAACATCACCTGTTATGAAATGAATGAGTCCACCCCTCAATTGAAATCGTTAAATGTTTATGTATTATCTTAAATTCCTATTAGATACCATTAAACCATTTAGAAGCCCTAGAAATATTTCTTGTATTATATCCAAAGGTGAAATTCCAAATAAAAACATTAGGGTTATAAAATCTTTGACTTCTGGAAGTATGTGTCAGCTGGGTAGAGCAAAATCCATGACAGCTAAAAAAATTTTAAGAATTAATAAAATGCAAAGGATAAATAGATGAATTGTTAGTTTAGAATTGTTAAAAAGTATATTTTATAATTAAAAAAGTTAATATCTTAAATAATAAAATGAAATATATTGACTGAACTACTATGAGTTATTTTGATTGGTTACAAATATTTTTAGGATTTCAATAAACAGAGGGCTAATGAAAAATGAGGTTTCTTGTCTAGAAAAAAGTGGTTGCTTAGGGAGATAAAAAAAAGTGTTGAGGAGTAGTATGGAAAAATCAAAAGGAAGTACATTGTTCTTTAGAAATAATATAAGAATTGTTAAAATTAAAGTAAAATGAGTTTGAAAACAGTGATACTAACCTCCAAAAAGCATTCCTGAAGAGAGGTAATACTATATGCAGAGAATATTGGCTTTAACCATCCTGAAAAGTCTATATATATCCCGTATCGTGGGAACAATAATTTTCACGATCTTTGAAGAGAATCTATGCATGGAAAGCCTTCGAAATTAAATTGATTCGAATAGATTCTTGAATCAATCCGGACATTTTCGAAGCAGCCTGCAAAGAAGAGAGAGAAGAATAAATTGACAAATCTATTGATAATCAGCGGATGATAAAAGGTATTTAAAAACTGTTTCATTTTAAATAAAACTTACCCTGTGTATATTGAACATTAGATATTGAAACTGTACTGACAACGTCTGTTTTATGACTTTCCTCCATTTTCCTTTATGAATATAAAGTTGTGTTCTTTTGTATATAACGTATAATAAGTTGCATACTTCCAAGTATTTAGACTAAATTCATTTGTGCGAATGTGTATCGTGTGAAAGATCATTGTAGATAAGTTCATTTTTTTTTAATTGATGGTAAAAAAGAATAATGTATTTTTAATATATAAATTAACAAGTCTTCCCATTTGGAAGAACAAATTATATTGTCTGTAGACTGCATTTCTTAGTGTTTGATTTATCAGTTATCAGTTGGCAGGATTGATGGAGCGTATTGTAACTCGAAAGGGAGTTTGGAACAGAATTTGCAGGGCCGGTTTGTAAAAATTTATACAATATAAATATTTAGATCATAAATTTTTTTATCAAAATTCAATATTGAGATTTGGCGCTTATTACTAAAAGAAAAATCACATGAATATTTAACCTTATGAGCCCAAGATTCTGAGAAGCTGAGTGCTCATTAAAAAATTTAATAGTAAGAAGAGGTAAAGGTGTGTGCTTTGTGTGGCATTATTGAACCAAGATAATTTTCTTAAATATACCGGGCAAATTAAATTCATATAAAATAAACTACAATGATATATATATATATATATATATATATATATATATATATTATTGTGATTTGTCAGGTGTGTAATTTTAATGTTTTAAGATAAATATATTTTCTATAATTTGCCCTACGTTGGGCCGACATTTTATTGTGGATAGAATTGGTACGGGAGAATATTTAAAATGTTATTATTATTGCTTAGTTTTTGTTTGCCCGGTATATTATAAAAATTTTAAAATAGTTTGTAAAGTAATTATACCTTTGCATGAAAGACTCCACAATCTCAAAGTAGGGTTCAAATGTTAAAAAAAATATTTTAATTTCAAATATGAGCGCCAAAGTTAAATAAAATCCTTACATTTTAATAAAGAAATTTTGTTAATCAAAAATATACTTGCTTTTATTATTTCTAAATAAATTCTAGAGACGGTCCTGTCTGCTTAATTTCGAACCTCTCCACGATTCACAGACGTCAGGTCAATACTGCTAACTGTTGAACATAGATGGCGCAATCACCAAGAAATGAAAAGTCTCAACAATATAATTTCAAAATGTTTTTCAAAGGGAAAAACGTTATTTAAGGTTGTGGAAACAAATAAATTCTTTTACAAAAAAAAACTTGTGAAAACCAACTATCTAGGATGATCATTCATTCGAACAAACCATACACTCAGGTGAAATATTATTTCTATGTGCGATTACAAAATAGGCAACATTTTATACAAATTTTAAAAAAAAACGAATTCCGTTACAAAATGTCCATGACAGAAAATGGCGAAAAACAATGCTGATGAGCGTCTATGTAATATCAAAGTTCAATTCTTTGCACAAAACCGGTAAGTTTGTTTATCCTTTTTTTATATATAAATAAAATAGTTTTAAATACCTGTTCACTGTATTGTTCTAGTACACTTCAATGATGGGTTTTTTTTTATTTTATTTTAGGTTACCTCTTGGAAAACCATACAATTTGTCCAGCTTGGATAATATCAAGAATTGATGCTATATTTTGTCCATATCAATACATTTTAGATGAATCCCATAATCCAGTGCTTTCTGAAAATTATTGTGGAGACACCATTTCCACAATACAACATTTTACTTGGTTATATTGATACATTTTATGGTTAGTACTCTTATTATATTTACCAATTTTCTTGTTAAAATATGTTTATCTACTTGATTAATTACATTACTGAGTTGCTTTTAAGGATAATGTATTTCTTTCTCTAATTACCATTCCAAACTGTTGTTTCTCAAAAAAGTTTAAATAATTTTTCTCAAAATTTTTGCTTCTTATCCATTCACTGCTACCAAAAAGAAAACTACCTAGTGAATAGTGTCCATTATCAACAAATTGTTTCATTCAATTTTTTAATTATTAATCTGCTTGTCGCTGATGAAAATATTTCAAGTGTATTCCATCAATCAAAATTGGCTATAAAAATTCTTATTGAAAAGTTTCACTCCAAGTTGTAGATCGTCCATCTATCCTTTTAAAACATTCTGTTTTAAGTTTTTAAATGATTAAAACCCATATATTATTCCCTTTAAATTGTATTCCAAAATATTTATAAATGACAGTTCTTAATTTCAATAATATCTATATGTATATGTATATATAAATATATATATATATATATATATATATATATATATATATATATTACCAAAAAAAGACTGGCCACACTTTATCTAGTTGGCTTAAACAATAGTCGAAAAATTGAAGAAAATATTTTGAAAATAGTGTAGAAAAAACGAATCACTAAAGAACCATAGAACGAATTAAAAGATTAAACTACAAAAATAATTGAAATACTACCAAAACTGCCATCTACGGATGTTAGTAAGACTTTGCACCATTTACACGTCTCAAGTTACTCTAGAAAGAATAAAATATCTATTTAATAAACAATTAAATTACCTAATCAAATTTAAATCATTTAAATAAATGGCGCAAAGTTTTACTAACATCCGTAGATTGCAGTTTTGGTAGTATTCATTTTCCATGATTTTATAAGTTGGTATATTTTCATGGAGATGCGTTGTATGTGCATTTGATTCTCAAAGAATTGGAGAATGGAGTTTCTAAAATTTCTTCTGTAATAAAAAAAAGTGTTGGCGTTTAGTTAATTTAAAGCTCAATATAGCTGATTTACTTTCTGGAGGTTATCCAGCTCGAAAATGGGATTGAAGTACACATTATTCTTGTTCATTTAAATATCAGCAAATCCTAAATGAAAAAAAAAATCATAATAATCAGAAAAATTGAATGACTATTACTGCAAAAAAAATAAACATGTGGTTTGAGAGTATGAATATAAGCTAACTAGTAATTCAAAGCTGCGAGAAAAAGTAGAATTATACAGATATTCAGAATTTCTTATTCTGAAATAATCACATTTAAAAATGATAAAGCACATAGAACATATTAATGTAATGTTTTTCTTTTATTGATTTGAACGTTTTTATTACAGGTGGGATACATTTATACACACACGTTATGTCTACTAACTTAATTTATTAATTCACTACACTATTCACTAATTTATATTATACACACAGTATATGCACTTAAACTAATTTATATAAACACTTCACTAATTTATATCCACTTATTTACTGTTTATCTCACGATGTCAAATTAAAAACTAAGCTCTCGCTCGTCGGTCCTTCATATATTAGTGCCTTTTTTACTAGATAATTCTTGATTGCGGCTTACACAAAAATAATTGGCTCTCTGAAATTTTCTAGATAAGACTGGTCACAAAAACAATGTCAACATAAAATAGTCACAATCGTAAACAGTTCTAAGAAATCCCTGCGCATCCGCCATAATTTTAACTTTCATACATGGCTTAGACAGAGTCGGATTCGGGGACTATACCAGTGTGCTGCTTCGTAACATTACTCCCTCCTTAAATGGACGTTCCTCCTGTAACTTTTGTGTAGCCGAGACTGGATGTTTGAATCGGCAACTGGCAAGATAAACTCTACCATGTTCCTGATGACTCGCCAATCCAACATTTTTAGTTACCACGTAGAAGACGTACCGCGAATTATGTTTCGGTTTCAGTGTCTTGCCAGGAGCTGGAATCTGGTCTTCAAGTTTTTCTAATTGCCCGAACTTATTTCGAAAGACGGTTGCCAACCTTCGTGCATTCTTGATACGGGCGGGGATGTTGTATGCCAGTGAATAATCTTCCGGAACAGTGAATAAATCTTGTCGTTGTTCTGAAGTGACTCCATATCTAGCTTTACCGGTACCTCCATACGCGCCCATAAATTCATCGAAGGTAGGGTCAGACACATCTCGAATATGGTTTACTCCTTTCTCTAGGTCATGGTCTCCTTCGAATGGCGCTAGTCGGTTTTGGTGAATACTTTTGATTTTCCGTTGGGGATCTTGCTAATGCGATATATATCATCATTGATCCTTTTCTTGATTAAATATGGACCTTCCCATTTTTGTAATTTTAGAGAAAATCCTTTTCTTCTCGTCGGGTTGTGTAACCATAATTTGTCCCCTTCTTTAAAATCGCTTATTGTGGCCTGCGTGTCGTACCGACTTTTCATTCTGTCGCTGGCAATTTGAAGATTTGTTCGAACTAATTCATGAATATCGTCCAGCCTTCTTATCAATTGTATCACGTAGTCTTCGCCTGCTAGATCTTCTCCAGCTCGACAGCCAAATTCCAGGTCACAAGGAAGTCTCATTTCAAGTCCAAACAGCATTTTCGCAGGTGTTTCACCCGTGGACTCATTGACGTCAGATCGATAAGCCAATGCGAATAGGGAAAGATACTGGTCCCAATCTCTCTGATGGCTGGAAACTACTTTGGACAGGTTTTTTCCAATAGTCCTATTCATTCTCTCGATCCTTCCATCTGACTGTGGATGTAATGCTGTTGTCCTGATCTTCTTCAATCCCAGCCTGTCGCAAATCTGCTGGAATAGATGGCTTTTAAAATTTCTTCCCTGGTCACTGTGGACTTCCAAGGGCACTCCATATCGACTAATAAACTCTTTCACCAATACATCCGCGACAGTTGTGGCCTATTGGTTCGGGAAAGCGTAAGTTTGCACCCACTTTGTGAAATAATCCATTACTACTAGGATATATTTACCACCATTTTCTGTCATCGGAAATGGTTCAGCGATCTCTAAAGCAATCCTTTCGAAAGGGCTTCCAATATTATACTGTTTCATAGGTGCCTTTCTTTTGCGATGTGGTCCATTACTCGTAGCACAAGTCGTACATTTCTTACACCAGTCCTTCACATCGTCGGAGCTGTTCATCCTATAAAACCTTTCACGGACTCGCTGAAGGGTTTTCTTCACTCCCAGATGACCTCCCGATAGACTGTCGTGTAACTTCTTTAGTACCTCAGCTACTCTCGTTCTAGAGATAACTAGCTGTCTCCTTATTTCGGAACCATCATCGTTTTCAAGGACTCTTTTCAACAGCCCTTCTTCCAGGACAAGGGAGTCCCACTGAGCCCAATACGCCTTGAGTTTTGGTGAAAACATTGACACTTCTTGCCAGGTAGGTCGCCGATTTTCTTCCTTCCACTGCCAAATCTTCTTTAGGCAAGGATCATTCTCCTGATCTTATCTGATCCTGGTGGGTGACCATTCTTCATTGACTACTGTAGTTCTTGAAACTGCAGCTTCCTTAGATTTCGACTTGTTGCATTTTGAATAGTCCATGTTAGCAGAAATATTGGCAGAAATGTCGTTCTTCATAGCAGAAATCTTCTTGTCCATGTTCTCTTCCGTGTCAGAAATCTTCTCGTCCACGTTAGCAGAAATTGACGAAATTAAGGTGGAAGCCTTGTCATTAAATAAATCTGTTTCTGGATCAAAGCCGTCATTTTCCAAATCCACTTCAAGTCGTTCTACTAATTCACTTTTCTTACCGGACGTTTCCAACTCACGATCTTCCAATTCTGCTCTTAGTTCCGTCACTTTGAGGTCACATAGTCTCTTGGCCATTTTTACGTAGCAATTTATTTATATTATCCCACTTCTGACACCAATGTAATGTTTTTCTAATTTATTTAAACAGCAAGCGGGTGGGATAAACTTTAAACACTCATTTAATTTATTTAAACAATACACTATTCACTAACACTTAATTTATGTACACAGTATATTCACTCAAACTAATTTATATAAACACTCAACTAATTTATATTCACTTATTTACATGTTTATCTCGCGATGTCAAATTATCAACTAAACTAAACTTCTCCTGGTCGATCCCTTATATATTATTGCCTTTTTCACTAGATTATTCTAGATTGCTGCTTACTCAAAAACAATTGGCTTTCTGGCATTTTCTAGATAAAACTGGTCAGAAAAACAATGTTTAGATGAGATAGTCACAATCGTAATCGGTTATACAAAAAAAAACTGCGTATCCGCCATAATTTTAACTTTCATACCTGGCTTAGTCAGAGTCGGATTAAGAGACTATAACAGTGTGCTGTGTCGTAACAATATTTTAATATTTCAAAGCAACTTACTGAATATATAGCAATATAAACTTAATTAATTATAATACATTTATTTGGAATGGGAAAATACCAAAAACTTTCTAAGGCTTTTATTGATTTTTATCCAATAACAGTTATTGTAGAAAAGGATTTATTGGCCTTATTTGCAATGTTCTTTAATCTGTATACACTGTAGATGTTGATAATTAATTTACTTAGTACATAATCAAAAGAACTCTGATAGTGATGGAAAAATATTGTCATTTAAGAGAAAGCATTCTGTTTGTTTCATTAACATACTGATCAAAATATCTCTTAGTGGAAGATTACCTATTAATTTTATGCAGCACTGAACTTTTCTCCATATCATTACACATGTTGTTTACACGTTGAGAAGGAAATAATAGGCCGCCTCAAGATTTCCTGTAAATTAATTTGAAAGATGCGTCAACTTCATACACTAATGATCCAAGTACCTCACAACAAATGTCGCAAGATAGTCTTTTTATAACCGATCTTATGATAAATCCAGCTATGTAGCAGCTACATTTTCTGTAAATTCATTGAAGCTCTATTTCTGGCAAAATGAACATTACTTATTTCTGAAACCACACTCAAAGTTGGGAATATAATCTTGAGACGGTGTTGTTATGGAAATCGATGTGGGTTATCATTCTTTTATCATTCTTCTATATATTCAAATAATTTGTAAGCAGCTAGGATTATTGTTGTAGCCATTTTGTGATCTAACAAAGTTATAATGAAATGGAGGAAGATTATAAAATATAAAATATAATCTTGAGACGGTGTTGTTATGGAAATCGATGTGGGTTATCATTCTTTTATCATTCTTCTATATATTCAAATAATTTGTAAGCAGCTAGGATTATTGTTGTAGCCATTTTGTGATCTAACAAAGTTATAATGAAATGGAGGAAGATTATAAAATATAAGTCATTCAAACATTTTACATATACACAAATGAAAAAAAATAGTGTCTTCTGGTGAAATAAAGCCATAAAACTGGAGTGGACTATGTAAGGCAGTAAAAAACTGTTACTCACCTTACACCATTGAAAAATAACTCCAAATGATCTTGGCTGAATTTGTGTTAGTAAGTACCTTCTTTACATTGGGATTCAAATATAGAAAGTTAATACTGTGTCGAAACCAAAAAGCCAATAATACGGTATCCACCAAAATAAACAGTACCGAAACAGAGGGTGCTGTGGAGTTGTTTATGTAATATGGATTTGTCATATTTGACTTAATTGTCATTAGTTGATATATTAATAGTACGTTGCAGTTAAATTTGATTTAAAAATGGTTCTAACAACGGAAGAAGAAGTTTTTTTGGTAGAGCATTATTTTCGTTCATACGGAAAAGGTCGTAATGATGGTCCAAGCTCAGAACAGGTGTCAATAAAATATCAGCAAAAATTTAATAAAGCAGCTCCTAGTAAAAGTGTGATGTTAGCTGTTGTTGAAAAATTTCGTCGCACTGGTAGTGTATTGTGTCAACGTAAAGGTTCTACAGGTCGTCGAAAAACAGTATGCTCTAACGAAAATGAAGGACGTGTTTTTAACCAAGTTGTGCAATCACCTCAAAGAAGTCTTGTAAGAAATGCATGTAAACTCAACATTAGTGAAACGTCTTTACGTCGCATGTTCAAATCAATTGGTGGTTATCCATACCGTATTCAAGTTGGACAACGACTAAATGCTGCGGAGAAACGTGCAAGAGAAATTTACTGTGGTCGCATGTTGAGTTTAATTTACGAAGATCCCGAATTTTTGAAAAACATATGATTTTCAGACGAGAGTCACGTTCATCTTAGCGGCTATATTAATCGACAAACAACCAGATTCCTTGGATTTGAACGTCCTGATGTCATTGTAGAGAAACCGCTCCACAGTCTTCGAATTACCGTTTGGTGCGCGGTATCTGGTCATGGAATGATTGGTCCTTATTTCGTTGAAGATGATAATCAGAATCCACTTACTGTCAACCAAGAGCGTTATAGAGAGAAAATTATTATACCTTTTGTGAGAGATCTAAATAACTTTTGCCGTGCACGAAATCTACAGTTTCGCACACAATGGTTCCAACAAGATGGTGCAACGAGCCATACAGCTGTGCGCACCTTAGACTTACTCCGTCAGCATTTCGATAATAGAATAATTTTTCGGGGAACAGACTTCGAATATCCTTCTCATTCACCTGACGCATACATTTGGGGCATAATGAAGGACAAAATATTTCACTCGGAAAATCCGCCGGCGAATATTGCCGAACTACGGGAAAGAATACAAAATATGTTTCGGCAGTTACATCAACCACTTTTTATAAATATGTTTATTGACTTACAAAATCGATATGAAGCTTATTTCCGTCGAAATGGTGAACATTTTGAACACTTACATTACAGAAATTAAAAATTAATTTTTATTTTTATTTTCGGTACTGTTTATTTTGGCGGATACTGTAGTTGTTTTCTTCTTTGTCTTAGGCAAAACTGTCTTTTTAGTCTTTAGTCTTTCAGATTTTTAATATAGTACATTGTATTTAAAATAATTGGCTTCCAGTAGGTTTAATTTTTTCTCTTATTTGAGTGTTCATACCTCTTTCAAAAGGTTTTCTTGCATTTGATATTTCGAATAGATTATTAAAAAAAATAGGTAACATCAATTATTGGTTAATATTATTTAGGGAAGACTTTCAAATAAATGTAGTTCTAAGAAACACTTTGATGCTAAAAACAATTTAAATTTTAGGTGCATTTCTACTATAGATTTATATTTGTACTCTTAACAGTGAAGAACTTTTTCTAGGAATAACATATTAAACTAATGTTCTGACCTACGATTAGGCTGGGATTATAATGTGCTAATTATATTTGGAACTATAAAATAATTGGAAATCATCAAATAAAAAACAGCCACTAACACCACCTTAAAAGACTTAAGGCACAAAATAAACAAATTAAAAGGCACGCCTATCAGAAACTTATCAGGCCTATTAGAGAATGATATATGGAACGATGACACAGAGTATATAACTCAAATATTCGCCAATCAAATCTCTACAATATACAACTAATATCCTAGCCACCATATTGTCACAAAAAAACAAATACTACCGACAAATATGTCATACAACCTGCCAATCACAATAAATGAACAAACCTACGCCGTGAAGAAAAAAAATGACACCGTTCCTGGACCAAACAACATAAGGATATCTATGATAAAAATCTATCCGAAAATGGAATACACAGCTTACTCCAATTATATAACAAAATATGGGAAACGACCAAATTCCCAGGGCATGGAAATCATCAACACCCATTCCAGTCCACATACCAGGAAAATCAATATGCAGAAAAGAAATTTACAGGCCAATAGCACTCACTAATCATATATGTAAACTAATGGAAAAGACAATCAACAGCAGACTAACTTGGAGCCTACAGAAGCATAATCCCCTCATCCCTGAACAAGCAGGCTTTAGATGAGAATACTCAACTATTGATCATCTAATAGGCTTTGAAATTGAGCTTCAAGGCGCCTTCTGACTCCAAAGACACACTAACGCAGTCTCCCTTGAATTGAATAAAGCCTTCGAGACAATCAACAGGCAAAGTATAGTAAATGCGCTCGATGAATTTAACATAATGGGATCAATGCTTAACTTTATACTCAACTTCCTCACAGAGAGAGTCTTCCAGGTACGAAACATCACCCATACGTTGTGAAAACTGAGGAGTACCTCAAGGCTCTGTCTTGATCCTCTTCATACTTGCAACTAAAAATATTAAAATTGTCGTGCCACCTAATATCAATTACAGACTTTATGCAGATGATCTACTTATTTATCACTCATCATCTGACCCAGAAGTCAGATGACATAATCTACAAAACTGCGTAAATCTATTAGAGGGATGAGCAAACAAATACTGTCTAGACTTTTCATCAAACAAGTCAACCGGAGTTCATTTTTATCGCAAAAAAAATGTACAAAAAATATTAACAATCTATACAATTAGAGTAATACACACCACAAGTTTTTAGGCCTTACCTTTGACTCAACATTTAACTCCAAAATCACAAAGAAGAACTACTACAAGAATTTATAAAAGACCTCAGAATGATTCGCATGTTATAAAATACAAAATGGGGAGCAAGCAAGGAATATTTAATAAACATATACCAAACAACAACAAAATCTAAAATAGATTATGGTTCCATGGCATACTCATCTGCCCCAAAAAGTTACCTACAAAAATTTGCCCCATTACAGAACTCTGCAATTCGAAAGGCCATAGGAGCAATCCACACAAGCCCCATTAATAGTGTCTACTGTGAAGCAGAAGTAATGCCACCAGAACATAGGAGGATACTACTTACTATTAAATATGCAATCTCCTTAAGATTCATGGAGCAAATTACCGATATGAAGAAATTCAGCACAGACTTAACTTGGAATGCCCCCCATTTTATGACTACAGCCTGTACAATTTCCCACCATGGAATACCTCAACATACAAATAAATAAGGAGCTGACAATACACATTAAAAATTCCACACCTCAAATACTGTTCAAACAAAAATTTCACCAGATTATAGAAAAATATAAAGAAAATCAAGTTATATACACAGATTGCTCCAAATAGAATGGGAACTTAGGCACCACATATCACACAAAAACCGCGGAAAACAGTTGCAGCCTCCATAAATCAACCAATATACTTACAGCAGAATTATTTGCAATACATAATGCAATAGATTTCATCACAACTACTAATTATCGCAAATGGTTCATAGCAAGGGACTCCATGAGCTTTCTTAACATCATAAAAAGCATACAACCCAGGTCACCCTCTTGCCAAGGAAATAAAATATCAGTTAGAGAAAGCAAAAATTAAAAATTAAGAAATCATACTCCTTTGGATACCTTGTTAAATAGGCATTGAAGGCAATGATAGGGCGGACTTCCTGACGAATGAACAAATACATACCACAAACGTGATAAATATACTAACTCTAAAAGCTCTGATTAATCCTTCAGTTAAACTAACTAAGAACCTTTTTCGGTTAGAATGGGATCTTCAAGAAGGAGACAACAAACTCTACGAAATCAAAGACATCCACTTTAACAAAAGGCAAATACTTAATCTACCAAGAAAAGATAACATAGTCTTCACAAGACTAAGAATTGGACATACAAAGTTAACTCATGAATATTTACTATCAGCGGGAGAACCAGCAATATGTCATACTTTTAACCCTACAATTACCACTAAACATATAATTATGCATTGCAGGAAATATACACCATATAGAATCAAATATAATCTATCGAATAATATCAAATTACTTTTCTCAGACACTTAGTCGCTACTAGGATACTTTTTTTCGTTTTAGTTCATTCCTGGTAATCGGCCAACATGGTTAATAATTAAAAATAAAGAGATTTTTTGTACTGTTTACATTATTTTCTCGATTATTTTAGAGAGACTTTGAAGATCCGTCTTATAGTTAATTGAATTTTTGTTCTTTTTGATACAAATCATTTCTTTGATTTCACGTTTGATTTTGTTTTCTTCTTTGTCTAAAATTTTAATGTTTTCAAAATCAAAACCATGGTGGTTTTCGATTGCGTGTTTTGAAATGGCTGTGGAATGTTCATTGTTGGTTTTTATGTTGTATTGGTGATTGTAAATTCTGTTATGTAGGTATTGAGATGTTTGACCCACGTATTCACCATGGCAATCTTTACATTTGACATTATACACTACATTACTTTGTTTCAATTTTTCGGTTTTCGGTTTAAGTTTTGTGAAAAACGTCTTGGTATAATTATTAGGTTTGTGCGCTACATTTATATTATTTTTACTCAACAGCCCCTGAATTTTTTCTGATGCACCTTGTACGTATGGTAAACTGATATATGTTTTGGTTGAGATATTATTACTACAGTTATTACTACTCCTATTGTTTGTGTCCCTTGCATTATTATTGTTATAAATTTTATGTATTCGTTTTTTTATTATAGGATTGTAAAAGCTTTCTGGATATTCATTACTTTGTAAAACTTCTTTAATCTTCTTCAAATTATCAGGTCTGTTATTAGGATGTGAGAGTTTTAGGGCTCTGTCTATAAGGTTATTAACAACACTTCTTTCATATGTGATTGGTACATTAGAATTAAAACTTAAATATCTTTCAGACCATACCGTTTACCGTTATTATCATATTTAACTGTTATATCCAAAAATTTTATTTGTTTTTCGTTATCTTTCTCAAAAGTAAATTGTATTCTGGGGTGGAAGTAGTTAAATTGTAAGTGTATAATCTAACTTGGATGTTGGTATGCATGGAAGGCAGTCATCAACGTATCTTTTATAAAAATTTGGAACATAATCTAATTGATTTATAACGGATTTTCCAAATCTTCCATTACTAGATTTGCTATGACCGCTACAATTGGTGATCCCATGGCTATACCATAAATTTGTGAAACAAATTCATCATTATATTTAAAATATGTCGAATTCAAACACAACAACGAGGCTTCTATGAATTCATTTAAGGGCAAAGAATTATATTTATTCATTTCTAGCCATCGGTTTTTTATACAAGTTATTGCTAGATTAGTTGGAATATTGGTGTACAAGGAGATAACGTCAAAGGAAACTAGTATATGATCTTTAGGAATAATTCTATTTTTAACAAATTCACTAAAATGCCATGAGTCTTTGATATGATAGTTGTTATTACCAATTATGTTGGTCAAGATATCAGAGAGAAATTTTGACAGTTGATATGCTGGAGCGCCAATATTACTAACAATAGGTCGTAGAGGTATATTATTTTTATGTAGTTTCGGTAGTCCATAAATTGATGGAGGTTTACCGTTATGGCTCATAAGTTGGAATTTTGTACCTATATTTATTAGTTTTTCTTTAAACCATTTATTGATTAACGTGTTTATATGTTTTTGAATTTTGTTAGTGGGATCTGAATTCTCTTTTTTGTAGGTAGTTTCGTCATTCAATAAAGTGTTTATTTTGTTGATGTATGCTTGTTTATACATAATCACAGTTTTATTACATTTAACAGCCTGTAGTATTAAAATGTTGTTATTTTTATTAAACTGTTGAGTTTGTTCAATCAAGCAGTTGAATTGTTTTTTTATTTGGAAATTTGAATTAGCTATTTTGTATTTTTGATTTGTGATGATGTTACATATTTTATTTCTGATTTCTTCTACATGATTGTTATCAATATTGCGGAGAGCACTTTCTACGCTACTGATGATTCCATTTGTTGGTAATTCAAAATCTGGAACTAAAAATTTGGGTCCAAGACCTAAAAAGTATTTGATGTTTTCAGGCATATTAATATTGGTTAAGTCTATTAACCATTTATTATTAACCTGTTTTTTGTTTTCATATTGTTTCTTTACTAAAAATTCTATTTTCTTTTGATGTCTTTCTTTTACTTGCTGAAATTTAGATTCGTATATTTCGTTTTGCCTTTCAAAATACACATTGCTAAAATTATCTGGGTATTTTTGATAAATTTTATTTTTAAGAAAATTAATTCTGCTATTATACGCCTTATTATTTTGAAAACAATCATCAATACATAAATTCAAAAGTTGTAGATAAAAGCGACATAAAATGTTGTTATATTTTGTTTTGCAATGATTACTCTTTACTATGTATTTTTTACATTTTATTTTAATAAAGCTAGGAGTTAACTGCAAGTTTCTACATCTTACCAAAAATATTTTTCTATTCTTCTCCTTTGTTAATTGAACTTGTACTTTTTGAAAATTCTAAAGAAGGGCTTCATTGCTGTTATGGTTAAATTTTCGAGATTTATTCGCTGTAGATGGTTGTTGTGGCATTTTAAACCAAGCCAAATATTTTCCAGTGTGTATTTCCTGACCGTATTATTTAAATTTTCGTTTTAGTTTATTCCTGGTAATCGGCCAACATGGTTAATAATTAAAAATAAAGAGATTTTTTGTACTGTTCACATTATTTTCTCATTTATTTTATTTTCTCCAATGACGTACGTGTCGGCGTATTGCCATTTTCAAGTATTTCTTTTTTTTCCCTCTACAATGAATAATGTGTTACTACATTATAATACATTTAACAATACAAGATAAAACAAAATTAATTCAAAACAATGAGCCATTAAAACTTACACATTATAAATCTGCTGTCGACTGTGGACATTGCGTTATAAAATATTTTAAAATCAAATAAAGTTACTCGAACCTGTCTGATTTATAAAATCATCAACAAAACATACAAATAATATTCATAGGCGGGTAAGATGCAAAACACCTACAGCTACTCTATCAAATGGCTGTATATTTTTGGGAGACTTGTTCTTTTTGATACAAATCATTTCTTTGATTTCAATACGTGAGTACATGGGTCAAACATCTCAATACCTACATAACAGAATTTACAATCACCAATACAACATAAAAACCAACAATGAACATTCCACAGCCCTTTCAAAACACGCAATAGAAAACCACTATAGTTTTGATTTTGAAAACATTAAAATTTTAGACAAAGAAGAAAACAAAATCAAACGTGAAATCAAAGAAAGGATTTGTATCGAAAACAACAAAAATTCTATTAACTATAAGACGGACCTTCAAAGTCTCCCAAAAATATATAACCATTTGATAGAGTATAGTCTATATAAAAAGGACAAGGAGTAATAAATCATTAATTTAAGTAGATTTCATAGACGTACCAAAATATATTTTAAGAGGGTGAGGTACATTTTGTATTGAACGAATGAGTTGCAGCTATGCTAAAGAATATACGATTTAGGTCAGAGGTAACGGGATGTACTAATTTTAATAAAAAAAAGTGATAGAGGTAGAGGTCACTCGGAAGCAAAAAATGTAATTCATTATAAAAAAATTCTACAACTTCCTCAGGACTAAGATACATAATACCGAAATGTACTTTTAAGTATTCGCCAATTACAGAACCTTTCTGTCTGTACTCTTGTACCAAATGAAACTCCTGAATCTTACGAAACCAAGCTTGACAGAGATGAAATTTACAACCAAAAAGAATTTGATCTCTGCCAAAACATTCATATATAGCGTTATGAATGCTTAGTTCAAAATCTACTACGACTTCTTTAGGTTGAAAATTTAAGCCTACTTCTTTACATTTTTGTCTTAAAATTAAAGACAAATTTGAATATGTTTGACTTGATTTGTCCGGCAGCAAACAAAAAACAAGAGGTACGTAATAGCCGTTTTTAAAACCATGAATGGTAAACATTTGGTAAAAAAAAGTTGAACAGTATTTAAAAGTCCCATCCATCAAAATACAATCCGAATTACATAAAAAATTAAGGTTGGAAAAACAGGAGAACACAATAATTTTAAATACCTGGTCTGCTGTTAATAGAAATGCCTCTTCTCGGTTCGTTCGTAATTGTAATTCACGAACACTATTAAATACTTCTTCCTGATTTTTAGGCAATAGTGTAAGTGCATCAACATCCTTCCCCCAATCCCCTAAATATCGATCAAAACAATCAAGATTTCTTCAAAATATTTAATTCAAGAAATCTTTCAGAAATATACATAATTCTATGGGCCTCCGATTTTATCTATTATAAACCCTAATGACTCTAATAGGATTAAACTAAATGGTTACGGCACAGTTCGAACATTTCAGTAATCCTCAAATTGATACAAGTCAGGTAAAATTTTATTTTGTGGCAGAGTTCGGATATGCCCGTTTATTCATAATATTTTTTATTTGTATTACTCCTATATGTAGTGTTTGGGGAATTTTTCTCAGAAATTTTAAATGGCAAGTGGCCTACTGTAATCGGCTTAATACGAGTACACCTATTTACAGATTATTCGATTATTGAGAGGGATTTTCCAAACAACCCAGTTTTCTTAGAAACATTATCGGGAATATTATTTTAAAAGAAAGTAGGTACATTAACTCAGTACTTAGTATTAGTTCTTTGAGTAAAGTTGTATGGTTGTCATAATATTGTAAACAGTTGGAATATATTTAAAACATTTGTTGAATGTTAATTGTGCAAGTACCAAACAATGTCGATAAGCCAAGGGCCATCTAAACGACCAAAAACAGGTCCATTATCTTTAAATGAAAAAACTCTGATATTGAATTGTTATATATCATTGAAAAACAAGGATCCAAGTGCAAGTGTTGATGATATTGTGGAATTAACGGCTGCTATGTTGTGTGTTGCTAAATCAACAATTTATAGATTACTAAAAGAAAGCAAGAATGGAACTCTTCAACCCCCTAAAACTCCTTCAGGCCGAAAACCAATTGAGATCGATGAGTCATTAAAACAAAGACTAAGGCGTAAAGTCCATGGATTTTACTTACGAAAGGAAATTCCAACACTTGACAAAATTATGACATCAGTGCAAGAAGATACGGACTATCCAAAATTCTCCAGAATGACATTATGCAAACTTTTGAAAGATGTGGGTTTCACATATACATAACATAATAGAAAATCTCTCTTGATAGATAAACCGGAAATAGTTTTTTGGAGAAGAGACTATTTAAGAAGCATTCGACATGCCAGAGAACAAAATTTGAAAATCTTCTACTTAGACGAAACATGGATAAATGCTGGATATACAGTTTCCAAATCTTGGCAAGATGAAAACATTAAAAGCGGAAGGCAGGCATTCGTGGAAGGTTTGTCGTTAGGTTTGCAGCCACCATCTGGAAAAGGAAAAAGACTTATCATTGTCCATGTTGGAAGTTCTGAAGGTTTTGTTGATGGTGGATTATTAACTTTTATTTCAAAACGCACGGGGGACTATCACGAAGATATGAATGGGGATGTCTTCGAGGAATGGTTTGTTCAAATGTTGGATCTGATTCCAAAAGGGGCTGTTATTGTTATGGACAACGCAAGTTACCATTCACGGTTACGAGAAACATTGCCCACAAGTCGTTGGCGTAAAGCAGAGCTTTTGGAGTGGCTTATTTCGAAAAATATTAAGTTTCCAAAAGATCCACTAAGGAAAGAACTTTACAGAATTGCAAAAATGAACAAGAATAAATACAAAACCTACATTGTAGAAGAAATGGCTTCTTCTCGTGGTATATCAGTTCTTCGACTTCCCCCTTATCATTGTGAACTTAATCCCATAGAATTAATATGGGCTCAGGTAAAGGGGGAAGTTGGAAAAAAAAATACTACTTTTACAATAAACGATGTTGTGAAATTGTTTGAGAGTGCTGTAAGTCATGTGAGTAAGGAAAATTGGACAAACTGTATCGAGCATGTTATCAAAGTAGAGGCAAATATGTGGAAAATTGACAATATTTGTGATGATTTAATCGACCCTATTATTATTAATGTCAACAACGATTCTTCCTCTTCCGAGTCGGATATAGAATAAAATGTAAGTAATAAATGTATTCCAATAATTATTTCTTTTCATTTTTTATTATATTATAATTTAAAACGTATTTTTTTCCCAAAATACACACCACTGCATTGCGTTATTGCTTATCTGCTAATCCTTTAACAATGAATAAACCCTAAACTTTGCTACAACTGAAACAAATACGGGGTCGATCTACCTGGTTTTTAGATTTACGGAAGAAATGTAATTTAAAGTAAGAGATTTATCAAAAATTTCATGGTGCTCCCTGTAAAGGTTTTGCATACTTAATTAGGGTTTATTACTCCTCGTACTTTTTGTACATACTATAGCTGTAGGTGTTTTGAATCTTACCCGCCTATGAATATTATTTGTATCTATGTTTTGTTGATGATTTTATAAATCAGACAGGTTCGAATAACTTTTATTTGATTTTAAAATATTTTAGAACGCAATGTCCACACTCTGAAAAAGGATTGTTTGGTTGAAGTAAACGTATTTGTTTGAAAATGATTTGTTTAGAATTAACAATTTTTAATAAATGCAAAAGAATTGAGTGTTCAATTAAAAAACTCAAATTGTTTGAATTGAAATTATAAATTGTTTGCAAGAGCATACAGTATGGTCGGGCTTTTGAAGTAGGGGAATGGAAACTTTTGATGATAGGGAAGATCGTATATATTTGAAAACCTTTTTACTGTTACCACTGGAAAAGATGTTTTCTTCAAAATTTTGTCTTAAAGTTTTGAGAGATAGTTGAAGGGTATTAGAAAATCTGCGGTGGTTCAGGAAGTTACTCAGAAGCTGTGTGCGCTGATATTCACGCCAGATGCGCCGTTTGTGCTTGATACGTTGTAGTGCTACGTGGTTTATCCAGGGTTTGAGATTGTTTTTATAAATCTCACGAACAGTAGTATGTGCAGAAGGTATCCTGAGAGTAGTATCATGAAATTCGTCCCACATTAACGAGGAATCGGATAAATTTGTGAAAATTAAGTCCCAATCAAGTCGGGACAGCTGTGAATCAACTTCAGAAAAATCAGTAGTAGCATAAGTTGTAGTGTTTGTGTAGGGTTGTCCTGGACCAATATCGCATAACGGATGAATTATATGCACCGTGTATGGTAAAAGTCGATTCTGTGAACAAAATACTTTTTTAAATGTTTGAATCAATTTGCATTTTTTCCATAACTATTTCACAAAATTCCATTCTACGAAGTTGATCGTCTGGAAATATTTCATGAATCGTTTTCAATTTAAAACTACGATAACCATTTTTTTAATACAGTCCGAATCGTTTTCGGATCAACATCAAAATAATTGACTAAATAAGTGGACGACTGTAGAGGATTATTTTCCACACTTGCACAGATTAAAATATCTCTGTCGTCTTTTTCGGGTTGGATTTGACGATTTTGCATACGCGGTCCATGTTTTGTAGCAGTGACACATCCATGTTCTCCAAATTTTTCTATAACTGTTCTCACTTGTTTCTTAGTAATTTGTTGGGTATTTCCGAATGCTACAATAAACAAATTTTCAGCAATTTCTCGATATAGATTACACTGGTAACACCATTTCATAGTTTACACTTTTTGGTGTATATGCATGCTCATTTTATAAGATTTACAAAGCTAAACGTCGGAACTATAGCTATATAACAGGGCTATGAATATTGTAATGTTTTTCTTATTTATTAAAACTTTTTATTACGGGTGGGATAAATTTCAAACACTCGGTATGGTTACTTACTAATTTATTTAAACACTAACTCACTAACACTTAATTTATATATACTTAATATATTCACTTAAACTAATTTATATGAACACTTAACTAATTTATATTTACTGTTTGCTATTTCGGTGTATTTATTTCACGAGATCACTTCATCAACTAACTAACTCTTCCTGATCAGTCCCCTTATATATTAAAGCCATTTTTACTAGTAAATTCCGGACAATTGATTCTGGCTTTTTCTAGATAACTCTGGTCACAAAAACAATGTTTACATAAGATAGTCGTAAACTCGTAAACAGTTTTTTATAACTGCGTGTCCGCCATAATTTTAACTTTTATACCAGGCTTAGACAGAGTCGGATTTAGGGTCTATACCAGTGTGCTGTTTCGTAACATTACCCACTCCTTAAATGGAAGTTCCTCCTGGAACTTTTGTGTAGCCGAGACTGGATGTTTGAATCGGCAACTGGCCCCATTTCTACACTTTTCGCTCTTATGGAAATAGCAGGGCACCGTCTTCATCGGATACTGATAACGGGGGTTGTAGCTGCAAATTAATATCTGGACACCGGTATCTTGAAAGATAATCTCTACCATGTTCCTGATGATTCGCCAATCCAACTGGTTACTCGCTATCTTAAGCATAGCCAGTTTCTTCACGTTGGATTCCAACACATGGTCTCGGAGGTTTCGAAGTGCTTCCCACACATCGCGGTAGGTAGATCGATCTTGGAAATCATTTTTAGTTACCACGTAGAAGACGTACCGCGAATTATGTTTCAGTTTCAGTGTCTTGCCAGGGGCTGGAATCTGGTCTTCAAGTTTTTCTAATTGCCCGAACTTCTTTCGAAAGACGGTTGCCAACCCTCGTGCGTTCTTGATACGGGCGGGGATGTTGTATGCCAGTGCATAATCTTCCGGGAGAGTGAACAGATCTTGTTGTTCCGAAGTGACTCCATATCTAGCTTTCCCTGTACCTCCATCGTGCCCATAAATTCCTCGAAGGTAGGGTCAGACACATCTCGAATAAGGTTTACTCCTTCCCCCAGGTCATGGTCTCCTTCGAATGACGCTAGTCGGTTTTGGTGAACTACTTTTGGTTTTCCGTTGGGGATCTTGCTTATGCGATATATAACATCATTGATCCTTTTCTTGATTAAGTATGGACCTTCCCAGGATTTTCGTAATTTTGGAGAAAATCCTTTTCTCCTCGCCAGGTTGTGTTACCATACTTTGTCCCCTTCTTTAAAACCGCCTTCTGTGGCCTGCGTGTCGTACCGACTTTTCATTCTGTTGCTGGCAACTTGAAGATTTGTTCGAACTAATTCATGAATATCGTCCAGCCTTCTTCTCAATTGGATCACGTAGTGTTCGCCTGCTATATCTGCTCCAGGCCGACAGCCAAATTCCAGGTCACAAGGAAGCCTCATTTCACGTCTAAACTAGTCCCAATCTCTCTGATGGCTGGACACTACTTTGGACAGGTATTTTCCAATAGTCCTGTTCATTCTGTCGACCATTCCATCTGACTGTGGATGTAATGCTGTTGTCCCGGTCTTCTTCATTCCCAGCTTCTCGCAAATCTCCTGGAATAGATGGCCTTCAAAATTCCTTCCCTGGTCACTGTGCACTTCCAAAGGCACTCCATATCGGCTGATAAATTCTTTCACCAATACATCTGCTACAGTTGTGGCCTCTTGGTTGGGAATAGCGTAAATTTCCACCCATTTTGTGAAATAATCCATTATAACCAGTATGTATTTGCTACCATTTTCTGTTGTCGGAAATGGTCCAGCGATGTATAAAGCAATCCTTTCGAAAGGGCTTCCAACGTTGTACTGTTTCATGGGTGCCTTCCTCTTGCGATGTGGTCCATTACTCGTAGCACAAGTCGTACATTTCTTACACCAGTCCTTCACATCGCCGGAGCTGTTCATCAAATAAAACCTTTCACGGACTCGCTGAAGGGTTTTCTTCACTCCCAGATGACCTCTCGATGGACTGTCGTGTTACTTTTTCAGTACCTCACCTACTCTTGTTCTCGGGATAACTAGCTGTCTCCTCATCTCGGAACCATCATCGTTTTCAAGGACTCTTTTCAACAGCCCCTCTACCAGGACAAGAGAGTCCCACTGAGCCCAATACGCCTTGAGTTTTGGTGAAAACATTGACACTTCTTGCCAGGTAGGTCGCCGATTTTCTTTCTTCCATTGCCGGATCATCTTCAGGTGAGGATCATTCTCCTGATCTTCTCTGATTCTGGTGGGCGACCATTCCTCGTTGACTACAGTAGTTCTTGAAACTGCAGCTTCCCTAGATTCCACCTTGTTGCAGTGGGAGCAGTCTGTTGGGCACGGCCGTCTGGACAGGGAGTCGGCATTTCGGTGACTCACACCAGCTCGATGTTCGATGTTGAAATCGTATTCTTGAAGTCGTTCAATCCATCTAGCGATCTGGCCCTCGGGATTCTTGAACTGCATCAACCACTTAAGTGCTGCATGATCAGTCCGGATTAAAAACTTCCTAGCATAGAGATACTGGTAAAAGTGTTCCACGGACTTCACTACTGCCAAAAGTTCTCTTCTTGTGACGCAGTAGTTTCGTTCTGGTTTGGAGAGGACTTTACTGAAATATCCCAGTACTCTTTCTTGCCCTCCTTGGATCTGTGAGAGCACTCCACCAATTCCTACGTTGCTTGAGTCAGTGTCAAGAATAAAGTCTCCCTCTGGTAATGGATATCCTAATATCGGCGCCGAGGTTAAATGCCTCTTCAAGGTTTCAAAAGCCATTTGACAGTCTTCGTCCCATTGGAAAGCTCTTGCTTCTTCTGTGAGTCGCGTTAGAGGCTTGGCAATATCTCCAAACTTCCTGATAAATCTTCTATAATACGTGCAAAGTCCAAGGAAACTCCTAATTTGATGTTTGTCGGTTGCGGCAATTGCTGAATAGAAGCAATTTTCTCTGGATCCAACGCCACTCCTTCATTGATCATTATATAACCTAGATAGTTGACTCGGTTTTGGAACAGCTGACATTTCTTCGGGTTTAACATGAGCTTGGCAGCTTGGAGTCGTTTGAATACGTCTTCCAAATTCTTCAGATGCTCGTCAAATGTCTTCCCCAGTACTACGATGTCGTCCAAATAGACCAGGCATGTCTTCCAAGACAACCCTCTCAAGACATTTTCCATAAGTCTTTCAAATGTCGCAGGCGCATTACAGAGCCCGAATGGCATGATGTTGAATTGCCATAATCCAGATCCGGTGGTAAAAGCAGTCTTCTCTTTATCTTCTGGGTCCATTTCCACCTGCCAATAACCAGACGTCAGGTCCAAGGTGCAAAACAGTTTGCTGCCGGCCAAACTGTCTAGCGTATCGTCAATTCGAGGCAGGGGATAGCTATCTTTCTTCGTCACGCTGTTAAGCTGACGATAATCCACGCAGAATCTCGTAGTTCCATCCTTTTTCTTGACGAGCACTACTGGAGACACCCATTGACTAGTAGATGGTTCTATTACTTTTTCTTCTGCCATCTCTCGAATTATTCTTTCAGCTTCCTCTCTCTTCGCTCGTGGAAGTCTTCGAGCTGATTGTCTAAGTGGCTTAGCATTACCAGTATCGATTTTGTGTTTGACGTCTGATGTTCTGCCAGTCTTTCCTCCTTTTGGTACGAATAAGTCTCGATACTGCAAGAGAAATTCTCTCATTCTTTTTTTTTCAGCTCGATCAAAAGATTGACCAGCTACTGATAACATTTGTTCGAATCTGGCATTAGAATTGTTAGTGGTCGTTATTTGACGAACTATAGACGTCACTGGTACGCAGGATCCAATCTTGGTTTCCTTCTTGATTGTAATTGGGTAATCGTTCACGTTTATCACACGTACTGGGATCTCTTTCGCCGACGTGACCAATCCTTTTCCAATTAGTACTCCTTTGCCAACTTCTTCGTCGTGGTTCCTTGGCTCCGTCATAACCGGTGTACCTTCCTCCATGATTCCCTGTAGCCGTGCTACTATCATGGTTTCACTTCGTGCAGGTAGAACGGTATCTCCCTGTACAGCTGCCAACACCGCGTTGCCTTCATATGGATGCAGGAACACCTCCTCGGAACCCACTTTAATGGTTCTGTTTCTAAAGTCTAATTGGAAACCATGTACATTCATTACGTCCATTCCCAGAATCACGTTTTCTTCAATGTCAGCTACGATTACCGTATGCGCGAACTTTTCTGCGCCAATTCCCAATTGGATTTGTGTCTCACCGTGAACGTTGGCGCTCTCACCTGCGGCAGTCCGCAGTCGCAGTCTCGTTGGTAAAAGCTTCTTCTTGGAGTTAATTATTTCTGGTCGTATAATGGTCCTAGTTGCTCCAGTGTCAACCAGCAGAGCATATTTCTTGCCATTTACTTCGCCATCCACATATACACTGTCGTTGCGACATCTCAGAGAAGCTATCAGTATGAGAGGGTCTTTGGAACGATCATGGGTCGGTGCTGCCCCCTCGTACCCGACCCGTTCTAGTTTTCCTGTGACTGGGGTTCTTGGTTTGCAGGAGTCTTGGGGCGCTTACATGAACTACGTACATGCCCTAGCTCGCCACAATTCCAGCATCTGATCTTTCTCGGTTTCTTGTCCATCATATTTTTCATTAAACTCACAAACTGGTCAAATCTGTCTTCGTCACCTTCTTCTTGGATGGTCCTGATTTTGTTATATCCTGAAGCCTTCGTTGCTGCTTCATATTCAAGGGCAGCTGTCAATGCGTCGACTAATGTTTTCGGATAGGCTAAACGAAGCGTCCTCTGCATATCGGGGTCGCGGAAGCCATCAATAAAGGCCTGGATGCCCAGACATTCCATCATGTTCTCAGGTGCTGACGGATAAGCAAATCGAACTAGTCGGGCAATGTCCACTCCACATTCTTGAAGGGATTCATCACGTTTCTGCCTTCGGTTCTTCAGCTGAGATTGATACAAATGTTCTAGATGTTCATGACCATATCGCATGTCCAACCTCTCCTTCAGCTGCTCGAAGTCATCCGTTTCTTCCAAAGGTATCGTCTGGAGTACATCTAAGGCATCTCCGCGAAGCGCGATGGTTAAGTTCACTGCCTTCTCTCTATCGCACCAATTATTCACTCTAGCGGCTGCTTCAAATTGTTTCACATAATTGGTCCACGACATTTTTCCATCGAACGTTGGGGCCTTGACTCGGGTAAAACTACCAATATCTTCTAACTCAGGGTATGTTTCTGGCTTGGAAGGTTTGGTTTGCTCGGTCTTCAATTCTTCCGTTGGCGTGTCTTGAGTCCTTATATCTGCCATATTCTTTTCTAACTCCTTGATTTTCTCGTCCATCGCTGTCATCTCATTCTCAATCTTCTCGTCCATCGTTGTAATCTTATTCTCGATTTTCTCGTCCATCGTTGACATTTTATTCTCAATTTCAGATTTTAGAGACGAAATTTCATTTTCAAAGTCAGCAGCAATGTCGTTTTTCATTAATAAGATATCGGCAGATATATCGTTCTTCAATGCAGAAATCTTCTCGTCCATGTTAGCCGAAATATCATTCCTCATAGTAGAAATTTTCTCACCCATATTAGTAGAAATCTTGTCCATGTTAGCAGAAATATCGTTTTTCACATTCGTTGAAATCTTCTCTTCCATGCCAGAAATCTTTTCTTCCATGGCAGAAATCTTCTCGTCCATGTTAGCAGAAATATTAGCAGAAATTGACGAGATTAAGGTGGAAGCCTCGTCATTAAATAAAACTGTTTCTGGATCAAAGCCGTCATTTTCCGGTGCCACTTTAAGTCTTTCTACTAATTCGCTTTTCCTGCCGGACGTTTCCAACTCACGATCTTCCAATTCTGCTCTTAATTCCGTGACTTTCAGATCCCTCAATCTCTTTTTTTACATAGCAATTTATTTATATTACCCCAAACCTGACACCAATGTAATGTTTTTCTTATTTATTAAAAGTTTTTATTACGGGTGGGATAAACACTCGGTATGGTTACTTACTAATTTATTTAAACACTAACTCACTAACACTTAATTTATATATACTTAATATATTCACTTAAACTAATTTATATGAACACTTAACTAATTTATATTTACTGTTTGCTATTTCGGTTTATTTATTTCACGAGATCACTTCATCAACTAACTAACTAACTGCGTATCCGCCATAATTTTAACTTTTATACCTGGCTTAGACAGAGTCGGATTTGGGGTCTATACGTGCTGTTTCGTAACAATATCCTATGGTAACATAGGGTTTTAATACAGAGTCCATAAGCGACAATGTGCTAGAAAGAAACAAGTATATTCAGTGTATCACCTACATGTGATGTAACACACATACACAAATTGCGTTACTCCAGAATTTCGAACTCGATTTGGTACCGGATCGCTTATTCTTCTTCTGTTTAGGGGAGTTCGAGTGTACTGAGACACCGTATCCACTTGAGGAAAATTTGTCGAATTAACGTGAAACCTGGATCCATTTTAAAGATGTCTTTTAAAAGCAAACAAACATAAGCACACTTTCTACAATAAAATAATATAACTCAAACAACTAAAAAGTCGGCAAGGATGATGTCTGTTGAGGTTGGATGTGGATATTGATGTCAATTGTCAAATTCCTCTAGTCGACTTTCACTTTGTATTGATCAACTTGGATAGTCAAATAGGATTTATCTGACAACAAGGGATTCTACCATTGGTCGACGTAAAGAGATTTATTTAAATCTAATAAAAATTTTAAATCTAATTTTCGAAGATATTTATAACTTTTTGAGATAAATATCGTTATTATAGAAAAATATATGTTATTCTTAATCTTTCTGATACGAATTCACTTGTTAATTCTTACCTATGAAACTAGCTCATTATTACAAGAATTTGTTCTTAAATATTTATTAATTAAATGCGAAACTCAAATTTCAGTGCTCATCTATTTTAACCATCCAAAACATCGTAAATCCAAAAAAAATTAGTATGATTGAATAGGTATTCTAAATACCTATCAAACGAGATGTCACTTGCCATAATGACCCATTTAATATTATTGGTTTCAGTTGCATGGTGACATCACCGTTGCCTATTACATAAGATAAATAATTGTTAGTTCTGTGTATCGGTGAATTTAATGGAAATTGACCCGCGCCATCTTCAAAACTTAATGTTTATATGATATTTTCGAAATATCTATTTTTATAGATTTTTTTTTCTATAAAAAACAATAAATTACAATAAAAGAGAACAGAGAGGACATGCAATTCAATTTAATTCAAACGAATAGGTAGGTTATACAGGTCATGTCTTTATTTTAATTTAATTTTTACTAGTAATGTAAGTGTATAGTAGTGATAATTAAGCCCAGTGATATTTTCATGAGATGGTTTATTTCCACCCGCTGTTCCCGATTGGGGTAAATCTACGATTCTATTAATTCATGGAAATATCATACAATACATGTTAGTCCTGTTGGGATACTAATTAGAAGTATACATACAGCACTTGGCGATCCTGGCAGTCGTGTTGGATACCAGTTAGAAGTATATATACAGCACACCTCGTTGAAAAATTTAGCAGAGGAATTTTCAATTCTTGTAGCATCCAGAAAAGGAATAAGATGGAATTCACATTCATAATAAATTCGTTTGTATTCAAGGAAGGTAATTTTCATGGTTCGCTTTTGCTGAAATAACTGCTTTTCGCTTCCACTCAAGAAATAGTAGCGTAACAATAAAGGTTAAATCAATAAATCGCTTCAGTTTTATTTATTTGTATAAATAGAACAGTTTCTTTTATAATCGAAACATTGTTAACTGTAGAGTTTCCTACCTACTTACCAAACTTTATTCAATTATCATTCGCTGATGTATGAATACTAAGCTGCTTTTGAATTGGAAATGGAAATGACGAAGTCCGGAATGAAATACTGTAGGAAACTATAATTTTTTAAAGTACTGGAAACAAGAAATTGCATCTTATTATGAGATATTGAAAACAATTCATATACAAGATAAACTATCGCTGATTTCGATGTGATCAGACTCAACGATCTTTGCATCTTCCTAATTGGAACATAATAGAAAATTTTAGAATATCTTAAATTATAAGCTTATTTTCAAAATAATGGAATAAAATTATAAATTTTTGGAAAACTCGCTTTAGTCCTAATGAATAAAGAAAATAATATACAAGGTGTTCGAGTTTGAAAAAATATGTTTGCTTCAAAATTAAAAAAGGGCTATCAAAATAATTCTGCTCGCGTCTTTTTTGAATTTATAAAAAAGTAGCAGACTATTGTGAAGCCGCAATCCTCTATCTTTAAAAATAAGGTAGAAGGGGCCAAAATGAAACATTCTGTACATCGCACTATGTGAGTCGCGAGATGGGGTACCATTGCTTATGGCTTAAGGTCACCTTTAGTCATTATCAGGGACAATATGAATGCGCATCGATATATTCAAGAAATATTGCAACCTAACCTGATTTCTTACCTTAGGATATTACAAAATCCAACTTTTCAGCAAGATAATGCTCGGCCACATATAGCCAGACAAACCTTGGACTACTTACACCCGGCTCAAACTCCTCTCCTACCTTGGGCCCCAAGATCCCCGGATTTGTCCACTATTGAACATGTGCGATGTGCGGGGCATAATTAGTAGAAGGTTAATACATTTACAACGAACTCCTTAAACTCTGATGACTCTTTGACATGAGATAGAGGTAGCACTGAATGAGATACCCAAGGAGGATATTGATCACCTGATTATGAGTATACCTAGATGCATTAGAGAGACATAAGCTTGATTGTCATGAAGAAAATTTCTAATTTCATGGACAAAGCGACATAACTTAAAAATAGATGAAAATATTAAAAAAATATATATAAAAAATACTAACAATACAAAACATAATATATAAAATTCAAAATTGACATTAATAATTATAATACAAGGTTAGGCATCGTACATCATACCAAATATTGAACTACGCCAATGTAACTCAAAAGTCTAGGGTAGATTGCAGAATTCTGCCACTGAATAATAACGTCTCTCAAGCAGAAACGCCGTTGTCAATCTCCGGAACTTTTTCAATTCTATAGGTAGCGGATTGAATAGTTTTTTGGCATTGAAGGTGATGGAATTTTTTACTAGATCTGAGGTGGGTATTGTTAAGTGAATATCGAATTTTTTTCTTCTAGTAAGGTAACTATGAATTAGTCTCTCAGTTAAATTGTGAAAGTGTTTGCGAACCAAATATACGAATTCCAAAATGGATAGAGAGGGAAGAGTTAAAGTTTTGTATTTTTTAAAATAGAAATCGCAATGCGTCCTACTACTCAAACCATAAATATAACGAATAGCTCTTTTTTGTAGTTTGAAGATAGATGCGAAGAGGTGCAAACTACGAGATCCCCAGAAAGGCAAACCATAGCGGAGGTGCGATTCGAACAAAAAGTAGTAAGTTGTTGAAGCAGTACAAGAATCAAGCTGTTTAGACACAGATTTAATGGCAAAACAAGCAGAGGATAATTTTTTCGCTAAAGTGTCTACATTTACAGACCATTTAAGGGCACTGTCAATATAGAGACCAAGAAACTTAATCGATCTTATTGAGTCATTGTTAAGTTTGAGAGGTTAAAAACTCATTTGTAAGATAAAACTAAAGTTTTGTTAGTGTTAAAACAAAGCCCGTTCGAGTCAGAGGGAATGTATAAGAAATCGTGGAGCAGTAACTTAGATTTTCCTCACGCGATTGGAGTGAAATTTCAATCATTTGCTTATGACGAGCACCCTAATATGTATACGAAATATTACCTAACTAAAATAAGTATTACTGCGTGTTCGGGTTTCTATGTCAGTGAGTATATGTGTAGAACAGCAGGATGCTAATTTTTCAAATAACGAAGCTGATAAACCTTTTCAATAAAAATCACTTTGTACGTCTGAAATCTATTTCTTGACAGCTTAAAACTTATTGCAACAACTGAAAAGAGTAATGTTGAGGGCTTCCAAATCGAATTGCCAATACACACATATAGCGAGCTTCTGTGAATACAAAATAATTCCTTATTTTCCAAAGAATTCTTTCTATATATAATTTGGAAGTGTTTTTGAAATAAATATACGAGAAATATTTCACAACAAGATGAATTTATAAAAAATCAAAATCTCAATAATAAGTTATAAATACACAAAAAAAAATATGATCCCTCAAAAAGTCGTATTGACAGAAAATGTGTTGAATTAGGTTATAATAGTGCAGACAGTTGAATGCATTATTGTTTTTACTGGAAAATGGAATTCATCATATGATTGGATTTTTCGGATGGTAGTGGTTTCATTTATTTATTTATGAAAATTTGTGATTTTTTTTCTCTTGGACTTTGTAGTTAATATTTTTTCAGTTATATTTCTTGGGCATTTTTCGTCCTGGATTAATAAAAACTTTAGATATTTCTTAAAATTATATTTGACATTGACGTTGGGGTCGTACATAAGCTACTAAGTATTTGGAAATACATAGGACATAGGCTAATTCCGATTTTTACATGTCATTCCAATACTTTGCATAAATTTCAATTATTAGCAGAATTTTGAGCTTATTTTGTTTAAAACAGTATTATAATGTATCAAGGTATTAAATAAAGAAAAACAAATTACAAAAAATATTTATTACAATTCTATAAATCAACATGGCTGCTGTTTAAAAAAGTTAATGCCTAAGAACAAAACGGTAAGTGATTATTTTATTCTTACTGGTCCAAAAAAATGAAACAGGAAAAAATGTCAAAAATAGAATCATTGTTCATAAGTTCTGATTGCTTGAAATATGAAAGACAACGAAAGATCATAACTAACCAAAAAAATTGAACATAAAAAATTTAAACAAAAAAGCAAACATTATTCACTATCAGAATAATTTTCCAGTTCTGCTTGTTTAGAATATGGAAGATTACGAAAGAAGTCATGATATGTCTTACCAATAACGCATTTTTCACAAAGGAACTGCAAATGATCGTATTTTTTTTGGTAAGTGGGATAGGCTTGTTGTATAATGTCTTTAATTTATAGTCTTTGGTAACACTAATCATTTTTTTCCTACCCTTTTCCAGCAAATTTATAATATTGAATGAGTCTTGCTTATAACTGTATTTCAACAAGATACAATCGGGATGATCTGGAGAACTCTTAATGATCTTTATTTTATTCCAGTTGACTCTTTCACCTGCTTTGTCTTTTTCAGTAATTAGGGTGGTTTTCAAATGTAGGTCCTTTAAATCAAAAACTGAATCTTGGGAAATTTCGTGAACCAGATAAGGTTGCTTCCTTTTGGCAGTTCTTACGAGTGTATACCACTGCTCAGGTGTTGCTATGGGTACACTTATTGCTGCTTTTTCGATTACGCTGTGAACGCAATCACCTTCTGATTGTGTATGTCCACGTTCGAGGTATGTATGATTTATAATAACGTTATATTTTTGCGACAGATAGTTGTACAGTGAAAACAAGTTTTTGTTTCTATTCTGTCCTGCTCAATTATCAGAGTAGAAACAGAATTCATTGACGCCTTTGGAAATATGGTCTAATATAAACATTAGCAGGCAGCTTCCAATTTCAGAAGAGCCCCTTTTCGCAACACATTCATACCACATGAAGCAATCACATTCCTTGGTGGCTAAATTGAATACAGTAAAATTGAAGGTAGATAATTTAACCTTGTAATAGGCTAAGCCTACTTCCGATTTTGGAACAGGTAATATTTGCTGCAAATCAAAGACAGCTACACAGATTTGAGTATTACCTTGAGCCTTCTCCTTGTCAGAATTCTTTAGATCCCTAGCAATATTTTTGTTTTGAATATGATTTTGGTACTCCATTTCTAAATCTATCCGTTCGTCTGGTGTGGAGTTTTGGTATTTGTAACAAATGTCACACAAATCTTTCTTCGGATGATGAAAGGATACGTTAAAATCGTTCTTGAATATTTCTCTGTACATGCTCTCAGTAGCAGGTCAAGGAATGTTATTTTCCACATAATATTCAATGTGAAGGGTATACATCCTCGCTATATTCAATGTTGCTGGTAAGTATAAACGAGAAGAGCTTTTGCGGCAATAATGACTTCCAATAGTTTCGAATGAATTGTTATGATTCTTAACGCTTTGTTTGACGGTTTCATCTAGGAGGTTGTTTTTTTGATGCTTTTCCCCTTCTATCTTCTTTTACTACTCCTGCGCTCCCCATTTTATTAAAAACTGTTTTCACAACCTGAGGACTAATATTTAATGTGTTGACAAAAAATGTTTCGCAGACTTGAATCTTATCTCCTCAATAGGCAAAAAATAAAAATATGTAAATGTTCGCCTACTTGTAACATCGGTAGAGTATTTATCATTTGGCCTTTTACGTTGTCTCATTTTTCTTTTATGTTCAACATACTTGGCTATGAAGTCTCTTTACCTATTGATATCTCCTAAGCCCCAATATTCCTCGAATAAAGCAACTCTTTGATTCCCTGTAATTTTTTCTGAACATCTCATTCGACAATTTTGGCAAGGTGGTTTTACGTTTCGACGAGGCCCAGTATTTCCTTTCCAGTTTATATAGGACTCTCCAGAATTTCGTTTCTCTTTAATTCTGTATCTTTTCCAGTTTTCTGTATTGCGTTTTCTTTTTCTTGACGTTTTTGGATGTTCATTTAAATTCTTAATATTACTTCCACTTTCTTCGTTTTCTGAAGAAGTTTGCTGATAATCAGGATCACGTGAGTCGTTGTCAGTACCATAGGGATCCGAATCTGAAGATGATAACTGTAGGTCTAGCTGAAGTTGCGTTTTTTGTTGAAGTCCACTTGTAGAAGGTGCTACTTCTTCGCATTTATCTTGTTCTTTTCCAGAAGACGGTACTCCATTTTCGCAAATATTAGAAGCCAACATATGGACGCCATTATTGGCTACCTTTAGCAAAGAAGACTCCATTTCAACTTGGCTTATCTCAGAATTTGGATGAGCGGCTACAGATGATAAATTCGTATTTGCCGTGGTCAAGACACTATTAGGAGAAATTAACTGTCTCGACCCTTACTTCGTGGAATATGCTCACGATGATATTGATTTATCGAAACAATTATCAATTTTTTAGAATTTTCAATAACTTTTATTATATTGTGGAATTAACTAGAGACCGTGAGTTTCATTTAAAAACACTACTATTAGGAGAGTTTGATAATAACTGTACATCGAAGTGAAGTTCCTTTTTTTGTAGAAGTCCACTGATTGGCGTTACTTCGTCACATTTAGCTTCTTGTTCACCAGATAAATGTCCCAGATTTTCGCATGTATCAGAAGTGAACGGATGTTCTATTTCCGTTTTTCCCATGTCACAATTTGAATGATCCGGTACAGTGAACAATTTCGTATTAGATTCGGTCAAAACACTCTTAGAAGAAGTTTCACATATTGTTATTCTAATTTTGTCGATGAAATCGCTGTCTGGAGCAAGTATTGAGTTGAAATAAGTGAAATTTTCTATTACATCAACTTCGGAAGGAGGTATCAAATTGGCACTACTAGACATTAAAGCTTCCTTTGTTCAAGATTTCTTTGATTCTGTTGGATATTGCAAGGTTGCTTTTTCTTTTGAACCTGAAAACAAATAGAACTCTGAATTTCGGAAACATTATTTTTAAGTGCACACCTAAGACTTAGAGATGTAGTAGGAAAACATCAAAGCATACAACTATAAAAAAATATGTAACATTTGAAATTAACAAAGATTATTGTTGCTCGTCACACCTACGAAAAGTACTTAAAATACATTCATACGACATATTTTTCGCTGGCGTAGAAAATAAAAAAGTTGCATCACCCGTCATTTTAATTGATTATCTTGAAAAAATAATATAAAATATGAAAACAAGTCTCCTCAAACATGTTTAAAAATGTATGCAGTTATTATATTATAAATAACCACAGTGAAAATAACCGCATTTTTTCTAAAATATACAACTATATAGACAGATAGATAGATTGTACTTACAATTTTTCCTCGCCATTTCTGATTGGTGAATTGCATCAACAATTCTTCGTGTTCGCTGCCTATACATCGTTTTCGAAATAATTTATAACACTGCAGAAATAATTCATAAATAAAGAGGAAAACTTCACTAACACTTTCTGTGAGTTTTAACTTAAGTCAGAATAAGCCTATGTCCATTTAAACAGATGCACTCAAATATCCAATGTCAACTAGAACTATCCTATGTCCACCTTTAAAAAGCACATAGACTAGCATTGGGACTAAGACTCCTTCTGCACAAAATAATATATTGTTATGTGACATAGACTATTTACCATTATTCGATTTGCGGACAAATCGACCGCTCTGCAGTTAGGCTACTTCTACACTGAATTCAGGAGGTATTGTTCAATAATAGTGGGGGGAAAAGCGCATTTGGATAAATTATGGACATAGGCTAGTTCTGAACTCAGGTGACGATGTAGACTATATACCAGCGAGTGCTAAATCACATATTAAAATATATTAGACTGCAACAACACATTTAAAAACACACAAAACAACTAATAGTGTGTGTACATAGACTTTCACAGTAATACTGGTATATTAAGTCTAATGGTATTATTTGGGAATGTTGTTTTTTCCCTATACGCATTTATCTCCTTTTAATAGTTTCCAGGATTTTTGTTGGGTTAGGGTAACCGAACACAGTCGATTAAAAAACGACCAAACTGTTTAGTTGAGTTGTTAAGTTGGATTGATATACGATTTCTGAACAATTTAACCATTTAGTTGGGAAGACATTGCCAACGTACGCACACAAACGGTTTCGGCAGGTAGTTAAAATGGTCAACAAGAAAGTTATATGTGCTCTTTTATATATCCGGATTAAAAAACGACTGGAGGAGAGTAATAGGCCAATATGGGTTCATCCTATATAAGTAGTAGATTACGAAAGGGTCAGTTTCATGTATTACATACAAAACTATTGAACTATCCTGAAAAATTCGTTTCTTTTTAACGAATGAGTCTCACAAGCTTTACTGAGATGTTAAATTTAGTTTCATCTTTCCTTCGCAAAAAGATACAAATAAACGTGTTCGCGCCAATCTCTTATTTTCCATAAAATTCGGCGCACCGCTCATGGACTATTTTCATTGAATTTCAATATTCGTTTTTTGTACATTTTGATAAAGGGCTCGTTTTAATTTTTGGTCATTAACGCTTTCGTTAGGGAACAATTCGTTTCAAAATATTTCTTCAATCAATCTATCGTTGTTAAACCGCAAAATTGAGTTAAAACTGCGACGTATGTCTAGTTATATTTATCAATGTATTTTTCGCAAATATAGACAATACAATCAACTTTATTTAGTGTCACAAAGGTAAGGACTTTCCATTAGAAGTTAAAATGATCAATTGTTGAAACTGATAGTGAGTTACAGACACCGGCAACTTTGGTGAATACATTTAAATTGAAGTTTACTGTATATGTTGACGATTCGCTAATTGCATAATTATCACAACTACAGTCCATTGACATTAGAGCTAACATTTTGGACTATTACGAGACGGATATTGTTCTATATTGCAGTTAGGGAATCGACTTATATTTGCGAATAGTATTTTCATCTCTCTCGTTCACCGCATTTTTTGAATCATTTAAAAATTTATTTTATTCTAAAATTGAAACAAATTTACTACGTTGATGGTACTCGTTTTTGAATAAAAACTGGAAATAATTTAACTGGTTATTTCATCATTGTCAAATTCTTGTCTTATTATTGTATTGGCCGTCGTCTATACACTGGTTTTTTTATTCGATAATTTTTATCTGCTAGATCTTTAGTTAATTAATTAGTGATTATTCGCTTTCAAAATCTTTTACGTTTACCGGGGCAGGACGATACATTCTCAAACTATTTAGTTTATTTTTGAGTTGTTTATATCTTTCCTTTCTTATTCTTTTATTAACTGTTTCTGGTTCATTGTAAGTTAATTTACGTTTTCCAAAATGGGTGCAGATGAAAAGAATCGTAAATTAAGTATGCAATACGTAGCAAGGCGACAAACGATTTTCTCCGATGCTACTAGCAGCTGGGATGCAGTTAAAGAATGCACTTATGAGCAAATTGCTGTTGCGCATGTATATCATAATGATACCGCGCGATTGCAAGATAAGTTTAAACTTATCAATGATAAGATCAGTGATCTCAACTGTCTCCTACCCCTAGCGAATAAAGTCAATACAGAAGCATCTTCCAATGCTTTTCGCACCATCCTTTTTAAAATAAGAGCCAAGTTTGTACATCTTAATAGTAAAAAACCGACTCCAACTACTACTCCTGTCATCAGCGTCAGTCAGAGCTCTCAAAGTAATGTTTCATTACCTAAAATTCATTTACCGTCTTTTTATGGTGACATTGGTCTGAATTCTTCGCACTGTTGCAATTCCTTATACACAATAGTATGTCTCTTTCCCCTATCGAAAAGTTCCATTTCTTACACTCCAACCTGAGCGGAAGTGCTCTCTCAGTTGTTTCTAGCTTACAGCTAACAGGTGAAAATTACGAATTAGCCTATATAGCCCTGGTCAACAGGTATCAATCTCCCCGCAGAATAGCTCAAGCCTATTTAAATAAAATTCTCAAATTCAAACCAATTTCTTCTAATTCACTCAGCAATTTGAAACATTTTCACGAGACGCATAAAAATTCCGTACAGGCTATTAAAGCATTATCCATAGATGATCTAGCCAACTTCGTTTTGTTAACTTTATCATTAAGCAATCTTGATGCACGTACCGCTAAAGCCTTCGAAGATCGACAATCTTCAGAAGGAGTTCCGCGATTTGATGATTTGTTGGAATTCGTAATACATCAGATCAAAACATTGGGAATAATCTCTACCCCCGCAAGTTCTAACCCCATTACTCGTTCCACAGTCACTTCTAGATCAAATTCATTCATTGCCAGTCACAATTCAGATTCTAATTCACATAAAGCAACACAAACGTTGTTTCATCTGTTAAGGTTCCCACCTGAAATCACAATGTAAACCTACATCTGGCTGCCGAAAATGTAATGCTAGTAATCATCATATTCTTTTGCACCCTTTTCAATTAGACAATTCGGGTGACAGTTCCGCGTCCAATCACACCTTGGAATATGTCAATCATTAGTCCAATATTGCATCTACCTTCTCTGTCGAACAACCCGCATCTGCTTCTTCGGTCTCGTTGAATTGTACGACCTCAACGCCTGTGGCGTCACTTTTAGGTACCTTTCGTGCAGGCATCTTAGATGAGCGCAAAGGTTACATTCCCGTACGGGGAGTTATTGACCCTGGATCACAACACTCCTTTATCTCAAAGCGTTTATCTAAGCAATTGAGTCAAAAGATTCACGATCTACCAGTTTTCGTATCAGACATTGGCGGACACTTCTACCTCTCCTGGTACCATACTATGCCAACTTTTATCCAGACTCTCTTCAAATCATGTTGACATAAACCCATCAGTGGTCCCTCATATTACTGATCATTCACCTCCTTCTAACATTAGTACAGAAGTTGCTCGATATTTAACTTTGGCCGATCCTGAATTTCACCGCTTAGACAAAATAGACTTATTACTACCTCAACCTTTTGTTCCCAGCTCTCTTGGCACGGTTGCTATCAGTACCATATTTGCTTGGACAATATTGGTCCTATCCAAACACGTCATCGAAATCAACGAACCACTTCAATGATATCTACTTGTCAGATTTCCCACGATGTCAGCAAATTTTGGGAAATTGAAAATGTTTCGAATCTCACAACGCAAGATCCTCTTGACATTTTAGCAGAGCAACATTTCATCGTCACTCATAAACGAAATGAAGACGGCAGATATTCAGTCTCTCTGCCAATCAAACCAAACGCAACCCCCTAACTAGCAATCAGAAGGTTGCTCGTTATTCACTTGTTCCACTTATCAAACGTCTTGATAAGACTCCATCACTCAAATTGGAATACGAACAATTTCTACAAGAATACTTAGAAGTAGGACACGTATCCAAGTCTCTGCAACCCACTCAGTATATTATTCCCCATCATGTAGTAACTAAACTTACAAATCATGGCAACAAAATCCGAGTAGTTTTTAATGCATCTAGTCCCGACTCTTGCGGTCTGTCCTTAAATTATTGCTCAATAAAAGAACCTAAGTCAGCTGTATCAGACATATTACTCAATTTTCGACTTTCTCGAATTACTTTTGCTACGACATTCAACAAACGTATCGACAAATCCTGGTGCATGAACAAGATCGTCACATGCAGCATATCCTCTAAAAACCCAAAGCCAATCTTCCTGAAGAAGAAGCTGAACTCAACACCGTAACTAATGGCTTGGCTGCCTCCGCTTTCCTTGCCATGCGCATTCTCCAGCAGCTCGATCAAGATGAAGGACATCGTTTTCCTTTGGCTTAACAAGCCTTAACAAACTAGATTTATGTTGACGATGTCATTTCCGGTGCGGACGTCATTGCACCCGCATTGGATTTCCAAATGCAATTGATACAGTTACTTTCGTCTGGAGGGTTTGAAATACGCAAATGGTTGGAACTACGCTAATAGTCATCTAGTTATCCTCAGCTTCTTAGACTTGCCTCCTAGCCATTTAGAATCTCCTCTACAGTTTAATGATGATGACAATTCGTTAAAAGTTTTAAGTGTGAATTGGAAACCATCTCGATACTGCTTTGTATTCAGAGTTCAGCCATTTCAAGCGGCTTGTTCTAAGCGTAACATGCTTTCCTTTTTGGCTAAAATTTTTGAACCGAATGGATTTTTGTCTCCTCTCGTCACTTCCTTCAAAATTATTATCCAGAAGATATGGCTCGCTAAACTTGACTGGGATCAATAATCTTGATGGCATCGCCACGTTTAATCTCCCTCGTTGCGTGATTCCTAACAAGTATTTCGATCAAATACACCTGATAGGCTTCGCGTATGCCTCGTCTCTTGCTTATGCCGCAGTAGTGTTTCGAATCCGCTAACTCGCGTCATTCCTTTCTGTGTAAACCTAAAACTGGTGGTGTTGCCCCATTAAAAACACTCTCTATCCTTAGACTTGAACTTTGCGCCACAGTACTTTTAATTGATCTAATCAATTCGGTTTTGCATATCCGGTATCCGAAACCGTTGTCTGACATCAGACTTTTTTCGGATTCTGAACTAGTACTTACATGGTTACATACTTCCCCTCATACTCTGAATACTTTTGTTTCACATCGAATTGCTCATATTGTAGGTTACTCACCTTCTAATTTAACGTGGTCCGACTGTCCTTCTGCTCTCAATCCCGCTGACATGGCTTCACGTGGGTTATCTGCTTCTAATTTTCCTCAAGGTAAGATATTTCACTTATGGACTCGACGTCCACGGCTATTGACCGATTACCACCTACAATGGCCTATTCCCTTTCGCAGTACCAATTTGAACTCCGAATCTTTATTAATAGAGTTTAAACGGAGTCCCCTAGCACTCATCACTACTCAACTCACAGGTCCTTTGAGCGTTATTAAATTACAATATTACAATTTATTTATATTTTTCATACAAACAGTAAATTATCACAAATTATAAATCTAACAAATCCGACGGGGGACACGCGGGAGGAAAATTTGAATAATACGATTGGGCTGTAACTTCGGTATTTGCATGTAATGGGGTGCTAATATGTAGATTGAGAGGTCCTTGTGAAAAGCTGAATGTTTCAAGGAAACTAGTAGGATGTATCAGTTTCTCGTGAACGCGGCATCGGAGGTGGAGAATGTAACGGTATGCCAATATTTTCTTCTTGACTTACAAGGTGTGGGATTCTATTCTTCTTTATTTGCCGTAAAATTTGTAAAATCTGAATTTTGGCGTCAAACTTTTCATCCTCACTTAATGACTTAAGTTGAGGTACCACCGATAGTACAAAATGCGTATCCTCGTCAACTTATTTTTTGTCATCTTGAAGTATTGTAAGTCGTTTTGCCTCACATTCGTCACTATTTTGCTTTTTCTTTGTACCACGACTGACATTGTCCGATGTTGAAGGCCTACAAAGTGTTGTTGGTCACTCAGATATTTAGGTGGCATTTCTTACTATCTGGTTCCGTAGCCTAAATATTCGTATCATTTTCTTCATCAAAGTTGCTTTCATTTTGCCGTCGCTCTATGGTTGGTAGAATAAATATTAATCTATCGAAATATATTTGGCTTGCCCAGATTTAACTGTTTTTTGTATATGGAAGCAGAAACATACATGTCCGCGGTTACCACTCTGTTTCAGTAGCCCTTTATTTTGCGTGAATTACCCATGAATCTCATTGTTGTTGTTGTTAACATATCACGCGATATTTCTACATCTTCTTAAGATATATATATATATATATATATATATATATATATATATATATATATATATAAAACTGGTGAATATTGGGGTATGCAGCAAGAGAAGCGGAAAAAGTCTACTCTTAACGGAAAATTTTCAAGCTTTCGAGGATGTTTGTCCTCATCATCAGGAATACTGAAATGGAAAAACAGCATTAAGATACTGTAATTAACAAACCAGATACAATAGGGAAGAAATCACAACGTGTGAACTTACCTCCGAGTTGAGGTTGGATTCCATTATGTTATATGAAAGTCTTGTTAGCAATTTTGAAATTACCCGGAACAATCTGGCTTCCTTTCCATACATTAAAGACATTACTCCGAGACTTGCCAGATTGTTCCGGGCATATGGTAATTTTAAAATTGCTAACAAGACGGCTCCAACTATTAGATCAATTTTTACTAGAGTAAAGATAAATGTCCGTTAACTTCTCTTACTAATGTTGTGTACAGCGTTCCATGTGGGGACTGTGATAAGCAATATATTGGTCAGACTTTAAGGTCTAGCCGTATTGTTTCACATAAGAGTGATTGTAGATTACATCCAGAACGTTGCGCTTTAGCAAATTATGTTCATTCTCTTGACCATCGTATGAATTTTGAAGCTGTAAAGGTGTTGGCGACAGAGTCTAACAAAATTAAGAGATCATTTTTGGAAATGGCTTTTATTTCACAACTTTAACAATGTCATTAACAAAAAAACTGACACAGACCACTTGAGTGAGATTCATTCCTTTCTGTTGTCCTAAGATTTCAACTCTAACCTTTCTCCCACGATTGACAATCACGTTCAACCCATTGACGCTACCCTTTTGCAGATAGCTAGCATATATACTTCCACCTCTTCTGCTGGGTACATTGGCGTTGGTAGATGCACCCAACATCACTTATTATTATACATATATATATATATATATATATATATATATATATATATATATATATAAGATCAAAAATGGATCATGCGTGAATTTAACAAAAACAAAGAGCAAACAACAAGTGTTATCATGGGAAAGCAAGCAAAAATAAAGAGGTTACTGAAGAGGAGTGGTAACCGTAAACATGCATGTTTCTAGCTCATTAGCCTTCATCAGTACGGTATAACCAAGTATGGATGTGAAACTTGGGAGCAACGATGTTAAATGAAACATGGAAGAACACAAAGAACGGAAAATAACAGGACAACCAAACGTACATTTGTGCCATCAATTGGAAGATTCCGATTTTGGAACAACAACCAATATCAACACGGAGACGCATAAAGCCCTCCTGTCTGGAAAAAACCAACCCAAGGTAAAGAAACAAGATCAAAAATGGATCATGCGTGAATTTAACAAAAACAAAGAGCAAACAACAAGTGTTATCATGGGAAAGCACACAAAAATAAAGAGGTTACTGAAGAGGAGTGGTAACCGTAAACATGCATGTTTCTAGCTCATTAGCCTTCATCAGTACGGTATAACAAAGTATGGATGTGAAACTTGGGAGCAACGATGTTAAATGAAACATGGAAGAACACAAAGAACGGAAAATAACAGGACAACCAAACGTACATTTGTGCCATCAATTGGAAGATTCCGATTTTGGAACAACAACCAATATCAACACGGAGACGCATAAAGCCCTCCTGTCTGGAAAAAACCAACCCAAGGTAAAGAAACAAGATCAAAAATGGATCATGCGTGAATTTAACAAAAACAAAGAGCAAACAACAAGTGTTATCATGGGAAAGCACGCAAAAATAAAGAGGTTACTGAAGAGGAGTGGTAACCGTAAACATGCATGTTTCTAGCTCATTAGCCTTCATCAGTACGGTATAACCAAGTATGGATGTGAAACTTGGGAGCAACGATGTTAAATGTGTTCTTCCATGTTTCATTTAACATCGTTGCTCCCAAGTTTCACATCCATACTTGGTTATACCGTACTGATGAAGGCTAATGAGCTAGAAACATGCATGTTTACGGTTACCACTCCTCTTCAGTAACCTCTTTATTTTTGCGTGCTTTCCCATGATAACACTTGTTGTTTGCTCTTTGTTTTTGTTAAATTCACGCATGATCCATTTTTGATCTTGTTTCTTTACCTTGGGTTGGTTTTTTCCAGACAGGAGGGCTTTATGCGTCTCCGTGTTGATATTGGTTGTTGTTCCAAAATCGGAATCTTCCAATTGATGGCACAAATGTACGTTTGGTTGTCCTGTTATTTTCCGTTCTTTGTGTTCTTCCATGTTTCATTTAACATCGTTGCTCCCAAGTTTCACATCCATACTTTGTTATACCGTACTGATGAAGGCTAATGAGCTAGAAACATGCATGTTTACGGTTACCACTCCTCTTCAGTAACCTCTTTATTTTTGCGTGCTTTCCCATGATAACACTTGTTGTTTGCTCTTTGTTTTTGTTAAATTCACGCATGATCCATTTTTGATCTTGTTTCTTTACCTTGGGTTGGTTTTTTCCAGACAGGAGGGCTTTATGCGTCTCCGTGTTGATATTGGTTGTTGTTCCAAAATCGGAATCTTCCAATTGATGGCACAAATGTACGTTTGGTTGTCCTGTCATTTTCCGTTCTTTGTGTTCTCCTATGTTTCATTTAACATCGTTGCTCCCAAGTTTCACATCCATACTTGGTTATACCGAACGGAATGAAGGCTAATCAGCTAGAAACATGCATGTTTACGGTTACCACTCCTCTTCAGTAACCTCTTTATTTTTGCTTGCTTTCCCATGATAACACTTGTTGTTTGCTCTTTGTTTTTGTTAAATTCACGCATGATCCATTTTTGATCTTGTTTCTTTACCTTGGGTTGGTTTTTTCCAGACAGGAGGGCTTTATGCGTCTCCGTGTTGATATTGGTTGTTGTTCCAAAATCGGAATCTTCCAATTGATGGCACAAATGTACGTTTGGTTGTCCTGTTATTTTCCGTTCTTTGTGTTCTTCCATGTTTCATTTAATATCGTTGCTCCCAAGTTTCACATCCATACTTGGTTATACCGTACTGATGAAGGCTAATGAGCTAGAAACATGCATGTTTACGGTTACCACTCCTCTTCAGTAACCTCTTTATTTTTGCGTGCTTTCCCATGATAACACTTGTTGTTTATCTATATATATATATATATATATATATATATATATACATTACATAATTATTATTTATTTTAATAATTACTATATTACAATATTAATATTATTATTTTTACATTCGTTAATTGCTTTCGTGTCTTTTCGGCTGTAATGAGTTACTAATGTCCTCCACCGTATACGTTTTATTGTTAAACCAACCTCTCACTGTTGAGTATACATTTTTCCTCTTCTTCCTTCTTATGAATGCAATATTCAACCCCTCTGCATTCTTCTTTTCCATCTTAAATATTAACTATCACATCAGAGGCCATTCTCTAATAGGTACTTGATGTCATATTTATCTACTCAACTATTGGTTGGCATCACTGATTGTCAACAAATCCCTCCTTTTTAGAGGGAAAACGATATCATTGCCTTGCCGGCTTTTGACAAAAAAGCACTCGTGTTAGTTTATCTGCAAAATGTTGTTAGATATTGGCTTTTTTACTTATCTCAATGTGATTGTGCTATTTTAAACTATATTTTAACCATTGTTAGTAAACTGTTTCACATTTAAAATATCCGTAGTTTACTTTCATATAACATAATGGAATCCAACCATAACTCGGAGATAAGTTCACACGTTGTGATTTCTTTCCTATTGTATCTGGTTTGTTAATTACAGTATCTTAATGCTGTTTTTCCATTTCAGTATTCCTGATGATGAGGACAAACATCCTCGAAAGCTTGAAAATTTTCCGTTAAGAGTACACTTTTTCCGTTTCTCTTTCTGCATACCGCAATATTCACCAGTTATATATACATATATATATATACATATATATATATACATATATATATATATATATATATATATATATATATATATATATATATATTGTGCGGAAAAATGCAAAAATACTTGCAGATTAACACTTCATGGGAGCAACACCACCCTCAAAACTATCGATTCTCGCAAATACAATCCAGCTCTCTGAATTATATGTGCAATACCCACAGAAGTAATAATTATACATCCATTGCCCTCCATATTTCACTAAACATTGATTCCAGCGACGTACTCGTGAGCTTTGATATCACCTCTCTCACCACCAATGTTTCTATTTGTGATTCTGTGACAAATATGTCAGATGTTTCGACCGAGGGTAACAAGTCTGCTAACCTAGTAGATCTCGCAAAAGAGTTTTTACTTTCTTTCCAAAATTAGCTTTTCAAAAAAAGCTGGTACTACTATTAATTTACTTTTTTCTCCTATAATCGTGAATATCTTCGGGAAATATTTTTCAAGCTTCCCTCTATTTTTTTTCAAAATCCAGACTTCGTCATAAGTATAATGGTGACACCTTCATCATCTGGCCATACGACCACAATGTCAACAAACTCTTCATTTGTATTCCTAAAATATGTAAATTTTTTGATAAGGTTTCTCAACAATATCTACTAAAATAATAGAAAATATAAACTGTTGTAACGATTAAAACTAACTTTTCCGCACTTATCCACCGCGGAAGATGTATTATGCTAACAAACCGAAATTTCTCGAGAAATCACCAAAAATGTGGTGTGTCTGGATTTATGGAACCCGCTGTACTCGCTCAAAATCAATAGGGTTCATCTGTAAAATGTCCTGAATAATTCTCAATCATTAAATTGATGACTTGTTGTACTCCGGAGGCTGTATCGTGCTAACAAATGTTCACAATGTAACAAAAAGTGGCTGACGGCATACAGACAGGATTTTTTTCTAAAAACCCTTTTTTCGTGCTTTTCTCGCTGAAAAACGAAGAAATCCAAAATTCCAACCTTTTTTGGGGTAAAGCTATACTTTTCTTGCATTTTGGATTTGGTTGGGTGGAAAAGTAGGTAATATAATATTGAGTTAACGAAATCTATAAAAGCGTTTCACTGTGTTTCGGCCGACTATAGAACTTTAACGAATTGTAATGTTTTCCAAACACCTCACACCTCACGTGTTCAATTTTATGAACCAGATCACGTGTTCGTGTTCATAAACAAATTATGTATTCCAGAGACATTCTTCATTTCCACAATAATTTAATTTTTCGGTGGACATTTGATAAAATAAATCAATTATACTTACATTTATCAAATACCGGCTGATATTTGCTAACCCGAATTAAATAAATATCGGTAAACAAACCTATATACCTATACTTAACTGAATAATACTAGTAACTTAAACCTACTTTATCCGAAATAATCTTCATTACACTTTTCAAATTGTACTCAAATTTCTGCTAAGCCTCCCATTCTGTCAGCTATTTTGTTCATCATTGAATAGTTAATTACGTCGACTTAGAATGTAATAAATGCGGCTGTTATAGGATCGTCCTCAACATTCACTTTCTCAATTCGAATTTTAAATATGTTTCGGCGTTTCCACACTTTCCTTACAGTATATCATCCGAGAGAAAACTGTGGTAAATTTGAAGCCCCAAAATGTTGAAAGTTTGTTCAGAAGCGTATTTTTCCAACGTTTCCTTCTATAATAAGGTAACTGATGGGGTCATTAAAAATACATATAAATTCAGAAGTCTTGTAAATCCTTTTTTCATATAAACAAATTCATGAGTTTCAAACATTTTTTCTACAAAAAACAAAGGTTTACAGTATTTCTAAAAATAACATTTTCGGTGTGATTTTGCATTCAGTCGAATATATTAGTGCGAGTATAAAATTATTTCTGGATGAATCGTATTTGCTAGAGTTTATTGGTCATGTATTTTTCCTTTCGTATATATGAAACAAGTGTCGTTAAAGTGGAATGTGATATATAAGGGTTAAGTATACATACATACTCTTCAAAGGCTTCGTCACGTTCCTGCCTTCGGCTCTTCAGCTGGGATTGGTACAAATGTTCTAGATGTTCGTGACCATATCGCATGTCCAACCTCCTCTTAAGCTGCTCGAAGTCATCCGTTTCTTCCAGAGGTATCGTCCGAAGTACATCTAAGGCATGTCTCATAAGCGTGATGGTTAAGTTTAATGCCTTCTCTCTATCGGACCAATTATTCACTCTAGCGGCTGCTTCAAACTGTTTCACATAATTGGTCCACGATGTATTTCCGTCGAACGTTGGAGCCCTGACTCGGGCAAAGCTCGGTCTTCTCTTCTTCCGCCGGCGTGTCTTTAGTTCTTAAATCTGTCATCGTTCTTTCTAACTCCTTGATTTTGTCGTCCATCGTAGTCGACTTATTATCAATATCAGATTTTAGAGACGAAATTTCATTTTCAACGTCAGCGACAATGTCGTTTTTCATTAATAAGATATTGGCAGATATATCGTTCTTCATAGCAGAAATCTTCTCGTTCATATTAGTAGAAAAAAATATCGTTCTTCATAGTAGAAATCTTCTCGTTCATATTAGTAGAAATATCGTTCTTCATAGCAGAAATATCGTTTTCGCATTAGTTGAAATATTCTCTTCCCTGACAGAAATTTCGTTCTTCATATTAGAACAATCGTTCTTTATATCAGAAATTGACGAGATTAAGGTGGAAGTCTCGTCTTTGTATAAGAATGTTACTGGATCGATGCCATCACTTACCAGTGCCACTTTGAGTCTTTCAACTAATTCACTCTTCTTACCGGACGTTTTCAATTCACGATTTTCCAGTTCTGCCTTTAGTTCCGTCACTTTTAGGTCACTTAGTCTCTTGGCCATTTTTGCGTAGCTATTTATTTATATTACCCCACACCTGACACCAATGTAATGTTCTTCTTATTTATTTAAAAGTTTTCATTACGGCGGTTAGGATAAATTCATACACACGGTAGGTTTACTCACTTAATTTATTTATTCACCAGTGTGCTACTTCGTAACAATGGTATAATTACTGCTTACACTTCACAAGTGATCTGAACATACCTTATAAATTGAAAATTCTTCATCGGGAGCTTCTTCTAAGAATTTTGTCATATCTTCCTTAGTGAAAACACACTTTTTGGTGTGTAACCAACATTTTTTCCTTTTAAGATATGCAATAAATGTACCAAATTTTGAAATATCAATAGAATCATAAAGAAAAATAGTGCTCTTCAACAGTGAATGCTCCGCCCATAAACTTCCAGGGGCTTTTAGTTATTTAGTCCTCTGAACAAAATATTCTAGACATTTTTTCGTTTTTATCAACATTTCTTGAAATTTTTTTAAGTAATTATTATCGAAATTTTTACTTTTCCGGTTTTATTGCCAAAGTTCCGATACTTCAAAATTCTTCTATGTCTAAATTCTCACTGTCGGAATCGCTCATTTCAATGATTTTTCTTGTTTTTCAAAAAGAATGTTTTAAATAACACCACTACACTAACTTACTCCTTGTCATAAACATAGCAATTACAGAAAATCCACCTCATGTGTGTATTACTAGTAATAAAGAAATTTATATCTGCATATTTTCAAATAAATTTTGCTTACTCCCATCGTGCAAAAAATGATATAAACATCACAAACTTTAAGGAATTACGGATGTCAGACAAAATTGGAGCATTCGCTCCGCTCAGTCTCCAAACATTGTCTTTCATCGGTAAACTGTCCTTATCGTTCTTAATACTTAATATACTATATTTTGGTTCAGATTTTGTGGAAGTAAAAAACATTGATAAAACGTCATTACCTCTTTATGACAATAACTTTAGCAACATGGCAGTAATAAAATGGGTCGATCCTGTTTGATGTTTCACTGTAAAAACTTTTACGAGTAGCATCCAAAGCAATGGCAATTTCTGCAGCTGATATATAATAAATTTTGACGTCCATTCTGATACAAAGTAACCATTATAATTCGGACGGCTGTATGTGACGAGGGTAAATATTCATCAACATTTTACATACAAATATTGAATAAATATTTTTTATGACTGTCGCCGAGATTTATTTCAGGGTTTTGATCTACTGTCGGAATTGTTCAAGGTTGCTTTAACGGATGAAAGAAGCCATGGAAGTTTTTATATAAATATGATCTTTTATATGAATTGCCACAAAACGTTTATGTATTTTTGAATAATTATGTTTAGCTATTAGGACGAAATTAGTGAATTAATGGTCGTTCAGTGTTATGATCTATTAACTTTTTTCAACTCATATTTTCAGCGAGCAGAATTTTTAACATTTCCTATAGAAACCATAAAATTGCAAGTGAGTTTTTTGACAATCAGACATGGAAACAACCAACCTAGAGAAATTACTGCTTTCTCAAAATATAACATATGTTATTTTTCAACAGAAACTACGAATACACAATGACATATTCACACTATCTTCCATTAAATCCATATACTAGATAGCAGTTTTTCAATTGTTTTAACCGACGCAATTGACAAGAGTACCAGGTGTCCAAATAAGAATGGCTCTCGGCTGTATATCAGAAGCCGTCTATAGTACAGCTACGAGAAAAAATTTTATAACAAAAGTAACAAAAACTTGGAAATTATTTTTAAGTTTGTATGTCTACCGTTAGAGGGCGTAATTGAATAAAAAAAATCTAAAAAGCCAAATTTCACAAAATTAACCTGATTAAGGTGCATAACAAAAACAACCATCGCATTCTTTGAAAAATTCTGCCTATATTTGATATACAACCAAAACTGCTATTTACGGATGTCAGTAAAACTTTGCGCCATGTAGGTACACGTCTCAAGTTACTGTAGAAAGAATGAAATTTCCATTTAATGAACAATTAAAGTATCTAATCAAATTTAAATTACAAAATTTTTTGAAATAACGTAAAATACCATGTCTTATATTAAATTTATCCACCTTTTTCTATTTTAAATTGATACAAAGAAATATTTTTCCAAATAATTCTCAATTTATTGGCTGAAATTTATACAGATAACATTTTTATATATACATAGTTATTTTCCAACTAATTTTAAGCTGATCTAAAAAATCATTTGACAAGAAAAAAATTCATAAGACTTGACCCAATTTTTGTTATAAGGCTGCAAAAATTGGGCCAAGTCTTTTTCTTGTACATGTAGACATACACTGGACTTAGAAACTGAGTCTATACGATTGCCCATAAAAATAAACTGAACATAGATAACCTTTATATACGGATAGATAATCATCTCAATATTAAAATTTTAGTACATCTGCGTGGTTGTAGTCAAAACTAACAAAACCGCCAAAATTTAAAATACCACATGAAAATTTTATTGTGAATATAATTTTGGTGTTCTCAGAATTATCGGATACAAAACAAAATACTTGTTCATTAAATGTAGAATAATCTAATGCAATTTTTTTATAGATATATAGAGCCTCTACAGCCTTTAGGCCCTTTTTTGAAGGTCGCCCACCAAATCATACTATTTTTCAACTTCTAAATATAGATCAGTTCATCAGGTTTGGCTATGTTATTCTAAAATACTAGATGCTGCCTACTGTCAACACTGCTGGTTATTTCCTTTTCAAAGAAAAAATATATGGTGTACAGGCATTCGTGATAGGGGACATTTATCAGAAAGAATTAAATAACACAGTTTTGTGAATGGTCATGGGAATGCATGTGTTGTGTATGAACTTTTTAAAAACAATTATACTATTGACAAGGAACCTGAAAATGAAATTCATAAAGAACAGTTATTTTAGAAAACGGTACTTCGAAGATTATTCAATGTCATACTTACCATAGCAAAGAATTCTGTGACTTTTAGAACACATAGAGAGGACTTAAGTGAGGAAGGGCACCTTGGAAAGTTTCTGTCTCTTGAAAGAGGAACTTATAAACGGTGCGCCTCTTGGAAGCATATATGTTTTGCCCATGAAAAATGTTGGATGATTTATAAATGGCTATAACATTTCTTAAGGTATACGAAGGCTTCCAACGATAACAAGGTTCTATTTCTACTAGACATAGTAATCACAAAAGACTTGAAGCTCTGGAGTTTGCAAAATCGAACGGTATCATCATCTTTTGTTTTCCGGCTCACTGTTGTCACCATGTTCAACCTTTAGATGTTGGTTTCTTCCAGCCACTTTATACTTATGACGGTTAAGAAATTCAATTGTGGTTGCGCCAAAACCCGGGAAAAGCGGTAACACCTTTTAACATTGCAAATTTGTCGAACCAAGATTATTTCAAAAGTGCACTGCCTTCGAACGCTATAAATTCCTTCAGGAAAGCTGGAATATATCCTTTGAATCCAGATATATTTGAGGATTGAATGTTTCACTGTCATTGACCACCGATAAGCAGTTTCCGGACCACCAACGCCAGGAACACGACAATCAACCACGAAAAGCAGAAGCTGACCGTTAATTTGGACCATCCAATCATAACTCATCGCATCAATTATTAGTCAGTGGTATGCAACCAGGGCCATCCAATCGTAATTCATCATCAGTCCTTGATATTTCTATTGAAGAAATTTCACCTCCTGCTTCAGTGGTTGACGCCCAAAGAAGAGGAAGAAAAGTAGAGCAACGGGACTTTTAAACTCGACACCAGAAATTGAAACGATGAAGGAAGCGATACTGGAAAAGAAACCAAAATAAGAAAATAAAGGTGAAAAAAAAATTTCAACCACTGAACGTAGCAACTGAGGAAACAATATGAAAGGCAAGTGAAAAGGATTGTTCACATTCAAAATAGTTCCGCAAATGAAATTAACTTTTTTGAAAATATGGAACAAGGTGACTTAGACGAAATTGCTTGCATATATAGCAATGAACTTTTTTCTCATTCTCGATCCAGAGAAAAATGGATCCCTTGCCAAGAATGCAACTCTTGGTGTCATACTGAGCGAGCTGGAATTGATGAGCGGTGCAAACATTTCGTGTGTGAATTATGTTTCTAAGAATAGTGTTTCTGTTGTGATTTGAAACCAAAGAACCGATTTTTAGTTTTGTTTTTGTAACATTTTTTTATTACTTTGTTCAATTTTTTATTATTTTGCTATTTTGGAATAATTATTGTTAAAAAAATGGTAACAGAAAAATCCCTTATTTGTGAGTTATAAATTATTGAAAACATTTATTAATACTATTTTTGTTTGTATATACAATGATCCATCCATCATAGGTACACTAAGGGGGACATCATAAGCACATACGTGCCTTGATGGGCCATTTCAAATAATCATTCTATTTGAGGACGTATATTTTTTAACTGAAAAAATAATGGTCAACCTAAACTTCATCAAATATATCAAACATATACATATTCATTAGCATGCAATACATGCATAAATGAAGAAATTGAATGACAATATCCTTAACCCTTAACTTGACTATGTAGCCCACAAGATACATTTTAAATCATATTTCAAAATTTATGAACTTGTGATTATATTGCCTTTCCTAGCACTGTATCCTATAGCATACATTTATAAAGCAACTTTTTGGAACCGTAGCGCCACCTAACAATGGTAGTGTGAAATATGTGACTGCAGATTCAACTGCTAATCTGTAAAACGGGCGATTTGACAGCAAAAATACGTTTGGGGTAAGTTGAAATTTTTTTATTGTTTACTTATAAAACACAATGAAATGAAAATAATCGGAAGAATTCTAATTGATTCAGAATTAGGGTGGTATAGTTACTACATCATAAATTCCTAAATAAACGTTAAATAATGTCCATAAACAAATTGTATCTCCCGAGGCACATTGCTCAGATAAACAACTTATTATACCTAATCTTTTTACGTTAGCCTGCATAATATTTGAAACTAATTCAATGTACGCTTGAATTACAGAGTTATAAAAATCGGACAGAGTATCTGTTATCTTTAGTTCCGTTACCACATGCTGATTCGGACCCCGAGAGCGAAGATGAGAGAATGAGAGAAGAATTCAATACGGAAAATTTCGAAATACACACTTTTTATGTAAATGTCGAATTTGAAAATGAATTAGAAAACATACAGATATTTGATACTGATCCTGTGATCAATGAAACTTCAGCAAGATTATCACCTAAACCTAGGAAAATGAAACGCAATAAATCGGAAACGAACACAAAACCACAAAAAAGACAAAAACATACAGCGAAAAATCAAAGATTAAAATTTTTCAGCAATAATTATTATAAATTAACTTGTTTCAGTTGGTCAGAAGAGGAATTTTCTTTCCCAGTGGATATCGATGAAAATAAATTTTCTTCGCCAGAAGAACTCTCCTTTCCTTATGATTACTTTTAAAAAAATTTCAGAAGATCTCTTTGAATGTAATCTAGAAAATACTAATTTATATTCTGTCCAAAAAACTGGTAATTATATCAACATAAATATGAATGATCTAAAGGATTTCTTGGCAATAGAGTTGCTATTGGGCACTGTAGAAATGCCAGCATACACCGATTATTGGTCTGAAAAACTCAGATATGCAAAAATAGCTGATGTTATGCCACTAAAGAAGTATCAGTCCATGAAAAGATATCTTCATTTCGTGACCAATAATGATCAAGACGTGGACAGGTACTTCAAAATTAGACCAGTTCTTGAAATAGTCGGAAGCAACTGCAACAGTACGGAAAATGAGAAACGTCAGTCTATTGACGAAATGATGATATCGTACAAGGGTACAAGAGCTGGTACCCGCCGGCAGTATATAAAAAACAAGCACAAAAAATGGGGTTACAAACTGTTTGTACGTGCAGGTGTTTCAGGTGTAGATTACGATTTTGTCATTTACGGTGGGGCTGATACGTTTGCAAAGTTTGAATTCAGTGAATTTGAACAGACCATGGGATTTGGTGCAACAGTTATTTTATCGTTATCACAATCCATACCAAAAAAAAACGGCAACTGCCCTTTATTTTGACATTTTTTTCTAGTTTGCATCCTTTCTCTTATTTGCGCAGTGAATATGGAATTCTGAGCTTAGGTACACTGCGCTAAAATAGACTAATGGGATTTAAGACTTTACCAGATAAAGACTTATTGAGGAGGGGGAGGGGTAGCTATGTTCAGTATTCAGATAACAAGGAGAAAGTTGAGCTTGTAAAATGGGCCGATAATAAGACAGTTTTATTGACTAGTTCCTTCGTATCTGCTCATCCAGTTGAAAGAATTAAAAGGTTTTCTAAAGAGCCAAAATTGACATGAATTGTCCCCAGATCGTAAAACAGTACAATATACATATGGGGGGAGTCGACTTAGCAGACATGCTTGTTGCTCTTCATCGCACTGAATTGAAAACCCACAGATGGAACATGGGGATATTTTCACAATTGTTAGACATTTATGTCAACAATGCGTGGCTTTTATACAGAAGAGAACAAGCGCTGTGCACGTCCACAACTGCGGAAAAAATGTGCAATAAGACAGCTACCCTAAAGGACTTTCGGTATGATATCGCCATCAGCTTGTTGCATGAAACAAGAATTAAACGCGGAAGACCGTCTAATGAGTATCTAAAAGAAAAGAAAAAAAATTATGTGGCAACCCATCGAAAATATAAGGTATGACAATACTGGACATTTTCTAATGTTTGGTACGAAAGGAAGTTGTCGATTTTGCCAAAAAGGCCAAACATTGGTCAACTGTCAAAAATGTAAGGTAAGGCTTTGCTTTGTTCCTGATCGTAACTGTTTTTCAAATTTTCATTCTAAGTAACCTATATAATAGCGATGTGCTTAAATAAGTAATGTACACAAAGATACATTTAGAGTTTTTGCAAAAATTATGAAAATAAATTATTTTTATAGCAATTTCTGTTTTATTTGAGGTAAAAGTAGCCTTATTTGCAATATATTATGTTAATATTTTCATGATATAATAAGTTGCCAAGTTAACGGTTAAGGGGTCCAAGATGGACATACTTCCTCTACGTGAATTCCTAAATAATATTTTTCTCAATAGGTAGATTGGCAGACGAGGTTTTTTAAAGTGTCCAGCTAGATCCTTTGATCTATCCTAATTAGATTTTTTTGGGAATATGTTAAGCGCCAAATTAAAAGACCTAATAATATTGATGAACTAAAAGAGAGAATTAGGATCAGAATTAGTTTAATTAACGCTCATAGCCTGAATAATATTTTGCAAGATTTTCAATATCGCCTAGCATATTGTTAAGAAGCAAGTGGTTTGCCATTTGAGCATTTAATTCAAGACTTACGTAGATTTATTTATCCCTGTTTACATTATTATAAATTACATTATTATGAGTAAAATATCTTCTATTTCTCTAACACACGGTTATGTAACATAAGAAAATATGACATCAGTACACAAAAAAGAGTTCTTTTTGGTGGTACCATCAAAATAGGGTGTTGCCAAAAAAATTATGAGGACCTCATAACTCGAACAGTGATGCCGTCACCATAAATCTGAGTACACCAAAAAATGCGTAACTAAGAAATGAAATCGACGTGTCTGAGCTTTTTTCTCCATAGGCCAAATAAAGCTTTTAACGAACTTGTTCCAACTTTTACGTGCTCACTGTATATCAAATGTCATCATTCGTAATAATCACATTATACTATACTATCATATAAATTAAGTACTTTCCTTCTACATTATTATTGTGGCCAATACAATGAGAAGCGAGAATCGCTTGTGCATTTTTGAAAATTTGAAAGTAATATCCTACACATTACATTTCCAAGCAAGTCCTCAGATAAGAATATTCAGTGACTGTAGGAGTACACGTACAACTTGAGTGTTAAACTTTAATGATATCATAAATTATATTTTTCTCAATATGAATCCTTTAGTTTACTGCATTATGGAGTTTTCTGAAAAGACGAATAGATATAACGTTAGGAGCAATTTCGCCACTAGAGACATAAAATTTTTATAAAGCTGTTACTCTCAATCTCCCAACGTCACTTATTTTCTATTCAAACCAATTCATTTAAATGTATCTACTAGAGGATCCTGTTCTAATTGATATATATATATATATATATATATATATATATATATATATAAAGCAGATGTAGGAATATCGCGTCATATGTTAACAACAACAACAACAAAGAGATTCATGAGTAATTCACGCAAAATAAAAGGCTACTGAAACAGAGTGGTAACCGCGGACATGCATGTTTCTGGCTCATTTGCCTCTTCAGCACGGTATAACCAAATAAGGATGTGAAATTTGGGAGCCAAGATCTTAATCGAAACATGGGAAAACACAAAACAACGGATTTCAGCAGGGAAACCAAACGCTCATTTGTGCCTTGAAAACTCGGGATCTTCCAATTGAAGGCACAAATGAGCGTTTGGTTTCCCTGCTGAAATCCGTTGTTTTGTGTTTTCCCATGTTTCGATTAAGATATTTGCTCCCAAATTTCACATCCTTATTTGGTTATACCGTGCTGAAGATGCAAATGAGCCAGAAACATGCATGTCCGCGGTTACCACTCTGTTTCAGTAGCCTTTTATTTTGCGTGAATTACCCATGAATCTCTTTGTTGTTGTTGTTGTTAACATATCACGCGATATTCCTACATCTTCTTTGTTATTTACTATAGGTCGGAAGGTTCATGGCAGGGGGGCTATATGCGCCACCGTGTCGATGTTGGTTGTTGTCCTGAAAACTCGGGATCCTCCAATTGAAGACACAAATGAGCGTTTGGTTTCCCTGCGGAAATCCGTTGTTTTGTGTTTTCCCATGATTCGATTAAGATCTTTGCTCCCAAATTTCACATCCCTATTTGGTTATACCGTGTTGAAGAGTCAAATGAGACACAAACATGCATGTCCGCGGTTACCACTCTGTTTCAGTAGCCTTTTATTTTGCGTGAATTACCCATGAATCTCTTTATTGTTATATATATATATATATATATATATATATAAGATATTGAGAGATTTTTATATATATATATATATATATATATATATATATTGGTTACTTTCTTGGATTAAAGGTCAAATATACTTAAAAAACACTTAATACCGACGTACGTTTCGACTTATGAAGTCATCTTCTGGTTATTAAAATAATCTAAAAATTTTACATGTATAAGTTAAAATTATGTCAATATTTATAAAATCAAATTACACGAAAACAATATAAATTATTACCTTTCTTTCATTATTACAGATATCACATGAAAGACATAAAACATTTTCTGAACAGGTACATATTTATCACTCATTGCTTGGACATTGAACTTTATGTCTTTCATGTGATATCTGAAATAATGAAAGAAAGTAATAATTTATATTGTTTTCGTGTAATTTGATTTTATAAATATTGACATAATTTTAACTTACAAATGTAATCATTTTAGATTATTTTATTAACCAGAAGATGACTTCATAAGTCGAAACGTACGTCATTATTAAATGTTTCTTAAGTATATTTGACCTTTAATCCAAGAAAGTAACCAAAATATAACTTAAGTGGTCAAGAAAATAAATAATTTAAATATATATATATATATATATATATATATATATATATATATATATATATATATATATATATATAAACGCAGAGGTGTATGGAACGATGCATGCTTGGAATAACAAGGAGAGATAGAAAAAGGCTTGATTGGATCAGACAAAAGACCCAAGTGTCATAAATAGAATCAGATCCCTAAAGTGGCAATGGGCGGGGCATCTCGCTAGAAGGACAGACGATAGATGGACCACAAAGATAACGCAATGGTATCCCCGAGGCGTGAAAAGACCAAGAAGACGCCTCATCTTAAGATGGGACTACGACATAAAGAAACTCGCAGGATCAACTTGGGGCCGCATAGAGCAATAGACAACAATGGGCCCACATGGAAATGGAATATATAAATATGTAAAGGGAGGCTACACCATAACAAAATGGTTGAATAAGCTGCATATGATGATGATGATGATGATGATGATGATGATGATGATATATAAAACAACAAATATATTCATGAGTAATTCACGCAAAAAGAAAAAGGGCTACTGAAACAGAGTGGTAACCGCAGCTATGCATGTTTCTGGCTCATTTGCCGTCCTCAGTACGGTATAACCAAATAAGGGTGTGAAACTTGGGAGCAATGATGTTGATCGAAACATGGGAAGACACAAAACAGTGCAAAAATCTCAAATTGCATAAAAAATCCTCTAAAGTGAACGTAAAATGACTAATATGGTCGTTGAGTATCAATTGTTGCTTTTTAAGGAGAAAATAGAAAACACTACTTAGTAACAATTGTCAACTATCTCAAATGTCGATTGTCAAAGTTCTTTAATTATGTAGTTTTTCAAATTCTGAATTAAAATTGATTATCGCTTCATAGAAATTAAGTAAATGTATATAATTTTATTTACCTACGACCACCCCTGTAAGTAGTCAAAAACACACAGTCAGCAATCAATGTAAGACATCTATTACGCACGGTAAAACAAAACGCACGGCTGTAAAGTAAATCGCACGGCTTCCATAGTAACCCACTTAGCAACTGTCAATAGACGTAGCCATTTTATTCAAAATGTATTACTTAGATATTTGACGTTGAATTTTTTTCTATATATAAATGGTAGATAACATTTATTAGATATGAGATTGCATTTAATACTAAGATTTATTTGGAATTATATGATAATTGGTTCCGTTTCTATCCGCATCTTTTAGCTGCCTGAATGTATCTCATATTAGTAATTAATAGTATATTATACACCAAGCGACTAAAGTGGCTCATTTGATCCCGCGGGTGGTGTTTGATTCATGAGGGTAGTTATCCACCTAAGGGGTTAATATCACTTTAGTCGAGAGGTGTATACGCTATTTTATGTAATTCCGGTAATTCTACATACATTTTTAATAAAAATAAATACTACTTAGGGCGGACTTTTACGAAACTTGGCTGGGCATCGAGGGTGAACTTCTAAGATGCTTGGCTGGGCATCGAGGAGCGACTTTTATAAAACTTGGCTGGGCATCGAGGATGTACGTTTTTACTTGTACTTTAAATACCTTAATAAAATTATAAACACAAGTACAAGTGGGTCGTAGGTAAAGTATTGTGCGTAACTCGTGGTGTAACACATTTTACGCACTCACGGAATTACGCACTCGCCGCTACGCGGCTTCGTGCGTAACTTTTCCGTTCGTGCGTAAAATGCTTCTTACAACACACGTTACGTAATATACTATTAAAGCATAGCTATTACATGACGCCATTCTTTCTTAGTGCTTGATACTATACTGACAGCAGTAATGATTTCACCACAACTACTCTAGAAATTAAGTAATTCAATATATGCTTGAATATCAAGTTTGTTCTGTGTAATTAAATATGTAAATAACCTAGCAACAGCTAATCGTCAACTATAGGTTGAACTACACTAAACAGAACGCTGTAATATTCCAATATGCTTCTCACCTTATTGCAAAAATCGACAGTAGAAAGTTGAACATCTACTCTATTATTAATGATGAGTTATCAAGATTGGTTTATCATTGAAAAATATTACTATATTTCAAGGCGGCATTGTTTAATAAAATCCAAGATATTTTGTACGTGAAAATTAAATTGCCAAAATTGTAATCATAATCTGCTTTCATATAACTTTCTTTGGAATATATAATTCAAACAGTCTTTAAAATATTCATTGTAGATTCTGCAGGAAATAAACTTTTATGGAGTGATGAACAGAATTTTTCATTTCTAAAACGTTTAATGGTTTATTTTTCCATTGTAGAGTTCCAAACAAAGAAAAACAATTCATCTTTCGCGACTTTTTGCTGTGAATGGTCGAAGTAAGCTTGACTTTTTTTGTATTGAAATGAAGCCTTCACATAAAAAGAGTCAATTTTGTTGCTGCTCTATTCTTTTTATATAAATTATTATGAACTGAATATCTGTTTAGTAGGAAATAGACGTGTAAAAGCGGAAGGAATTCTCAATTGAAATGAATCTTACGCCCAATGGTGAATTTTGACATTTAAATTGGCAATAAATTAATATTTCTCCGTTCTCGTTGATATATGATTACTAATTATAATATTTTGACGAAATGGGACACATTATAGTATTGTGATGTTTCAACGTCTACTTTATGGATTTTCTCCTTAAAGATTTATTATTGGAATAACTTTTATTTCCATAACAGTCCTTGTTGAACTTTTTATTTATCAACTGAAAGTTCTTTCAAAAACTGTGAGGAGTTAAAACTACCAATCAAGTTCAGCATCTTCTTCAAACTATACTGGATAAAAATTCTCAGTTTCTCATTACTCCAATATGAGGTGGCCATAAAAAATACTTCTCTTCTTCTTTCTCTAAAACCCTTATGCCGTTCACCGTCGGGCTGGCCCTTCTTTACCCATTTCTTCCAGTCACTTCTGTTTTTGCTTTTGGCCAATCCTCTCATAACTTCTATTGATTTCCCTCTTTTCTCTCCGATTTCCTGTATCCTCCTTATCCATATTTTCCTTGGTCTTCCTTTCTTTCTCTATCTATTCCTGCCTCTGTAACTGCTTGGACTAATCTGTTCTCGTTCATTCCTTCAATGTGTCCATACCAGTTCAATTGTTTGTTTTCAATCTTTGTTAAAATTGGTTCCTGTTTCAGTTGGTCTCTGATTTCTTCATTTATACGTCGGTCATATTTGGTAACTCCTACGATCTTTCGCGAATATTACATTTCCACTGCATTTATCGAAGATTCGTGCCATGTAGAGTGACCCACTTCTCACTTCCAAAAGTAGTTACTGGTAAGGTAACGCAGTTATAAACTCTTAATTTTGTTTTGTCATCGATTTCCTCCTTCCCCATTACGGATTTATCAATACTATAATATATCCTGGTGGCCTTTCTTAATTTATTATTTATATCTGCATCTATATTTCCGTCATCTGTTAAGATAACTCCCATGTATTCAAAATATGTAACTTTGTTCGATTTGTTTCCCGTCGAGTCGTATAGTTGTCTTTCCTTTATCTTATTCTTTCTGATTAGTAATCATATGTTCTGTTTTCTACGTATTGATTCTCATTTTTAGTTTTAGTATTTCCTTCTGCCATATATTTGCTAAACTTTGTATTTTCCTGTTCGTGTCTGCTATTAGGACTCATATGCATATAAAAGAGAGTCTATTTTGATTGGTATTAGATTTTGAGATTCTTATAGCCGTGCTATTTTTCTCAGTCTGATTTCGTGTACTCTTTATTAGCAAATCCATTATTATTATAAAGAGTAATGGAATTAGGCAATCTCCTTGTTTAATTCCTTTTTCCATGTTGAACGGTTCAGATCTTTCGCCACTTATTTGAATTTGTGTTATCACTTCATTATACATTGATTTTACAACTTTCTCTCAGCTATATTATACTTTTCTAAAGTTTTCCACAATATTTCTCTGTATTCGTGTCAAATGCTGCCATTAAGTCTATGAACAGTAAATGGAGTTGTTAGCCCGTTTAGAACTTTCTTTCAACTATCTGCCTTATTATGTGTACATTATCGCTTGTACTTCTCTCCTCTGAATGTAGCCTGTTCATCTTCCAACAACTATCTGCCTTATTATGTGTACATTATCGCTTGTACTTCTCTCCTCTGAATGCAGCCTGTTCATCTTCCAATTTACTTTCCATCTCATTGTGCAGACGTTTTTCTACTATTCTTGTATATGTCATGAAGCATATTGACGATAAGCATATTGCCCTATAATTGTCGCAATTTGTATAATCTCCCTTTTTATATATTGGTATTATAATATTTTTAGTCCAGTCTTTCGGTATCGCTTCTATAGCCCATGCCTCTTTACATATCTTCCAAAACCACTTCTTACCTTCCTCGGCCAGCCATCTTATCATCTCGGAGTTCATTTCGTCCTCTCCCGCAGCTTTTCTTATTTTGATGTTTTTAATGGCTTTTTTTTTTATTTGGTACAAACATGCCCGCATCAACTACTAAGAGTTGTTAGCAGGAAGACTTACACAAGTAGTACGTGATGTATTTGTGTTATATAATAAGTTTTAAATTTTGTTATACAAATTAATGTCTTTGAGATATTTAATTAAAGCACTTGTGTTTTTGGTGAGCACATCTTTGAATACCGCACTTAATTTATTCTGACTTCTATATCTAGAATATTCAGGACACTCTGAGATGAAATGTTTTACAGTAAGAGAAACATGGCAATGTATACATTCTGGTGCTGGTTCTTTGTTGAGGAGATGTTGATGTGTAAGGAGTGTATGACCTATTCGCAGTCGGGTTAAGACAACTTGGTCTCTTCGTTTTTCTGGTATTGATAGAACTAAATCGACTTGTGGCTTAACTTCTTTCAGTTTGGATGTCGTGTGATTCCATATTACTTGCCAAGAATTAAGTATATGATTTTTGATTGGATTTGTATGGTCAGTGTAGGGAATTTTTTGAATGTAAGGTTCTTCTTGTTTAGATGTTGTAGCTACTGCTAGTTGATCGACTTCTTCGTTTCCTTTTATACCAGAGTGAGATGGAACCCACAGAAATGAGACGTTCTTTTGGCTAAGACGTATGATCTCCATTTAACTTTTGATTCGTATGAGAATAGGATGTGAAGGGTATAGTTGTTTTAAGCCTAGTAACGCACTCAGTGAATCTGTTATGATGAGAAACTTGGTTGCTGTAGAGTCTTTGCACATTTTTATGGCTTCCAGAATTGCAGTGGTTTCTGCCGTGAATATACTACATTGATTCGGTAGCCGGATGGCCGATTTCTTATTTTCGCAGATGTAAGCTGCTGCAGTTCCATTGTGATTTTTTGAAGCATCTGTATAGATTTGCTGGGTTTGGGAGTTTTTAATGGCTTCCTCTACTTCCTCTTGGGTTATTTCGTTATGACATTACTCGAGATATTCCTTTTCTTGTATTAGTTCTTCCTCTTTGTCAATATATGTTTCAGTTCCTTCAAGTTTGAATTTTTGCCAGAAACATTCTCTCCATACTTTTGTTTTTTCACCTCTATAAGTATTTGATTATTTTTATCTTTTATTGCATAATCTTCTCTTACTTTTTTCCCTCCTAATGTTTTGATTCTGCTCCAGAATTGTTTGTTATTTATTTTGTAGCTTCCATTTAGTTCCTCTCCAAATTTTTCTGTTCGATTCTTTGACCGCTAGGCTCGCTACATTTCTTTTCTGAATATATTCAAGTCTATTTGCCTCGTTTTTGTTAAGCTGATATTTCTTCCATTGCTGTTTTCTCTCCTTAATTTTCTTTGTATGTCTATGTTCCACCAGTCGGTTCTCTTATGATGTTTGTTTATAATTATTTTTCCGCATGTTTCATTTGCTATGTTATATATAATATATTTAAAAACTCTCCATCTTTCTTCTAAATTATTGTTTTTTATTGCTAATTCTGCCTATGTATACTATATGTTCGTTTTATCTTGGTATTTCTTTCTTATTTCTAGATCATTTATTTTCTTAATATTTAGTCTATAATAGATTTTATCATTGCAGTTTAAGTTTATTTCTATATTCATTTCTGCTACTACCAAACTATGTTGTGTTCCTAATTCTGCTTTTTTCTCCGTTTTAACATTTTTTAACTTATTCAATTCTGAATTATGTACGATGTAGTCAATTGCGCCTCTTTCAGGTGCTTTAGACGTATACCTATCCTTCATGTCTTTGTACCAGATTGTATTTCCTACTTTTAGGTCGCAGGTGTAGCATTTTGTTTCCATTGTTATTCCTCATCCTTTTTCCGTATTCCCCTATGCAGCCTAATCCTATATGTATATTATTCCCCAGTTTTGTATTCTAATCTCCCATAATAATTACTCTCGAAGCTCAGTCCTTTTTGAAGTTCCTCATAGAATTCAGCCATTTTGGATTCCTCTTTTCCTTCTACTGGTCCGTATATTTGGATAAAATTTGTTATTTCATCTAATTTTATTGTTATGGTAATTATTCTTGTGTTGACATTTTTACATTGAACTATATGTTTACTAATGTTTTCTGTCCCTACTAGTCGGACTCCTTCTTTTGCTCTTTGGTCAGGTTCTACTCCAGGGTAATATAAGTAATATACGTTTTTAATTTCTTGGTTCCTTTGCCCTTCTTTTTCACTTCGCTAATGCCTAATATGTCTATATCGTATTCTATCATTTCATCTATTAATTCATTTTCTTTTCCATATAAAGATGTAATATTCCAAGTGCCTATCTTAATTTTTTCCCTATTTTCCTTTAATGGCTTCGAGAAAAAAGACAATGTACTATTTTGTACTGTATTTTTACTGGTATGATTATTTCCTTTTTACGCATAGATGTCCCCCTTTTATTATTCCTTATATTAGTATTATACTTATCTTTTTTGCTATTTTTGCTTTTTCTTTGATCGTGTTTATTACTGTTTGTACATATTTTGTTTTCCTTACAACTATTATTATAACTAATCTTATTTATATTACTTATATTTGTAATATTATTACATCTAATTTTTTCTATATGTACGTTTTTTGTCGTGGCCATAATTTTCTTTAATTTTTCTACTACGTTTGGTGCTATTTGAATAAGTTTTTTGAGATTTCGCCTCTACTCCCGTAGACTCTTGTGATTTTTCTGGTCTTTTCTTTTCATTCCTCTTCCGGAGATTCTTCACTAACTTTTCTTACTCCTGTTTTTTGTTTTTGGTGTTTTATGGTAGCCCAGTGTCTGTACTTCATAAGCATCCCCGTTTATATACAATTTATTGTATGCAATAGTTGCTTTGTGTCCATCGTTCCTTGCTTCTTTCATATGCCGACTTAGTATTTTTCTTTGAGTTTGGATATCTTTTGAAAAATCTTCGTTTATGTATATTTGGAACCTTTAAGTTTTTTGCTTTCGTTCAGGATTTCTGCTCTCTTTGTTGAGTTTTTAAGTTCAAGCCACACTGGTCTTACTTTATTTTCTATTTTTTTCCTATTCTTTTAATTTCTATTATATCTTCGTTCTCCTGCAATGGGACTTTCATTTGTTATTTCATTTACCTTTTATTTTTGAATCTAATGTATTTTCTTCCCTATTTTGTTCAATTCCATATATTATAATAATTTTCTTTCTGATTTCTCTCTCTAATTCTTCGATTCTTTTTTCTTGTTGCTCCATTCCTAACTTCAAATTGTAGTTTTCGTGTTGTAATTTCATGTTTTCTTGTTTTATTTGCTTCAATTCCTGTGTGATGCAGTCCAATTTACCTTCTATTCTATCTTCTGTTTTCTGAATATTGTTCAACGTTTCTAATATTTTTTTCTATATATTGTTCCATTTTTGATATTTAGTATTTACTGCGTCCCAGGCCCAGTTTAAGTGCGGCGTTTCTACTATAATTCAAAACCCCGCCTGAGACCTAGGTTGGCTACGCTTGATTTTCTTCTAAATAACAATTATTCCGAACCTGTCCGCGATCGATTATTTGTGGGTTTATTGTAGGTAGCAGTGATATTTCTTATCAATTAATGCTCTTTCTTTTTTGTATTTCGTTACTAGTAATTAAAAATTGATACCGGCGTTTTTCTGACTACTTTGACGTTTTTTAATTTAAAATTGTAGGTACTTTCTGCGTAATAATCCCTATTCCTTTATGATATTCACTTTCAGGTGTTCAAGGGGACACCCGCTATTTTATGAGTAGGTTTTCTGCTTTTATTCCTCTTTTTTTATCTACAAATTTGAATTTTACTCGCAGTGATTTCAAACAGACTTACCAGTTATACACCAGGACCGGCTTCCCGATTCTCTTATTTAAGAATTACTTAGAGAGTAATGGCGGGTTTATACCTCATTTAGATAGTCATAATCATAATCACAGTCAATAATAAGAGTTAAACTAATTATTTCCTTGAGGTCCGCTTATACAGTTGTCACAATCACAATCATAAGCATAATTTTACTGACCTTGGAGTTCCTAACTTTTAACTTTATGATTATGATTATGACGAGAATTAAAATGCGCATGCGTCGAAACCAACAGGCGATGAGGAATGTTGACAAAAAGGCGTCTCGGTTAAAGAATGAATTTTATTGGCCGTTTTTGGAGGTCTTTCTGTGCTCCGTCAATCAGTTGTTTATATCATGCTTCATTGATTTGGCTGTTGGCTAATTTCATTTACATGAATTTTATGCTTATGACTATTAAAATTGTATAAACGCCTTTTAGAGTTGTGATTGTGATCAAGTTTATAATTCTGACTGTGATTATGATTATGACTATCTAAATGTTGTATAAACCCGCCATAAATGCTGACCATGTCAATGCCGAATGTGCTAAACTTATATTAATGTAGTCAAAGATGTAACCACACCAAGGAAACGGGGACTAAGTGACGAAAAAACGGTTGATAATGATTACTGAAATTAACATTTTGAGTGTTATCAATCGAAGTATCCTATTCATATTCCTTCAATAAACGGTTGTTAGATGAAGCTGTTCTTCTCGAATCTTCTCATGACCACCGTGTGATATATCCATTTAGTATCCAAAATATCCTCGTCATTTGCATCTAGTTTTGAACGATCACTGCTACCAGTTAATTTTGTCTCACGTCTTCCGGTCTCCTGATTGCAGTTACTGTACTATATCGCTGGCAATGATTTATATTCATTTGAGAATAGAAACTTCCGGTCATTTTATCTGTAAACTCAACGTTTCGACAGCTGTTATAAGCGGCTTCTTAGAAGTCATGAATATGAAGTGTTTCATGTTTCACTCGTGGGATACTTTTTTTTAAAAATAATTTCTATTTTTTAAAGGCCAAAAATACATGTATATCAAAAACTTGACACGCTATTCGTTTTTCTCAATTCATATATAGTAATATTTTATTATAAAAAAAAATAGCGGTGCGCCGTTTTGTTAGCGATGCATGATAATTGGAGGTATTTTTTTATTCACGAATTTTGAGACATTTTTTAACGATAAACAGTTATCTGGCAACGCTCTATATAGATATCCCGAGATTCCGCGATACGTCTTCTGTCTAGGTTAGGATTATCTCTGGATTCATTGTATATAAATTATCATGTATGTCGTAATTGTTGATATGTTTTCCCCATTCCATAATATGATCATTATGTTCATAGAATGATATGTTAAGAGTGGCCAGAACACTGGAACTGAAAATATTTCTTTCATGTTCACTAATATCGAAACAATTGTCAATTTTTTAGAACTTTTATCATTTTTTCATTATATTGTGGAATTATTTAGAAGCAGTTAGTTTCATTTAAAAAAGTACCCTGTATATTATTTATTTGCAGGTATTGGGCTGTAACAAACATCGACTATATTCACCAAAGAACCTCCAAACGCATAGGCATAATGATCTTCATAATATGGTTAGTCTCTTCCTTCGTCTGCATAGCCCCCCTGCTTGGATGGAAAGATCCTAATTGGGAAGTGCGACTTAGGGACAAAAAATGTCTAGTTAGTCAAGATATCTACTACCAAATATTCGCAACTGCATCTTCCTTTTATCTTCCTCTATTAGTAATTCTCATACTTTATTGGAGGATATTCCAGACAGCACGGAAGCGCATCAGGAGAAGACAGGTGCTGAGCAAAGCTAACGAAGAAGGAGCTAAGAATCCCGCAGCAGGTGGAATTGCTGGAGGCCTGGCTGCAGCTAGCGGTACAGGTACCTTACTAATTTTATGTTAAGTAGGATCTAATTTGCACTATTAATTAAAAATATTCCTCATTCATATTTTCATCATTTATGTTGATATTGCAAATTAGATCACTTGTAGCTTCTTTCTTAAGTAGTACGTATTTTTTACTTTCTTAGAAAAAATTCACATGTTAAACTCACTAAAACATCTTTTATCCGATAATAAGCTTCAAAATGTATTTCATGATTTTCACTGAGGGTGCAACGAGTGAGACAATCAAACAATTGCCAATGTTATTATAAGAAAATAATCCATGTGAAGCTGAAAATCTCCCCTGAGTATTCGCTGAATTATAAAAAGGAATTTATATAAACATGAATATAGAGTCGGTGAAGAACAATGTAACATAAGGTTTTATAGTCGAATTACAGCGCGTTAATCAGAGAAAGCTGTGGGATTCAAAAGTAGCGCTGGTAGGAAATATTGCACCACCAATACTCTTGATATTGATCGCGAATTATTATTATTGTCAAAAATTAACTCGTGACGCAGAACATTTATAAGCAAAATGCCAAAATCTTGGACTGAGATTGGCCACAATTGATTTGTTGATGTTGGGAGAGTTTCTTGCATCAAATAAAGACTTTTGTTTCACTGAATTTCGAAACGTGAAAACTTCCTTGTAAGTTCATTACTATTAATCTCTGGCGCTAAGTAAAATTTAATTCACACAAGCTTATGTCATGAGTTATTTTTGAGGTTAGCTTATCAGTTTACTCTTCGATTTGCTCGCTCGAGCAAATTCGAGTGAGATATGTGAAGAAATTTGCAGATTATATAATAATATCATGTCGTATATATCATATTGTCAGCATTTAATTATAAACTTACTTTGTATTTTTCTCACATTTTGAATTCATTCTGTTTGTAACTCTGAAGTAATAAAGTTGTATTTTAAAATTCAAATTACACTTTTTGAAACGATATTTCTTGAAAAAAATATCATAACTATAGTGTAACGTTCTTTTTGACTTTTGCTTGAATCCCACAGACGCGCACAGACACACAGACTTTCTTCTCCTCTTTCCTCTCGGGCACCAACAATTTTATTCGTGTATAATGCACATATGAACATTGAGGTTATACTTCGTTTATGATTTGTGTTATTATAGCAGTTTTGATTTTAATTTTTTCAACAATTTCATTCATGTCAAACGAGAAACCAAAAATCACACATAACTAACGATAGAATAGTATATTGTACAATGAGCATGAAATGACATACATTTTCCACGAGTAGGTATATGAAATTTTGTATACCTACGTGTTATGCATATTGTACACTATACTTTTTCTACGACGATCTGGTCATAAACAAATCTATAATATTTTTCATAACAATTTTTATTATTAACTTTACTGCCGTCATTGTTGCATGGTTTAGAGAATTTTTTCTCAGAAATTATTAAGTCGGGTTCTTAACGCTAAACGAACCATATGTTTTTTTAGGCTTATTTCAGAATGAAATAGGGCTATTGTTGAGAGTAGCATGACGCGACTTCGGAAAAATTTCAATGCAGTTTTTCGTTTTGATGTTCCTAGATGCCAAAATCACCCTCAGTTCCAAAGGTTATATATATATATATATATATATATATATATATATATACATATATGAAAGTAGATATATATATATATATATATATATATATATATATGTATGTGTTATAACGGAATTTGTAAGCACGATAGAGGGCGTATTTTTTGACGGATCGAAACCAATCTCGCTACAAAAATCGTTTACGCCAAAATATTGGACGAGTTCGTTATTGAGCCAAATCGGCACAGTAAAAACAAAATGGCGGCCTGTCAAAGATGAAAAAAAATCGTAGTTCCTTTGTTTTTCATTTGACGCGAAAAAGTTACTGAGCTTTTTCATAGACCTTAACACGTTCTACAACTTTTGTATCTAACATTTTTCTCTAAATCGTACATTAAAACATTTATTTAAGAAAATTCACAAATTATAACGGAATTTGTAAGCACGATAGAGGGCGTATTTTTTGACGGATCGAAACCAAACTTGCTACAAAAATCGGTTAGGCCAAAATCTTGAACGAGTTCGTTAATGAGCCAAATCGGCCCAGTAAAAACAAAATGGCGGCCTGTCAAAGTTGAAAAAAAATCGTATTTCCTTTGTTTTTCATTAGACGCAAAAAAGTTACTAAGCTTTTCTATAGACCTTAACACGTTCTACAACTTTTGTATTTAACAGTTTTTTCTAAATCGTACAATAAAACATTTATTTAAGAAAATTCACAAATTATAATGGAATTTGTAAGCACGATAGAGGGCGTATTTTTTGACGGATCGAAACCAAACTCGCTACAAAAATCGGTTAGGCCAAAATCTTGAACGAGTTCGTTAATGAGCCAAATCGGCCCAGTAAAAACAAAATGGCGGCCTGTCACAGTTGAAAAAAAATCGTATTTCCTTTGTTTTTCATTTGACGCAAAAAAGTGACTAAGCTTTTCTATAGACCTTAACACGTTCTACACCTTTTGTATTTAAGAGTTTTCTCTAAATCGTACATTAAAACATTTATTTAAGAAAATTCACAAATTTACCAGAAATTTTTTTTATTTTTTTGTTTTTGCTTTGATGCCAGAATGTTACTTTGGTTTTTTGTACATCTCAAAACATTCTATTACTTTTGTTTTATGCAAACATGTTACTAAAATAAGCCTGTCCAATTGGTCCTGTGCCATTGGGATTTTTGTATATGTACCTACCTATGTCGTGAAACAAATAACGTTCAAAATTTTCAAATTTTCATAACTCGGAAATAAAAATACTGTATGCAGAAAAAATCGTTATAATTCACCTGCGGAAATAGTTATCAACCATCGTGTCTCTTTAAAGAAGTAATATCACCTCCTGCATCTACCAGGATAGTGAGCGATGTCCTTCTCAACCAAGGGTTAGTTTACATATCAGGATCAGCATGTCAATATCAAATCATCCTCACTATCGCTACCCATTTTCGATTACTATTTTTTTTCCAATACCGAGACTAAAGTGTTCACTTTACTTTCACATGTTAGAAACTAAAGTGTCAATTTTAGACCCAAAGATATAAAGTGACAGTTAAAATCCCAAGGGATTTAAAATTCAAATAAAACCGTCCCTCCTCGATGCCCAGCCAAGTTAAGTAAAAGTCCATCCTAAGTAGTATTTATTTTTATTAAAAATGTATGTAGAATTACCAGAATTGCAAACAATATTGTATACACCTCTCGACTAAAGTAACAGTAATCCCTTAGGTGGATTAAATGGGTCACTTTAGTCGCTTGGTGTATAATATACTATAATAAATGAATTTTCTAAACACTGATGTGAAATGTCAAATTATTACACAGACGTTAACAAACATTACTCGATCATATTATATTATAATATAATGACAGTTTAGTAGCTCATGAGAGTCGTGGGAAATGAAACATTTCGATACAGCTAGCCCGTGGGAAATGAAAATCTGTACTGCACTTGAAATGTACATTTTTCTTTATGGTTGTAGAAAAACTATTTTTTGAGGTTATATGGTGCATACGCCAGCGTTCTATTTAAATTTGTCGTGTCACTATCGAGTACTCAGCCTGAGCAGTGTGGGCAAGTCAAGCTTGCAAATCGAACGCCACTATTATAATATTTGTAACGTCATATCTGCTTGTTTTTTCTATTCATATTTTTATATTTTTGACACACGAAAAATTTATTGTTGACGTTCTCCTTTAAACATAAATACAATGTGATATCTTCTGTGACGTGACGTGCGTTTTCGCGCATAATTCAAAGTAGATAGAATGAAATGCAATAATTTTCGTTAAAAATTAGTTTATTGCTAAAATCTCAGATTAAAAAATAAAATAGATAGGTTTGTTTTGATTTTTTCTTGCCTCAAATATCCAGTCACACTCTAAGCTCACTTGCGGACACTTCCACTACTTTGCCATATTTACAAAGTCTCTTTAGTTGCAGGAAGAATGAAATTAATTGGAAATATGTTAAAAAGTTATGCAAATAAACAAAAGTCATACTAATTTATGCATTTGAGTCACTGCTTTTAAAATTAATTAATAATACTTGAATTTTATTTAATAAGGGCATATTCTTATATAAATTTCAAACAAGTATTTGGTGTATCCTTAGATACATTTATGGTTATAGGTAAAAGTGGTAACATTACTCAAAATTTCAGTACCTGTTTAATGTGTCAATAGTAATCGATTTAGTAGTTTTTGTTCTTGTTTAATTATATAAAGAGAGATGCAAATATCGTCAGAGTGTGATCGACTATCATTTCGAAAATGCCATAGTATGCAGGCTAAGGACACTGCAGACCGTGCCATCTATAGAGCCTGTCGAGTAACTAAAATCGGTATATAATTCCAAAAAATTAACGGAAACTGTAACGTCGCTAGTAATCAAATTTTATTGATTTTTATTACTGCGTATGCGAGATATCATATTGCTCGTCCCCACATGTTATATGTTACACTGTTATCATTTCTTAGGTCAAGTGTAGAGGTTATTGAAAGGTTTCGGTATTTTGGTGTATTTTTTAATTACTATAGTGTAATATTTATCTGTTGTTTCGTTGCTATATTGTTATTAATTGAAAAGACAATGTCAAAGTGTATTCTGAAGGAGTCTAATGAGTGGTGTACTTGGTAAGTTTTATTAAAAAAATTGAACATATTTTCTTTCACAATTAACAACCATTATCTTTATTTTTGTAGAACACAGAATTTTTACTAATTTCATCGACAACTTTAGAGATCATGGTTATTTTTTACATTAGCAAAACTTGGAATTGCTCCAATAATAAAGTAAATATTTCTTTTTACAGTTTTGTTCCTCCAACCCAGAAAGATAGAATTAATATGGCTCAAAACCAGTAGTAATAAATCATTGAATTTGTCGACGAGGAAACGATGGAGGGTATGATCCCTTCATTTTCAAAAACACTGTTTCTATAGATTTGAGAAAGACGAATAGAGGTTGTTAAGACAGTTTGATTTGCCTTCCCATATGAGTGGAAATTAACAAAAATTGATGGTAAGTTTTATTGTATTTAATATAGCATGCTATAATTTTGGACATTTCAAAATGTAAATTGAAAGAATGAAAAGACGAGTACTGAGTGTGTAATTTTATTAAAATTCCAGCTAAGCGCTTTCAGCCAATAGGCCATTCTGAAAGCTCTCGTCAAAAAAAAACATACAGAAGGTGTCAAAAAACATCAAACCCTGTAACTGCTACATACAATGAAAGAAAATGTTTAATGTTAAATCATTATTTAAGTGAAATTTGGTTAAATTTCTCTATAAAGAGAGTGTACAATTGTAATTCACATAACGAAACGTCTAATTTGAAATTATCAACTAAATGATATGTGTGTACACCCTCTTTATAGGGTAATTTTAACAAATTTTACTTAAATAATGACGTAACATCAAACATTTTATTTCATTGTATGTACATTGTACCTGTTGTATGTTTTTCTCTTGTCTGCAGCTTTGAGAATGACCTAATGGCTGAAAGCGCTTAGCTGGAATTTTAATAAAATGACACACTCAGTACTGGTCTTTTCATAGACTCAATTTATATCTAGTACACCATACTCAGACAACTCAATTTTAAAATGAACCCATTGAAGAAATAATAGTCTGGGTTTTATTTTATGTTATAGTTATTTCCTCCACCAGCTATGGGATGGAAGGTATTGACCCCTTGCCGATTTTCATATATAGCCCATGATATGACAATTTATGGGAAATGAAAGTGAGTATTAACTTTTGCTGAGGCATTACGTCTAATTATTTGGTCTAGCGGTAACCAAAAATCCAAAATATCCAATAAAGACAAAAAATAAAAAAATCAATAAATCAAAAAATAGTTAAAAACCAAAAAAAATCAAGAATTCCTAAAAAAATCGAAAGCTCCAAAAAAAGGAATTCAAAAAAAGCAAAAAAAATTTAAACATTCAAATATTTTTTGATATTTTTTTGGCTTAATACAAAAACATGTGTAAACTTATTATTTCAATAGTAAGCGCATTTTGTTTTCTTTTGTTGACATTTTCAAACATATTTATGTGTTTAATTATCTATTGTTGTTATTTTGTGTGTTTACTTGTAGAACCTCAACCAGAAACGAGAAACGACGGTGGGATTTTAAAGAGCCCTTAAGAAACATTTTAACAATCATAGACTGCCAGGAGCTGCAGAGTAACTTAAACTGCCTTATGCGATGGTTTCATAAGAACGGAATGCTTTTAAATGTAGAAATATACAAATATGCAATATACTAGGCCTAAGCTTGTGTTATAAACTTATTTAATGTAAAGAAATAAAGATGTGTTTTAAGTGGAAATGAAATGTTATATATATATTATTTTAAATGTTGTACAGTCACAAGTGCTGTTTAGCACTCTTATATGTAATTACTTGGCATTTTGTATTTACAGAGATGGGCAGTATTTAACAACTTTTCCTTTAAAAATGTTGTAATTACTTTTGTTCTAACATTCACACTAATTGTACTCAAATGTTTTCTTTCACAGAAAGTTGCCAAAAATAGTAGTTAACTACTAACACTTTTATTGATTAAGTAAGTAGCAGTTATACTTCAGCAGTTTGTCCAGCTCTGTGTGTTTATACGAGTGTAATTATATATAAATAAATTAATATAAACTTATCATAAATAATTTTCTACTTTTATTTTGATTTAACATCATTCAAGAATCTAATGATACTCAAATCTAGAATGTATGTTACTCAAATTATTTTTCAATTAATGCATTGTTTTCACATTATAGTTTATTTATTGTCATTCTGTTTGTTTTGAAAAGTACTTTGTGAAAGAAATTATTTGTTGTGTATTTTTATACCAAAATAAATAAACTGTTTATGTGATTACTGTTTTATTTTTTTCAATGTAATTAACCATTTACGGTCCATCATTTGATATATCATTTAATTTAACTCAACATCTAATCATTATTGAGTTAAATTGAATGAAATGTCAAATGATGGACTATAGATGGTTCTTTTGAAATAAATTCGTTAAAATACAGTAAATTTGAATATACCGCCAAAACATAAAATTACAGAAATCTTTTCAACATCATTCAATTGTTTAGTCGACAGGCTCTTTAGATGGCGCCACAATCAGTGTCTCATCTATCCGTGGGTTATCTGTGGTAGTATGTAGTAAATAATGTCAAACGTGGTTTGTTTATACGAGCGCCATTACAAATAGAGGGTAAGCATTTAGTTCTTTTGTTTTGATGTGTTTTTCAAGACTTTTAGTGACAAAATAAACTTTTAAGTGAATTATTTTAATGTTTTTGGATTTTCATGGTTCGTCGCTGCCAAGTTTGTCAGAAAAACAGCCGAAATTACCAAGGCTATGTATCTACAATACCATCCCCACTTTTTGTAATTCATTCATTATTTCACTACTGGCGTTTAGAATTGTTGGCCGCAAACGTGTTTATGAATGAATAGCCCTCTCTATTATTACTCTAAGGCTGAAATAATGTATTTTTCGGAAATAGCACTGTGGAAGGGGATTTCAAAATCAGTCATCATGCCTATTGTGAGATTGAAGAAGCAAAAACTCAATAAAAAAATTGTTGATACCGTTGTTCGGTTTCAACAAAGATTGATAATCATAATAACCAAAAATAGAGAACAACTTAATTATGATGTACAGAAACCTAAGGAGGAATGTTGTGGTGAATTGGAGATAATTCCACAATAAAGTTATTATACAGTTCAAGTATTAAAACATATTAAGATATTATTTTGGACGATATGATGAAAGTGACTTAGCAACTGGTTCAAGCAATTATTAAGTTCAGTCAAAATGAATCATAACGGGACTGTCGTGAAAATTTTAATGGAATTATAGGTATATTTACCGTGCAAAGTTCAAACTATCGAAGAGCATTATCTCAATCAAAATGCCTAGATGGCTTCTACTACCGACAATTAGGTACTTCATCAGGGAAAATATGGTACGAAAAAATCAAATGTGGACTGCAATGTCGTCTGAAAATGACAGTCACTTAGCAAACTTCGATTATATACTCAAATTCATCAATGAATATCGATATGCAGAATATCGTGAGGTAATATTGGAGAATTTGTAAACAACGCAATGTCTATTTGAAGAATGGAAAAAACTTGCTTCGTTTAGATACTGCACAAAAAATTTTCAAACGTGTATCGTGATTGGATATGTATACAGTTGAATTATTGGATCTTTACCCGTACGTCATTAATATCTGATAACATAACCGACAAATATAAAATTATTTTGGTATGTTCTTCACTAATAATAGAAAGAGATGCCACTTAACAATTATGTCGGTTATGTTGTCAGATATTATTGACGGACGGGTAAAGATCCAATAATTCAACTGTAGGTATGCCCAAAAATAAACCGTTAAATATTATACTTCGTGGAAGAGCTTTGAAATCCGCTCAACGAATTTTCCTCCACCGAAACAATGCAAATTCTATTTAGTCTATTTAGCTTCTAAAGCAACAATTTATTAAATTATTAGACCAATTTCTCTACTGTTTCGACCCGGATGTCGACTCGGTTATCGCCAGTTTATCCCTGAAAATCGTGATTTTTTGTCTGAACCAATAAGCAAACTGGTTGCAGGGAAGGCTCAAAGCATGTAAAAATTCTGCGTTAAATCAACAATTTAGTGATTTGAAACTATGTGCGGCTCATAGAAAAATTTACTTGTGCTAGTAACATAAAATATATCTTGAAAAGTCATTACATGGTAGGATAGAAAAAATATAATAATATCATAGGAATAGATAAAGTTTGAATAAGAGATTGCTACATTTCGCACATGCAGATAGAAGTCTTCTCTCCTATCATAATACTTTTTTATTCTCCTTAACTAATGTATCCTCGATAAACTGTAACTATTGGTTCGTTTTTTGCGATATAGAAAACTTATAGTAAACACACAACAAAAACTCTCTCACAATCAATCATATAACCTTTATAGTGTAGACAAAATGTGGAAAAGCACTAAAATTTCATACCGAATCCAAATCTACAATCGAAATATCAAAACTCCATTTTAAATCTGATTTAAAAGGTCGCATTGTGAAATAATTCATAACATTTGTAGTTTTGCCAATTTACTCCGGCATCTGATAACATCATGGCGAACCACTCTAGTAGTCAGAGAAACAACAGACACGTACACAACGGAGGAGATCGTTACTAGAAAGGGCATATTCCAGGGGGGCAGTTTGAGCCCTCTATGGTTCTGTCTCCCCATGAACCCATTGAACAATATGCTTAACAGGAGCTCATATGCATATAGAATCGATGACGAAGCAAAGCTGACCCATCTTTTCTATATGGACGACCTTAAGCTGATCGCTAAAGGCAGAGAGCAGCTGGAAGGAGAGCTGAAGATAGTCAGACACTTCAATGAGAGCATTCAAATTAAGTGAGAAGTGTGCTACCATCCATATTAAGAAAGGAAAACTCACTGAAAATGAGGATATCACTCTGGAAGATAGTAGTCGAATCAGGAAACTGGGAGCAGAAAACACTAAGGCACTTCATCTAGAGCTGGTGGTGATTCACTTTATAAATAGTTCAAACTTCCAGCACCCATGAATAGGGACTGAGTCAATTGCCTTCTGATAATTGATCCAAGCTATACGAGTAGATATGTTTTTCTGGCGTTGTCTTGCCTGTTTGGTGATTACATTGTCGATTATCAAAAGTCCCTTGCTTCCTCTGGCCTTCTGCTTACAGCCGTTTTGTTCCCCTGCTAGGATGTTGTTATGTTTTAGGAGGTAAGTATTTTGTATGCTGATGGAAGGCATGTAATAGGTCTATAGTTTTTTGGTTGTGATAGGTCTCCTTTCTTTGGAACTATATGAGTCATACCATGAGTGAAATATAAAGGTATGCTCTCTAAATTTCCGACCGAGTGCTGTATGAAGTGGTCCAATTTTTAATGCGCATTAGTAAATGCCTTCCACCAGTAATTGTGGACTCCATCTATTCCAGGAGAGGTCCAGTTTTTGAGTATTTTTTCTGTGGCGTCGATGTCTTAAACTGTTACTATCGTCTCCGCCAAGGGATATATTAATGGGAGTTGTTTCTTTCAGCATCTATCGAGTCCGGTCGCAGGTCGTGTTTTATTCTCCCGGACTTAGGAGGGCTACAACATATTCTTTTAATTGTTAAGTTATTGTAGAATTAATCGCTGTTGCAAGAATGACTGCAATGAAGTTTTTGGTTTTGATGGAAATGAATTCAAAGTAGAACTGTTTAAACTTGTTCCATTGTATGTATGTTATAGAGGAACTAGTCCAAAGACAATAATCTGCGACTTCTCCCATGCCACCATCAATCAGAACCTACCCAGACAGCACACAATATCCACTAGATATCCAGTGGATAGCCCAATATCCACTGAATATCCAGTCCATGTAAGATATCTAATGGATATCCACTGAATGTATTTCATAGATATGGAAAAAAAATTATTTTCTATTTTACTGATAATATATTGAATAATCACGCACAAAAATGGTTGAGAAGGAAGTTATAATACATAATACCTTCAATGCATACATGTCTTAATCTCCTGATATTATATCCATTGTATATCCATGGATATCTATTATTATTTTCTGTCGCATATTTTGTCTGTGTTCAATGCATTTTTAGTTTTATTCAAGTGGAATTGAAAAAATATAGATATACCTAAGTTGTATCAAACTATAATGAGTTTAATCAACAATACGAATGCGGCATAATACGTGATGTTCTTAACACACAACAAAAATATCTCATGACTTAACGTTTAATGCCATAATAGAAAATAATGCATACATCAGTGGATTTCCATATTACATACCCGCTAAACTATGCTACCAAGTATACACTGTTCTCTCATTGGTCGATGCCGCGTTTGACCGTTTGATGTAGCCTCGTCTGTTTGTTTTTTTTTAAATGTCTTTATTTACAATATTTTTTAAGTTGGATATTTACAATATATGAACAGAACTATATATAATTACATAAACAAACATAAATATATACAATGCCGATGTCCTGGCATAATTGCTTATGTCTGGATACATATATGGCACCTTGCTCTTCGCATAATCCATTTGTTTTCGCTATTCAAGTTACTTTGTCCCGTATTGATAAATTTGGCTCCACTAGCTATTTCGACTTATCTATCCCTGAAAAGCAGCTGAAAAACAGGGTTTCAAAACTCGTCCCTGCGTCATTTTGGTTATCATGGTTTTAGAAACGTGCAAAAGTGGTTGGTTATTTTTTATCGGTGGTTTGGATTTGGAAAAAAATAAGGTATGTATATGTTTCTTACCTTAATTCTGAATATTGTTACGTCTCCTATATTTTATTTATATTTATGATTGATTACCTACATTAATTGTATATTTATACAATGTAAAATAGCATGGTGTAGAAATGTAAAATAAGTTTTACCTCGGCTTTTACTTTGTTTCATGATAAACTAAGCTGGTGGCTCGGCTAATTTGAGTAAAGATTATTTTGAGCTTAATAATAATGATGGTGTTCAGGTGATAAGCAATGTTCTTATTACAGGTATGTGCTCGAATACAAGACGCGGGCCAATTTTCAAAATGTTATTTTACAAAAAAAGGTGTATCTCATATTCGGGCGGATACGGTATATAGTTGACCTTGAAAATCGACAATCTTTCTTTTCTCGTTCTTACAGAAATAACCGTGCAGAGTAGATGAGCTGGGTGATGAAGAAGAATTATTGATGTATATGCAAATATGTATATTATAAAAAATAAAGTATTTTCTATCATTCTATTCCATAGTAAATCTTTTCATTATATGTCAAATAATACTACTATTATGAAGACTTTAATTCCATTTGTACCTTCTTACACAAACTGACTAGTACATGCTGGTGGAAATACTAGATGGCCAACAAAAACAATGCTTACCAAAAGTTGTATATATCCACATATCTGGAATAAAATTCACTGGAAATAATAGTTCTGGTCAATCAGTACAAAATATAACAGACATACGCGATGAGTATTTGAATCTTTTCCACTGGACCACAATATTCTACAGTCGTCCACTTAAATACTAGACTAACCACCCTGTGCATCTATTATATTTTGTACTGATTGGTTGGATAAACTATTTTCTCTTAATTTTATTCCAGATCTGTAGACATAAAAAACTTTTGATTTTTTTTTGTTGAACTACCTTGTATTTCCATCAGTAGATACTAGTCATATATTCTCAGATTTTTATGTTTGAGGAGGAAGGATATACCAAATGTGAATATAAAATAACCTATTAATATCCATGGGACGTTAATTGGATATACCAAATGTGAACATAGGATATCCATGGGATATTAACGAGATATCCAGTAGATATCTCCAAAGACATCCATAAGATATTACATATATCCTAGATATAGGCGGACATATGGATATCCATTGTACGTCCATAGGCTATCCATCTATATACAGTGGATATACTGGATATCCATCAAGGATATTTTGTGGATGTCTAATGGATATTGTGTGCTGTCTGGGTATTGTAAGCAATACGTAAGCAATACAGTACAGTATTCATCAATAATCTAAAAATGCGTAATATACAAAAATTAAGGATAAACCTATTTTAGCATAAGTGGATTCCATTATAGAAATTTTTTGCAATGTTATGAAATTCACCGTTCTCTTGAAATTTCAGCCGTTTTGTTTAAGTTGAGTATATATTCAAAAAGTATGTCCCATTTAAAAGAAACTACTACTTTCTTGTCTCCTAAAATGTGTACACTAATGTACTTTTAAGTTCTTTTGTCAACTCTCAACTTTTATTTAATTTTTTTTTCTATAGGCAATAATACCGTTGATAAGGGGTGGGTAGTTTATAATGAATAATCCTGTACATTAAAATTAGAACGTTACAATTTGAAGTGTTTAAAATGTACTCCGTATAATTATATTTCTCTGAAATTCTCAATACATAAATCGAAATTCATCATTAAGCAGTTGCCTCAGGTCTGTATCATTAGTTATTTAATTTTGTAAACTCTCGTTTTCAAGTTTTTCTAATAACATTATACATTAAAGTTTGGTGAACAAAGAAACCATTCTGTATTACATATCTTACCAATTCACCTACCGGAATTGTCACCTCTAAATTACGTCAAGCATTCACAATTAAATTAACTGGAGCTCCTTTTTGGTAAAACCCCAGTTGATTGGCTACAGTTTTATCAATGCAGAAACAATCTCATTCCTGTGAAATATTTCTAGAGAAATGTACATTATAGCATCTATATCTATAACTACCTCACTAGATTTCATCCTACAGTCGATTTCATTTTAAATTAATTCTTAAAAATAATTACTTCTGTATAGTTCAGACGTATTCCTCTCAAATACAGAAGAATGATTTGCATCGCAACGAAAAAATACTGCCTATATTTTCAACTAAAATGATGGTTCACAAATACATTTTCATTTGAACGAAAATAGAAAGTGAAACCACCAATCCCTGTGTTTGTTTTGGAGAAAGGTCAAGGGTATATTCAGATACAACTGATAAAGCTTACCTCGACACATGCTACATTGTGAGAGTATCGAAACAATTTTCTACTTATTGAACCGAATATATAGGCATGAAAACATCAAATTAGATCACTTTATGCCACATTTAACCTTGATACATTCAATCCATGATACAAAATCATCATGAATTATCGCTGTTAAAACTTTCTCCGAATTCACCGAATATTATCGAGAAAACAAAACAAAGTAAGAGTAGGGGAGACCGGACAATTGTAACATGATACAATTATAACAGCGCCCATAACAAAACGAAAATGCATATTAAATTTCGCGCCACTATCTGATGACCTTCGTTGGTGTCAGAGGTGCATGTCGCTGTATTTTCAGCGACCTAGTACTGGTACAATCGTCACAATGTGCAGTTGGTGTATTTTTTAAGCCGATTTTTTCTCAGTTTAATTATTCAATTATAAACCATAGTGAATAGGTATATATAAAATACGTTGAAATTTCGTCAACGTTTTATTTAAACAGGGCTCTAATAGTGAAAATTAGAAATGATTTTAGACGTTGAAGTTGTGTCTAGATTAATTTTAAACAATAAAATTGTAGCTTGAGACACTTGTAACACTCAATTGGGGGGTTGTAACATGTTGAACCGCAATGAAATTAATTTTGTTGATGTTTGAATTTTTTTCAGTATTGATCTACAACAGGCAACTTCATTGGTAATATAACAAAGTGTCTCCGAAAGGGAAGCTGCAAAACGATTTGAAATGTGTCATGTTACCTTACGCAGTTATATAAAAAAAGTTAAAAGTGGTCATGAAAAGCCCAAAGTTGGTTACAATTGTCATAATACACTATTGCCCTCAGAAGACGAGGTAATATTTGGTGATTACATTCGCAATTTTATGAAGAGAAATTCTACATTGTCGATTAGAGTACCAGAGGTCACAAGTCACGCTAGAGCTGTGAATTTCAACAGAGCGAATGCTGGTAAATGTCTCGACGATTTAGCCAAGGTAATGGAAAATGTGGACGAAACAGGGGTAACTACTGTCCAAAAACCTAATAAAATTTTTAAAACCAAGGGCACCAAACAGGTAGGAGCTGTTACATCTGCGGAAAGAGGAACATTAGTTACCCTCTGTGTAGCTGTGAATACCATCCCGGAAATGCTATCCCGCCTATATTTATATATCCCAGAAAGCGGTTTAAGCCATACTTAATGACAAATGGTGCATTTGGCTCCATTGGAGAAGGTAATTGGTCTGGTTGGATGGACACAGAAACTTTTTCACTTTTATAAAACATTTTGCAAAACATACTAGGCCTTCACCTGAAAATAAGATTTTGCTTTTACTACATAATCATAGATCTCACGTCTCATAAATTACAGTCCTTAGATCGGAGTGTTTATGGGCCACTAAAATCATATTTGAACAGTTGTATGGACGCTTGGATGAAAAATAATCACGGTCAAACTATGACTATTTATGACTTACCTGGAATGGTTGCTGAAGCACTACCAAAAGGTACTACACCAATCAAAATAATAAATGGATTCAAAGTGAGAGGAATTTATCCTTTTGCGCGGGATGTCTTTCAGGATCATGAGTTTGCTCCGTCTTTACCAGGTGACAAGCCATTGGATCCTATTGAAGATGATTTAGTTGCAGAACCGAATATAAACAGAACACCTCCAGATATTATTTCTGGAGATGTATTGATAACATCTACGTCCAAAAAACCTGACGAAGACATGACGTTGCCCGGTACCGGAACTGTTCAAATAAATAACGATTCGAAGGCATCAACTTCTAGGCAAACTGATGAATTAAATACCTCCAAGGAATTGTTAGACCACATTCGACCCTTTCCAAAAGCTCCTATATCTAAGAAAAATGTCAGCAATAGAAGAAAAAAGAAATCACCTATATTGACAGAAACTCCGGAGAAGATTGCACTAGAAGTAGAAGCAACAAAAGCAAAGAAGCAGAGTTCGAAACAAGTTAAAATGGTGATTACAAAAAAGAAAAAGGACATTGAGTCAAGCTCGTCAGATGATGACGACTCCTTGTGTTTGTATTGCCTAGAGGCATACTCTAATGACAAGCATGGAGAAGAATGAGTGAAATACCAAAAGTGCAAAGACTGGGCTCATTCCGAATGCAGAGACTATGATGGTGGTTTTTTTTCCTTTTGTATTAATTGTAAGGAATAAGTTTATAGTTCAACACAGCTCTTTATGTTTTATTCTATTATGTTATAGTTTTAAGGAAGGTTTGTTTATTTTTATTTGTATTTTAATATTGAAAACGAATGTATTTTGTTTTTTTATTGATGTTTCAATGTTATTTATTATGCTGTTACAATTGTGTCGCAGTCTGTTAAATTTGTCTCCAGGGGAGGTACAATTGTAATATTTGACATTAATATGAAAATATACCTTTCTATTTACTAAATGAAACAGCCAGCGCATTCCAGTCTCTAGTAAGAAAAAGGCTAATCTTAGGTTTATATATTGCCGAAACCTAACAGCGTTATGTTCAGAATGCATAAAGTAATGTCGCCATATATAGAAATTGTTACAATTGTCCGCGGTCCCTCCTAACTGCAAATCTGGAACTATTTTCTTGGTAAATTCAAGGAATTCTATTTAGTAAGATCTAATAAGGGAGCTTTTGAATATATTATTGTTTCAAAAATCTCTAGAATTGATATTCGTTTATTCAATCATCGATAACGTGTGGATATATGATATTTCCAACAAAATTCTTTTGATATCCATGCATATTTAGAATTGCTCCATTTCTATGCAATTTGTGTAACTCGTTCATTAGGGCATACACTGTAAACGTAAAATTTCTCTACTTGACATTGCTCAAGGTCGCCAGGGTACATGTTTTTCGTCAAATCAAAATGTGCATGACGAGGATGACAGTGATATTAAGAATCTGCTCATGTACAAAATAGTTTATTTTATAAACAATTTTGTTTAATTTCATTTTGACAATAATTTTAATTCAAATAATTCTTTTGATAATTTATATGATTTTACTTTGTATATACTTTTGTTTTATTCTTACGGTAGGTCTAACTGGATGAATATGCCTATTAGAACTATTAATTTTTACATACACTTCACTTTGAAAACTTTTAAAATTTCATCTAAAAATTGAAAAATATTTAGGTGTATGGCGTAAAAACTGTTATTGAATTTAGAGTGAAAGGATTTACAGGCATTCGTAGTTCTGCTAATAGAGGCACTTGAAGAGGCCCCAATATGTGGAGGGAACAATGAATCTTCAGTAATATAATTGTCAGCCAAATAGTCACAAAAAATTTCTAACATATTATTTTTTGGTATGTCAGAAATTAAATCAAATGTCAGACAATCACCTACTTCAATAGGATTTAAAAATTACAGCCCAAACAAATATTTTAAAACTTTTCCGACCTCAGTATTATTTTTGTAATCATCGGTTAATCCTAAAGACAAAATTTTTCTATACCATGCTTGCGACAAACGAAACTTACATCCTACAATATTAATATCTCTCCATATTTGATTAACAGCATTATGAATCGCCAATTCGAAGACAATAACAACATTTTTTGGAAGAAACTTTAAGTTATTTTCATTACATTTATTAGTCAATAAATTGAATAGAGTTGTATATACTGTTTGGTTTTTGCCATGCAGCAAACAGAAAATTATAGGAATGTAATGCCCTTGTCTGAAATCGTGAATAGTAAAAAAATTTTTATAAAACAGTCAAACGTGCCATCCATATAAATGGTTTCAACAGAATATAAAAAGTGCAAGTTGGTAAGACATGTAAAAATAATAATTTTATTATGGACATCAATTATCAGTCAAAATGGCTCCCCTTTGTTTGTTTTTGGAGCAACATTTTCCAAAGATAGAAGACTTCTTTCTGATCCTTTGGAAAAGGAGGAACTTGAGTTTTTCTGGACATGTAGATCTTATGCCGAACAAGTTCCAGGTCATGTGTAGTAATGGTTTCAAATAGACTATTTGCTCGAAGTTCTTCATGTATCAGTTTTGCACGTTTCGCGTATAAATCCGTTGAAGCTTTTAGTGTAACACTATAGCTTATTATTTGTCGTTGAAGCTGCTCGTCGTAGGGATGATTGTGATTCAGGTCTGAATCAAGAATTTCACTATGGTCACCAGCGGATATGTATAATTTTGCGGGACACTAAGATTTTTTATTTACACATCTCCAGCGCACAATCTTGTCTTTTGGAATGTTTGCGACACAAAACTTAAATGTATTAACTGATAGCAGCATTTCTTTGCCCTTTTCCCTATACATTTTTGTCACTTCCATAATTCACAAATTTCTGAATGATGGTTTCAAAATAATAAAAGAAAATTCGCTGAAATATTACTTTGATAAGCTACAGTCTCAATATATTTTCAAATTAATTGCTTTTAAAAACGAATATTATTAGGCGAACCAGTAATTCTATAATCAGGGAGGAAATATGCACATTTTGTGAACTTCTCTTCCACTTAGGCAAATCCGAAATTGGAGAAGGTCATTAGTAATGCATCTAATCCCTACGTCGAACCGTTCCAGCCCAACTAAAGGGTAGGATTATAGCCTCTCCCGCTGCGCTGGCCCAACTATACAGCGCCCTTGCATACACCATTGCTACTTCTCTAACTCGATCCATGTAATTATTTTCTCTTCATTTCACAATCAATATTATTTTGCTGTATATTTTAAAAAATAATAAAATTCAAGATGGAGCTGACAGACGTTTGCTCGACAACAGCAGTTGTGGGAACATTCTTTATTTATATGGGAAATTAAATTGAGGCAGTCGAATACGAAAAAGTACTATTAGCCATTTATATACCTGCTAAGTTAATTAAAAATTATCAACGTGTCATAAAACATATTATACAGTAACAAACAAAACTTTTCTGTAAACCACTCCAATGTTAATGCTTTCGTGCAACGGATATAACTCTAAATCTGCTTTTTCATAAGTGAATATCGTTTTACTCAAATAAATTTCTCTTTTAGAATGGTGATTCAATGCTGAAATAATTTTTTAGTTGAGTTGAGCGCGCAATAGCCTAAACGTGACTTTAATTTGCTAGATAATTAATAGATTAATCGACTTTGGTAAATATGATCGATCTGAATGTCTGTAATGATTATTCACCCTGTAGTATGCATTATTTATACTAACTCGCATAAATCACAAAGATAAAACAAAAAAATTTATCACTGTATGACTAATATACCCTGTATATTCCGATACTAATTGGTAATGTTTTGATTGGTAATTTATATCGCGCTGGGCTGCTATTGAGTGGAGGCTGGGAGAGTAGTCATTACGGACAACAACTCAAATAATTCAGATTGATCAATCTGTTAATTATTTATCGCTGTTGTTTTAAATGATTATTCACCCTGTAGACGTTTAAAGAAAACAATAGTCACATGAAGAGAAGAAGACATAAAAACAAATATACAATAATTAAAATAATATACAATTTTAATTATTCTTAAGGTTTTATAATTGACAGCGCAATCTCCGATTGATTATTTATAAACCGCCTATTATATTTTTGAGTCCAGCCCGTAGCCGCTCTAATAATAATAATAATAATATTTATTCACCATGTAAATTCACAATTTCAAAATATACACGTACATAAAAATCTCATTAAATTTAGAAAAACCACAGGAGGGCAAGCCCTCATGCGTGGCATAGAATAAAACATTTAAAATATAAGTATTTGTATAAATCTTAAACATCACCTGAAAGGGTCGCTCTATTGTATTTGAATGAACAAATAAACAATTTAATCCTCAGAGGCGTGCAATCAGGACAAAACAAACTTGGTATATGAATATGAAGGCACTATGAAATTATAATTACGAAAACTATTCAAAAGAGTTCACAATATCGGTTCAATCATGTGTTCACTTATATGATCCATTTCGCACATATTTAGTTCTTCTTGTATCACGTGTTCAACACATTTCTTCCAGTTTTCTTTGGTTACGTTACCTAACGCGTCTTCGAATAAAACTTTTACGCCACTCATTTTGAATGTCGTATTCTTTCTTGAAACTTCCCCTTTCACTTGGGCCCATATTAATTCTATGGGATTGAGTTGACAGTGATAAGGAGGAAGCATCAGCACCGTTATACCACGCGCTGATGCCATTTGATCTACAACGTATCTACTATATTTGTGTTTATGTGAATTGGCCAGTTGCAAGAGCTCATTTTTCAGCGGGTTATCTGGGCATTCAATATTTTTCGAGGTTAGCCAATCGTGGATATCTTGTTTACGCCATGCAGTTGAAGGTAATTTCTCCACTAACCTGGAGTGATAACTTGCGTTATCCATAACAATGACTGAGCCCGTTGGAATTAGATCTAAGATTTGTGAGAAATATTCTTCGAAAACGTCTGCATCCATATCTTCATGATAATCTCCGGTTTGCTTCGACTCAAAGCACAACAATCCACCTTTAACAAAACCTTCGGCACTTCCGATATGAGTAATGATGAGTCGACGTCCTTTTCCTGCTGGTGGATTGAGGCCTGTTGACCACCCTTCAAGAGCTGCCTGCCTCCAACTTTTGACATTCGTGTCTTGCCAAAATATTGAAACAGTATGACCTTCATTTAACCAAGTCTCATCCAAATAATAAATTCATTTTTGATCTAGTCTTGCTTTCCGAATATTGCGCAAATAACTCCTCCTCCAAATGACAATGTCGTCTCTATCAATCAACATTGCGTTCCGATAATTTTTTTATATTCAAATCCAAGTTCCTTCAAAATTTTCCATAATGTACTTCGAGACATTTTCGGAAAATCTGAATCTTCTTGAACCGAAGCCATAATTTTGGAGAGAGTTGGGATCTCTTTTCTAAAGGAAAAAGCATGCACCTTACGCCTTATTCCATTCTTCAAGTCGTCATCCATTTCAAGTTTGGGTCGGCCTGGGGACTTTGCTGGGGCTGTGATGTTTCCATTTTTTTTCTCCTTCATTAAATTATAAATTGTTGTTTTTGAAACACCCATCATTGTTGCAGTAATCTCCACAGTTTCATCAACACTTCCTGTCAAATTCATCATTTTCCTTCTAATTTCTTCGTTCTTCAACGAGGAATAGCAATTTAATATCAGATTTTTTCCGTTCAGCGACAATGGGCCAACTTTAGGTCGCTTAGATGGTGATAAATCCTCCATATCTGGTCGAATTTGGTTGGAACACTAAATAGTTGGAAGGTATAGTTAGGTGTTTGTCTCGTGTGATGAGAAGAGTACTTGTATAGATGAACAAAAATAAACACCAGTTAACAATAACGGTAAAAAATAATAACAAATAACAGTAATAATGGGGAAATCAATCAACACAGCAGTTTCTCCAGAACAGATGAACTGTAAATTGGAAATATTCAACCTTTTCGCTACTTTTATAGTTGAAAAGTTCTAGTAAGTACATTGTATTATGGGGGCATTTTCTTAGAACTGAAAAGACTATATTTCACAATAATAAAACCATTTTTGAGCCACCTGTTTGTCAAGTTTCTTCAATTACCTGTTAATTGGGTGAAATAATCGGCAAATGGGGTTGGTTTGGATATATATATAAATATATATATATATATATATATATATATATATATATATATATGTATTTGTATAAAATTGTTATTAACATTTATTTTATTATTTATTGTATGTAGGATTATAACTACCTGGAGCTTAGTGGAGGGACTCGTCTACGCCCTTTTATACATAATAATAAATTTTCTGGAAAATTGATGTCAGTGATGTAATCCACAGTTTATTATATTATTGATAATTTGAAATTTCATTTTAAATAATATTACAAAACGGTTATTTTCGGAAATGAGATAATTTTAGAAGCCGTAACTTTTTTTAAATTACTAAATGTGGTACGCCTATGGTTCCGGCCAAAATGAGTGATTTATTACTCCATGCCTTTTAAAAACGGAGTATAGACAATCTAAAATTAAAATTAAAATTGCATTGTTGAATTTGATTGATAGTCTAATAATCGTGATAATTTTAAAACATTTACACAATTTTATAAAGCAACTAAACAACTATGTAAGTGATTAAATAAATAAACCTTAAGGTATCCGGGAGGTGTGGATACACCTCTTTCGTCAAAACACAATTAAAAATACAAGTCAAAACAAATACACTAAATTTAACATTACTGCATCTTATTGAACAGTTTTGAATAAAATAAATAAAATAAAATTAGGACCAAAGTATGTATATATGGACAGCGAACGCAGAAATTTGAGTAAACGTAACTTCTATATTTTTAAAGTAGGTAAAGTAATATGTGTTACACCTCACCATAACAATATGACAGAAATTTCTTGTCTGTTCCAAGAGAACTTCTTTCTATTTTTTTTAAAACAATAACACTACTCGTATTCTTGATACTATCCGGAATACAATTATAGATTTTCGGAGCTAGAAATGAAAAAGATCGTTGACAGAAGAACTTTATCATTCTCGGAGCAATGTAGTGGTTTCTGTTTCTAGTTACATATCTATGTGCAGGTAAGTTTCTTACATCTTTTATTGTGTGGTATTTTATAGATGCACATAGAAAGTACAACAACAAATATGTTGCTTTCCCTATACAATCGATCTGAAGAATAGGTATAGGGTTTACACATGATGATCTTTAGAAATCTTTTTTGAATGATTTCTAATAGAAGAATGTGAGTTTTCAGGGCATTTCCCCAAGCCAGTATACCATAAGGGAGGTGACTTTCCACTAGTGCGAAATACATCATTCGAAGATATCTAGCAGGGATGAATTTTCTGAGGTATTTAAATTTGTAAAGGATGAATTGTAGTTTTTTTATAATAAATGTAATATGACAATCCCACTTTAAATTTGCATCTATGATAATACCTAAATATTTCACATTTGTTACAGGTTTTATGCTAAAATTTTGTCCGTTTTGTGATATTTCAAGAGGTTTGAATAGTTCGATGCTTAAATTGGAGCTAAACAGTGGTAGGTAATATGTTTTTTTTGAAATTTGTGGTAAGTAGTCTATTATCAAACCAGGTCTTTATTAGTCTTAGGTCAGTTTCTGCTTTTAATTTCAGCTCATACCAGTTATCTGCTTCATAAGTAATAGCAGTGTCATCAGCGAACCCAGTTATATGTCCTGCACTGCGCAATGAAAATAATTCATTTATGTAAAGATTGAATAAAACGGGGCCTAAAATTGTTCCCTGAGGTACTCCATATGTTACATCCCTCTGACCACTCGCTTGTCCGGCAACCCTTACTATCTGCTGTCTCTCTGACAGGTAACTCGTAAATAGTTGTAAACAGTTGTTTCGTATGCCAATTTTTTCCAATGTTTGTAATAGATTGCTATGGCTAACAGTATCAAAAGCTTTGGCTAGATAAAAAAAAACACAAGGAAACTTTATTATCATTTAATGCTTCATAAACGTTTGACGTTAAATGTAAAACGGCATCTTGTGTGGAGTTATTTTGCTTAAAACCAAATTGCTTGGATGAAATTAAATCATATTTGTTTATAAACGATGTAAGTCTATTTTTCAACAGTTTTTCAAAAAAATGTGTCATGCCATGTGTGGAATCAGTGATATAGGTCTATAATTCGCGGCAAGGGTCTTATCTTCATTTTTGTATACGGGTATGACTACAGTGTTTTTAAAGGATTTGGGCCATGTACCTTTTTCTATACACATATTTATGATATGCACTAGAGGATCAAGTATAAATGGTGAAATTGCTTTTAGACATTCCGCACTTTTCTCATCAATACCAGTTGCCTTTTTACTCTTCAATTCATTTATTATTTTTTCAATTTCATACCTATTTGTGGGTAATAAAACAATCGAATTTGGCAAAGAGGCATTATCACCATATGTTTGCTGAAAGTTACTATTTATTTGTTTGGCCAATCTCTTGCCCATTCCTGAAAATACACGATTAAATTCATTCGCAATGTCACATGGGTTTGTCGGTATATTTCCCATTGGACCCTTAATAGCTTCATAAGGCATTTTTAGTTTTTTTGTTCTACTCAAATCTTGCACCACGCTCCATAATTGTTTATTGTTATTTGAATGTATCATGATCTTTTCCGTATAAAATTTGCGTTTTTTCTTTTCGATAAGCGAATGCAATTTATTGCTATACACCTTGTATTTTACAAGTAAATCACAGTCATTGGGCTGGAGCTTAGTTTGTCGATATAATCTATTTTTTTCATTAATGGATTCGATGAGAGCTTTTGTAACCCATGGCGCAATTTTTATGGTTTTTCTATTTTCCTTTCTGAAATAGGTACTTTTATTGATGTTTTTCTGTATAATTGTTATTAATTTTTCTGTTGCAGGTTCTCGATTACTACAATTTAGGATAATATCCCATGATTCTTTGGAAATATTGTCTACAAGTTTTTTATAGTTGACATGCTTAGTATAATACTCAGCTACCTTTTTAGTTGTTTTATTATCAAAAACTATTTGCAGCGCTCTTGTATAGTGGTCTGTTACATTAGTTTCTATTACTACAGGGATACTATTTTCTAGAATGTTAATTTTTGATTTAATAAATAAATGATCTAAGCAAGCTGCCATTCTGGTTGGGTTATTAATGATGGATGAAAATCCACACTCACTCAGGCCACTTACATATTCCATGGTATCACCATTTAAATCCAATAAGTCAATGTTAATATCTCCAACAAATAGACAACAATTTTCAGAATTTATACCACTGTTATATAGGAAATTATGGTTTCAACAAACGCCTGCCCCTCGGGCAGCGGAAGTAGAGGCATGACGTGTCCTGTGCGCCGAAAATTTGGTACTGTCCGTCTACCAATACTGTGAGCAGTTGCAGCACGATGAGTTTTTTTCAAGTTAGTAATAATCTATCCTCTCCCAGTGGTCTCAATAGATCCACTTTGGATACGTAAATCTCATGGTTTTAACCACACATAACCCGAGTTTTGTTTCAAAAATAGGGAAAATCAGTAGGGGTTGCACTTTTTTATAACCTGAAATTTTCACTTTATCTAAACTTTGAAATTCTATTGCATCCTATGCGCCTGTTATCTCTTGGAATGAAATTTTTTATAAAGTATGTACCCGATAAGCAGACGTTAATGCCAGTAACATAAATAATTTATAAGTATTTTTTTCTAGAGAAAGATTCTTCCATGAAAACAATTTAGGTAGGGTATTTAGTGCCGAAAAATATATTCCAGTCTCTTGTATTTCATGGAGTAAACATAGGCATTAAGAACTCGCAACAAACAGAAGAACATCCACCATTCTCTTTTTTTTAAACAACTTTCATATTATAGGATTGTTGTGTCTGACAAAAAAGCTATTAAGGCAGGAATAGCTTTTTCCGATATGTCCTTTTTTAAAAACGCTGTTCGAAGAATTTTCCGACAACCAGGGTGAGATGATTGTGAAATTTGTGTAATGGGTGTTGATCTCTTAAAGGAGAACGAAGCAATTTTGCATTAAGTGAAAACCTTATTTCTTTATCAACTAACAGTTTTTTATAGTCAATTTTTATGTACGAGAGAGTAATAAAATAATAAACAATTCGTAATCCATAGGCGTATCACTTCTTTTAGTAGACAGTTAAAATATTGTTTGAAGTTATACCTCGAGTATTTTCGTATAAATATAATAGATATATCGGGTGTACACTTATATTTTCACCTAATTAACCTGCTTATAACTGCTGAAGGTAAAAAAGAGCATTTTTTTCTAAAATGTTTTATTTTTCCACAAGGTATGTTAAGAACATTGTGTCATACTGGTTAGATAGGTATAAGGGTTTTTAAACTTTGACTTTTAAAGAACGTTCATAAATAATAATTTTAATATAAAAACTTACCAGTATAAGTAGAGCTACTTCTTAAAAATTCAAATCGGAATCAGAAGATGAACTGTCGCAACCAATATTTACAATGAGTGGCTCGATCATTTCTTCAGTAATATTATCCAACTTCTACATTTTCTCTTCTTCTTTAATCGTACGATTTACTGCGTTTTCCCAGTTTTCAGTTTTCACATTATTTACAGCCGCCAAAAACAACTGTTTAGCATCACTCATTTTGAAAGAATTATTTTTCCTTTTATCTGTGTCCATGCCAGTTCAAATGGGCTTAGTTCGCAATGATATAGTGATGACCTCACCATCGTCATCCCATGATTTTTTGCAATTTAATATTTTTTGAATTTCTCTTTATGAAGGGAACACAAAGAATAAAGTTCTTTTCTCATAGAACCGGGATGGGACTTAATATTCTTTGAATTCAGTTAATTCTGTAAATATTTTTTTAACCACTTGGTTGTGGGCAATTTTTCTAAAAGTCTCGAGTGGTAACTTGCATTATCAATTACTATTATACAGATCTGAAGAAAAAGATCTGTCATTTGTTTGAACCATTCTTTAAAGACATCAGCATTCATGTCCTCATGGTAGTTACCGGTATGAGTAGATTTAAAAGTCAGTAAACCACCTTTAACAAAACCATTTGAACTGTCGATGTGTACTATTATCAATCTGCGCCCCTTTCCTAATGGTGAATTTAAACCAGTAGAGAAATTATTTAAAAAAGCCTGTCTTCGATTTGTAACAGTTTCATCATGCCAAAATTTATTTGGCGCATGTCCCTCGTTGATCCATAATTCATCTAAATAAAACATATTTCTTCTTTGGTTTCTCATTTCTTTTATAGTCCTTAAGGAATTTCTTCTCCATACTACAATATTGCTTCTTTCTATTAAAATAGACTTTGTGGAATACTTTTTCCAGGGAAAACCTATTTCTTTTAAAAGTTTCCATACTGTGTTGCGACTCATTTCAGGTTAATGCTTATCATCTAGAATCGTGGCAATAACTTTGTCTACTGTCGGAAATTATTATCTAAAGACAAACGCATGTACTTTCCTTCGAAGTCTTTCTTTCAAATGATTTTCTAATTAATAGAAATTTTAGTTTTCCTGGAGCTTTACGTACTGTTTGAAACTCGCCACATGTCTCTTCTTAAATAACTCTGTAACACTTTAACATTTGTCTGCAAATGATTTAAAACAATTAAATATTAATGTTCTTTCATTAACTGTTAAAGGACCGATTTTTCGGCGTTTACGCGGCCCTTCCAAATTTTCCATAATCACAATATAATTCACAATAGACAGCACACTGTACCTTGCAAGTTGTAACTAAACGACTTTTAGTAAACTGTTATGAATACACAACTTGGACCTTCTTACTAAATGGAAATACCTACAATCGCATTTTCGGTGAAATTTATCTACTTATAATTCGATTACTTTAAGAGATTTTTGGAATTAAATTAAAACAAAATTTCAAACCTTTATTGACAAATAGATACTTATTGAAAATAATCTTATGATCAGGCATTTAATAAACAGGTCCAAACCTATTTTTATTGTTCTGTACAGCTTATGGTTATAAAAGGCCAATAAAAGACCGACAACTTGTAGTAGCTCAGGTAAATCTATGAAAATTTTAGGAAAAATTTAGATTATTTAGTAATAATATTTAAAATTACCGTACTAAGTTTTGTTTTTGAAATAAGATTTTATTACTCTCTCGTACATAAAAATAGACTATAAATAAGGGATACCAAGGCTGTCTAGGCCAATCTGGTACAACTACGATCCCTATAGCTTTATTACTTATTATTGTATCCAATATTTTTGTAATTAACCAAAAACAAGAGAACGCGTGGAAAAAATAATTACTCAATTTCAAGGTAAAAGCGTCAACTCCTAACGATTCTATACTAGGACGCCAAAAGAAAAATTTGTCACATTTTTTTTATTTACATAAGTTGCAAAAATATCAATTTCGGGTAGTCCAAGTTTTTCAATAATCTTATCATAAGCATTATCTGCCCATTCATATTCTATTCCAACATTTTTAATTCTAGATTCTAAATCGGCAACATTTCCAGATGATTTCACATATGATGCATGAACAAATAAATTTCTCTTTTCACACCAACTCCACATACTATATACACTATAGACTAAAAATATGTAATTCTGCAGAATGCAGTTGTTGTACAAATTTGTTGAAACATGGATCAGCGTCTGTGAATTATAACGGAAGCTCAAAGTTCAATACCATGCATGAACCGTGGGTCAGTGAAATGTAACTTCTCCATCCCCTGAAGAAGTTTTGTAAGAGTCGAACAAAACTGATCGTGATGATGGCACACCCTGATGTATTTCTGGTTCTTCTGGAGTTTTGCGTTGGCGTCCTCGGAGTTAATGTAATGCCAGTATTATACAAATGGTTACGATAATGTAGATTGGAGTCATCCAGAAGTATGCAAGGTCTGTCTTTTGCTGATTGGTAGGTATTGATTGTAGTCGTTCTTCTTCCCTGGTAAGAAGGTGGAGTTGGTCCAAGGGATTTTCTTAATCGTCAACGGGTTGGACTTGGCTAATTGAGTCTGTAGGGATGTTTTGATTTTTGGCAGGTGAGTACACGCAATACCACGTTTTTGAAGTTAAACTAATAACGGTTTCATTATTGTAGAGAATATATATATATATATATATATATATATATATATATATATATATATATATAAAAGGAGGATAGTCTAGTCTTTGCTGACGAGTTAGGAATAAAACTTGTGAATATTGGGGAATTGTAGCAAGAAAATGGAAAAGGTATACTCTTAGCGGAAAATGTCCAAGCTTTCGAGGATGATTGTCCTCATCATCAGGGAGACTAAAATGAAAAACAACAGTTAAATACTGTGGTCAATAAAGAATAATTTGAATTGAAGTTCACAACCAGGTAAGTACACACGTGGTTGTGAACTTCAATTCAAATTATTCTTTATTGACCAAAGTATTTAACTGTTGTTTTTCATTTTAGTCTCCCTGATGATGAGGACAATCGTCCTCGAAGTCCTCGAAAGCTTGAACATTTTCCGCTAAGAGTATAGGTACCTTTTCCATTTTCTTGCTCCAACTCCCCAATATTCACTAGTTTTTATATATATATATATATATATATATATATATATATATATATATATATATATATATATAGGGCGATATTGAACCCCATTAGTGAACCATACAACTTACCATCAAATGCAAATCATCAGTATTTTTGATGTTGATTTACAATTGATAATGAAAATTAAGCATATTTTAAATCAATTGTAGCAAACAAGCAATATTTTGTAATTAATTTCAGGGCTGTTCTGTAATCCTTCTGCTTAAAGTGAGGAGAAGTAACATATTATAGTGTTTCTCCAGATTTGAAATAAATCTAAATTCATCCCTCGTCTTTTTTACTAAAAAATATGAATATTTATTATTACAAGTTTTGATAGCACCAATTTCTAATAGCTTATTGATGGAGGTTTCATAAAAAATGTTTTTCAATTAATTCAATATTCAGTACCGGTTCATTTAATTGAGAAGGGAATTTTGCAAAGCCCAACTCAATAGTTCAGTATTACTAGTTAGTATGGTCTATTGCCTCACAAATTTTTGAAGTTAATCTGCATATTTTTTATCACTAACCTTGTTTACTGTTTCCTGTAGTAACTCGGCTTGCTCCCCCGACGATGTTTACGGATGTGAAGTATCGTATTCTTTCTTCTTCTTCATTTTGTACTAAGGTCTTCTGTATAAAAAACGCTGATCTTCTTTCGGTTTTCGAATTCCAGATGCTCCCGATTTCAAATCCTGGTATGGATAATGGTGCATTGATCCTGTGGCCTTTTTCATTTCCACTCAACTTTTTTCAGAGTCAGAATCGTCCATATTTTTGTCAAACACAAAAACATCGATTTGAGCAATTTTCCTTATTCTTGTAATTTCTGATTTTAGGTGAAGTTTTACTGCATGTATTCGATGTTTTTATATATAATATTTGGCCTGAATCCGCAAGCTGAGTCAGCACATCTCTATCTAATTCACTGAGATTTTTTATTGACCTAGTAATAGCTTAGACTAGGGCTGCACGGCCGGAAGCTAGCTGAGATTTAATTTTAGAAAGCACAAAATCTTGAATTTTTGCATCTCTAGATAAGCAGACCTAAATTGGCGGGTTTAAAGTTGATGGTTTTAAATTGGTACAATTTTGGGATTTATGATATTTTTAAACTAACTGCTCCCGCACCTTCTACTAAATAACTTTTCGTGTATCTCGTCATCCTCCTTCTTTGATGAAGTTGAATTTTTACCCAAGGCTTTTTAAAACTTGATTGTCGATATTGTCGTCCGAAAAGATAAAAGCATCGAAATTTATAAAATGTATTTGTCTTATTAAAATTATCAATATTCGATTTTAGACAACCGTCTAAAACTATTTTCTATTTTTATTCCGATAACATTTGGCTATATAATATAAAGTTCTCATTCTAATTGTATGGATTAAAGCGGTTCGTTAATTACCTAACATTTAGCTTTAAAACAGTCTACCGCTGGCAAAACCATTTTTTAATAAATTTACTCACCCTGTGACGATCCGAAAAATCACTATTAGATTTAGTTACTTTGATGTTAAGTATTGTCAGCGGCCAGTGGACTTGAAGGTCGTTAACAAGTTGTAGGAAGGTTATCGTTCTAAATGGAATCACGAATGTTTGTAAATATAATAATAAACGCGGTTCAACTATAAATAATTTAAGTGTAGTAAGGTCGACGAAGATCATCGACTGTTTATGTTTAAGTTTAGTTTAATAATATATTTCCTTACGTTGAAAAGCAGAGTTCATTGTTGACTAGTGTCATGTTAGTAATTCATTTTGTATAAGTTATCTGTATTCAGTAACTTTGTTAAAAATAGTATTCAATATATTATCCCAGTGATTTTTGATAAACAATGGTATTATTTCTTCCCACCAATTAAGGGTAAGTGTTTCGCATTGATAATGGTATAATGGACGAAGGACTTAACGACGAACACTTGCCGGCTTAATCACCACAACCCGAAAAACTTTTATTTAATGTGTATCGACTTTTATCTTCCGAATAATCACTAGATGAGCTTATTCTTCTTCTTTTGGGCATTTTCACACACAAAATTTCACTTTATATAACACAAAATTAATACTTCTGTACGGGTCGGCACAAATCGATGCAATGAATAAATATGCGAATATCCAGAGTAGGTATATTAGTCATACAGTAATAACGTTTTTTGTTTTATCTTAGTGATTTGTGGGAGTTAGTATAAAGAATACATACTACCGGTGTGAATAATCATGTAGGAGAACAGCGAAAAATAATTCAAAATTTGTGTTCAAGTCGCTCATTACCAAACTTAATATTCTTAATAATGACTACTAACTAACAAGAAACGATTAGCAGATGTTCTATCCCAACAAAAAATTTGCTATTTTATAATAGTCGTAGAAATGTTTGAACGATGAATATTATAAAACAATGTTGGTCTCAGAAACGTTTTCAAAATGTTTACTTTACATCAGCCTGGTATGCAGTAAAGTGAATTTACTCATATTCATTGATGCAAAATAAACAATTCAAATCAGTTTAACACCGTGAATAGCTTCCTTTTCATGCATAGCGAACTAATTAAATTATAAAAATTCTTGAACGCTGAACCAACTTAGTTTTGAAATTTTGGAGTACACTATAACGAAATTCATGAAGATTAATGACTTTAAGAAAATAATTTCATATTTTGTCTTTTCTATTAAAGTTTAATTCGATTTTTCAACGGCCAGATTATTTGATGGATTTCATAATAACTTAGAATGAAGATGGTGAGAACAGAAATAACGAACTGGAATAAAAAAGATCGTTCCGTTTTACATGCAATCTAAAGTTCCCCAAAGAATTTTAAATTAAGGAAAATTTATGCGGTCGAATCAATTAAATAAAGGTGGTGCAGGAAAAGTTATTCAGAAATTCAAAGAATAATAATATTATGCAAGTTTTGGTGAATTCATTAGAGCAGCTGACAAAATCTACAAAAGTGAGAAAGCATGCATACCAAAGTCATTTAAGAACAAAGCATTCCATAACTAAAGATAGGAGCAATCAATCTTTCAATTAAAATTCAATTATGAGCAGAAGTGGTATATTGTAAATTGTTATATAAAGCATTGCATAAGTAACTTTTCCATTTGTTATTTGGTAATTTCTATTAATATCAAATTAAAAGAGTCACTTCGGTTCATAAATTCTTGGTTAGATCATTGAACGAACTTTGAAAAGATACTGAACATAATAGTCTTTAAAAATTTCGATGATCGAACGCTTTCATTCTATCCTCATAGAACATTTGAGAACATTAAGAGACAAATATAAAAATTCTTTCGATATTCAACACATACCTTACGCTATTTTAGCATACAATAGTTCAATTCACAGTACAACTAAGCAAAGACGGCGAATTCTATTATCAAAGTAATAGTAACTACGGTCCATAAAAAGAATATTAAACATAAAATAAAAACTAACACTAACAAACAAAATTTATCACAGATTGACAACGAAAACATGTCAGAAAATAAAAATCTAGAGCTTAGGAGACAATCCAGGAGACTTCTCCTGAACCTGGGTCCAGCAAAGGTCCAAATTAGTCAACATGACATTATCCATTATTATAACCCAACCCCTATAGCTTTAGTATTAGATACTCTCGGTTTAATAAGTCCTCAATTAACTTTGGCTCAGCGTCATGTTTCCTTTCTGTCGTTTGTGCAGTTTCAAAGTCAATGTCCGTAAAAATGTCCGAATCAAATGGCTCTACGCCGGATGTCCGAAACCCGTTTGTAGCATTCGCGACGCTTGCCACTTTTAAATAAGCCATTCCAAAGATTGAAGCAATGTCAGTCACTGTAATGGCATTTCCAGGTTTGTTTGTCAAAAAGTCATGTCATATACAGACACATCCAATGGTTGCAATCTGTGACTGGTATTGTGCGGGAAATCACAAGAGAAATATCATTTTCTCTGCACAATGTTACAGCTTCAAAGGTAAACATGGCTTGCATGGCTATCCATTAATAGCAGAGTCCTGTTGTTTTCGCTAGGATGAGCGTATTAGATGAAACATTCCAGGTATTTTTGAAAATTTGCAGATGTGATCCATCCGGTTTCATGTGCAACACCTGCAAATTCAGCAGTTGTGTTGTTCATATAGGCTGGTTGCATTCCAACTCTAGGGAAAATAAAAAAAGGGGGAATAAATGTCCCATTTGCATTCATCGCGCATATAGCAGTTACATTAGTTCCTCGTTCTGCAGAAGATATCTTATTTACTCTTCGCTTGCCTTTTGATAGGGTTGGAAATTATGTTTTTCGTTGAAAAATTGGAAACACTTTGGCGATTAAATCACATAAGTCTAGCTATCGAGGTCGATTCTGGCTTTCGTATTTAATAATATATATTATTTTAGGGAAGATTTTAACCGTACTTCCTCAGGATCCCGCTTCAGATATCTTCCAAGAGTCGGTTCCTGGAGATTATATGTGTTTGCCACGGAATTTACGCTTTTGTTGTTTTATTTAACCTCATTCATACCATTCGCATGTTCTTTTTACTCCATGATTGACGTTTCGTTTTGCGCTTGAACACCCTTGCCATATTTTATGATCTAAAATTGTGTGTAAATAATTTATTACCCAACAAACATCATATTATGTGGGAGTGGGTAAGATTACGAATTCGTCACCTTAGCTACTTTGCTTTTCGTCAACTTAACCCCATCACAGTTAAAATTTAAAAAATTAAAACAAAGAAAAAACGGGATTTTTGTGTAAATTTCACAGATGATCTCAAACACACTTATAAACATTTAGCAGCAAAAAGTTTTAAGTTTGAACTGACGTTATTTTCTAAGTCACTAAAATTATAACGAAGCCCGACGCTGCACCTTATTCACTTGTTGCGGACAAACTAACCGTCCCGAGGCCGAAGTAAAAGAAACCCCATAAGGTACGAACGTTTGATATAATATTGTCCGCACAAAGAGAGAGAGGGTATTAGTCATAACCGATTCGTTATCTTACTGCGTCATCTTAGGGCATTCTCGCCTACTAAGTATCAGATCAATCTTTCAACAGGAAAGGACTAAAATTTCAATTAGTAAATTTGATACAATCAAACAAAAAACAACCAGGTCAAGTTAAATAAAACCGTTTGAAAAAATTGTTGAAGTGTCATGGGCGTTCGCAAAAAGGCGAAAAAGTGAGATGAACGAGTTGAGAGGTTAGCTCTCAATACAATCTTATTATATAAATAAAATTAAGTAAATAATAACCGACTATTTCTTACGACATGAAAGGCTTCAAAAAAATTTATAAGCTAATATGTACACTGTTCTGTTGCTCCTTTTCGTACAGATATCATAATTGGAGTCGACTTTAGACACTTAATTTTCTATATTTTTTTTATAAATAGTATTTGTTTATTTTAACTATTTGTACAGAGGTATTTCAACATGCTCGTTTACAAAAAACAGTATTGTTACGAAATAGCACACTGGTGTAGTCCCTGAATCCGACTCTGCCTAAGTCATGTATGGAAGTTAAAATTTTGGCGAATGCGCAGCTCACTGGGTTATGATATATTTAACACAAACAACAACAATTAAACATGACCATCGTCAACAATGTCGATGACCAGTTCACACTTACGATGGCGTGTACTTTTACCATTCTAAATTATCACTTTTCCAACGGACATCAAAGAAATTAGGAAAAGACCTGCTTTGCGTATAAAAATTTGTGTAGAATAACGTGTTTTCCATAGAGGTTGTAGAAAGAAATATATTTTGCTTGCCACTTTTCTTTCACCTCTATTATATCCGCAGAACTAGAAATTTGATCCACCGTTCACTTTGCTGAGTTATCTTATTAGTTAATTCCGGCACAATTCTGGACACCGAAATTTGGTGAACACCACCTCCTCGCCTACTCCTGCCTCAAACCCCGAGCAACCCACGTATCTTCAAAATATTTTAATTTTGTCTTTGCTGCATACAGCACAACCTCTTCTTTCTTCAGATTTTTAACCCAAAAAGTGATTTGATTACCATTCCACATTTTTTTTCCTAAATAGGTTCAACGTTTTAAAGTCCAGATCACACGTGTTTCTTCTAGCTTTGTAACATTTTCCCAATCCCAAGTTAAGATTAAAGAAGTCAGCCATAGCTCTGCCTCCTACCGCGGATAAATTGGTACTGAAGTAAATGAAGAAGAAAGTTGAGTCTACTGCATAGTAGATTCCAAAGATATGGAATAGATTCTCCTCCCGAAGAGCATAAACAATTTTTTATTCATACCAAAAGTGATAATTTACTCACACCAAATTATACATAAGAGTACCTACTCAAGCGAAGTATCTTCTTGTAGTTTTTATTCATACCACGTGGAATATTTACTCCAAGAATTGGAGTATAAACTTAATGCTCATTTTTATTCATACCACCAACTGTGATAAAGTATTTGAAAGAAAGAAATCTTTCTTACTAGTAGTAGAATGCTTTTTTATTCTTATCAAATGTAGCATGCAATAATCGTAATTTATTCATGTATGAGAAAATAACCCTAGCAGTTGAACATGTACTTAAACGTAATATTCATTATTAAAAAGCAAGAAAGATGATCACCCATCATTATAAAGTCGATATTTAAATTCAATAATTAGTAAATTTCAAAGAGCAATTACTTGCGAATTTTGAAACAGCTATCTTGGAGAACTAATTCGAGCGATTCCAGAATTTTGAAGTATTTTCCAATTCTACTTTTTAATACCTTCCTAGTTTTTGTAATGATTCTTCATTTTTACCAGCTATGCTACGTCAAATACGCTTGAGCCGCGCGTACCGCTCGGTAGCTGCTACATAGGACACGCCAATAAATTATCATAGCTGGGCAGCTCATACTATACGTACGTCTAATATTTTTGAAGTGAAACTTCTTTAGGCAAGTTGGGGGAAAAGTTAGTATGGTATTAAGGGCAGTCTGATAACGTTTTTCCCTCTTTTCAAGACGTCAGGTAGTGCAACTTTGTATCGGAAATTGAGTCTAAAATCGTGAAGAAATTTAAAATTAAAAGAAGAGCTTGAAACATGATTAGGAAAAAAAATCCAATAAATATATTTTATCAATTTACCTGTACTTTTTGCAATTGTCACGGATAAATATATAGATAAAAACGATTGCGTTGTGCGGTAAGGTACGATTTGCAGATAGAATCTTGAAAATTAATTTGCCATTTGTACCGGATAAAAAATGAAGTCCAGTTTTTTGCCTGAATCAGCAATTATCTCTGTTGCAACACCATATTATTCTGGTTAACACACTAAAACTTGAACAGTTAATAAATTAACGGAAATGGAAGTCGTTTGAAGAAACTACAAATGACAACTGATTTGTGATTGTCATAATAAATAGATAGCAAGAATGAGGTTTTGACACATTCATACTTGATTGTAGGAAAGAATATATTGAATTACTTAATTAATCAAAACAAAAATGGCAATCTATACAACTATTGTAGAGCCTATTCTAACTTACGAGTGTGAATGCTGACAACTTGCAAAGAATGGAAAAAATATTTTATAGGCAGTGGAAATTGATTGCTCAAGAAGATCACGTAATATTTCCGGATTGAAACATGTCAGATACCAAAACCTCAGAAGGAAAACCAGGCGCATATTAACAACAGCAGATATAGTAAAATCCAGACAGCTATTATGGTACGGACATGTAATGAGAATGGAGGACACGATATGGCCAAAGAGAGCACACATACCATAGAACAGAAGACGGATAGGAAGACCAATAACACAATGGATAGAAGGAATTAGGAAAAATATGAGAGATCGAGTTATCGAAGAAGATGACTGGAAGGATAGGAAGAACTGACTATTGGAATGCGGGATGTGGCACAACCCCTATGTATATATATATACTCTATTTCTATTTGCGTGCAATACCCACTAATCTCTTTGTTGCTTGTTGTTCATATGTCACGCACTATTCGTACATCTTATTGTTGTTTCATTACTCTGGGTCGGAAGTTTCAGACAGCAGTGTTATATGCGCCTCCGTGTCTATATTGGTTGTTGTCTCGAATATTTGAGATCTTCCAATATTACTGACACAAATGTTGCGTTTGACTATCCTGTTGAATTCTGTTGTATTTTCTTATGTTTGATTCAACACCTTTGCTCCCAGGTTTCACACCCTTTCTTGGTTTTACTGGTTATATTGGTTGTTGTCTCGAATATTCGAGATCTTCCAATATTACTGACACAAGTGTTGGGTTTGACTATCCTGTTGAATTCTGTTGTATTTCCTCATGTTTGATTCAACACCTTTGCTCTCAGGTTTCACACCCTTTCTTGGTTTTACCGTACTGAGGACGGCTAATGAGCCGGAAACATGCATGTCTGCGGTTACCACTCTTTTTAGTAGCCCCTTTTTCTATTTGAGTGCAATACCCATTAATCTCTTTGTTGCTTGTTTATATATATATATATATATATATATATATATATATATATATATAAAACAATAACAATAACAAATAACAATAAATAGATTCTTGGGTAATTCACGCAAAAAGAATAAGGGCTACTGAAACAGAGTTGTAAGCGCGGACATGCATGTTTCTAGATCATTTGCCTTCTTCAGCACGGTATAACCAAATAAGGATGTGAAATTTAGGAGCAAAGATGTTAATCGAAACATGGGAAAACATAAAACAACGGATTTCAGCAGGGAAACCAAACGCTCATTTGTGCCTTCAATTGGAAGATCCCGAGTTTTCAGTTTTGTGTTTTCCCATGTTTCGATTAACACCTTTGCTCCCAAATTTCACATCCTTATTTTGGTTACACCGTGCTGAAGAAGGCAAATGAGCTATAAACATGCATGTCCGCGGTTTCAGTAGCCCCTTTTTCTTTTTGCGTGAATTACCCAAGAATCTCTTTATTGTTGTTGTTAACATATCACGCGATATTCCTAAATCTCCTTTATATATATATATATATATATATATATATATATATATATATTTGCCGAATAATTATTAATAAACATAGGACTATTGGGGAAGCAGCAAATTAAAACAACTACTCTTCATACTTTTTTTATGTCCAAGCTTTGAGAATAGTCGAATTGTTATGTACTAAAGCATCATACAAATCAATAAAAGCGTAAAATTCTTTATAATCCCCAGAAAATTTGGGAGGTTGGGGGTATGACACCCCGAGAGGTACAGGCGCCTCACCGAACGATTGACGCGTTGTGTTATGATCATTACACAATTCTTCGACAGTGGATTTGATATGATAATATTCATCAAGAAAACCTTTTTTAATGACTTCTTCGTCGTCCACATTTTCCTCGGGTTGACTTAGTAATACACTTATGATGTTGTTATGCTGTTTAATAAATTCTGTTTTATGTTCATCTAGTTCGCGAGCTCTACATTTCAGCAAATTTCGTAAAGACCTATCAACTGTGGCGCGATTAGCTAATTCCCATAATATGTGTACGTCATTGATGCAACTATTGCGGTAATATTTGTATTTAGTGAGTATCCATTTTTTTTTCCAAATAATGCGACTAAAGTGATTGTGTTAATTTTATATCCAAAAAACTGACTTCAAATTAACTGCGGCCTGTTCAGATATTTTATAGCGAAGGAAGCAAAAAAAACAAAAGCTATCTGATTAACAGTATATCGAGATATTTAAACAAAAAAACAACTGCGATCTGATTAACAGGATATCGAATCTAAAATTAAAAAGTTTGCGTTACTATTAATTTGCTTGCGAAATAATTAATAAATTTGAATTTGTGTATCTACAATGTCAAATAAACGTGTTTATAGCTAAAAACCCATAGTGTTCCACAAAAACCAAGCGATAAGATATGTCCACTTCTTTAGTTTGTTTGGATTACTTTTAAAAGTAAAATTTAATTGCAATATCTATATTAAAAGGATTATTATCATGCGAAATGAAGATATAGCAAAGCTTAAAGTAGTTATTAGATAGAAGGACTTTTAAGAAAAAATAAATTCTAAAACACACTAGTTCATCCGGCTCGAAATCCAAATGTTACGAATAGATCAAAAAAATATATAAATTGCAAAACTTTGCCCACTAACCTGTAATAAGGTGCAATTCTTCTTGATAACCAGTACTGGGAACACATAGGAACACATGCGGTCTAAGCCAACTCGGAGTTGTATTGGAACTAACTTACTTCCCACGAATAATTGACTCCGGCGATATACAGTGGCGCGTAAAAGCAACAAGCAATAGGCAATAACAAGTAGAATTAAAATGAAATAAATAAATTGTTGACAGATTCGTAGCAAGTACTTTTGAATATTTCAAATTAATTTTCGTTCTATTTAAGAATAGCCAGTAAGAAAGCCCTGGTATCTTAATCTTCTCACTTATAACAAAAGTTTTAACTCCTCTTAACTATTCAATGATTTCATAATACAATGTGGTCTGCTGGAAATAAGTCTCTCATTTTCATAAAATATAAGATTGTTTTGGAAAAAATTCTCTCTTAAATCCACATTCAACAAAATTTTTCATAGCCGTAATAATTAATCAGTGGATATAGTGAGTGTAATGAAGAGCAGTTATTTGAATTGTATTTTAGTTTTAGAATTTTTTATTCAATTTAACGTGCTTGAGACAGCTATGGCCAATTTAAAATTCAGTTACGCGAGATCACTGCTTTATTCAGCAATGTAGAATTATCTCAATTTTGAGCTGAAAATCATTGTCTTTCGATCGTCAAATTGAATTTGAACTGATAGATTGATAGGAAGAAAGACGGTGAATGGAGTAGAGCTAAACTAAATAGTCACTGGATTGAATGTAATACGATTATTAGCGTTCCGTCAGGATCTTGAAATGTAATATGATAGTATTCTCAAATATAAAATGATTATCAACGAAAACTGGTCTCATCAAACAACAGAAGAAATTAATTGAACGACCAATGTTGATAGACACACATATTTTAAATAGTTGTGAAACATAGATTAGGAATAATCAACTAGATATAATGATGGAGTAGTAAGCTGAATATGGGGAATGAGGTAAGAATAACACAAATTACAAGTTACGAAATCAAGGTTAATAATGTAGTTAACGATAAGCACCAAAAATCTTGGTTTAACTACAAATATAGGTATAAAAACAATTGTAGAAATAGCAATGGAAACATAGAGGGTAGTAAGGAATACAAAAGAAATACAACTGGTAATAAAGACTTTTCGAAAAGTTGAGATATTGACCGTTGAAATTCATAAATTATTATTAATTTGATACACGATAACTTCTGGTTGTCATGTTGAATATATCAAATACTGATTACTTAGCGTAACAACATTATCTGCCAAATTTACGAGTAAAGTCAGGCGGCAACTGCGAGCGAAACGAAACTAAGCTGTGCTAGACGATCTAACGGTTACTAAACTAAACTAGGTTTAAGCGGCCACTGGGAACGATTTTCGGTTAGTTGTCAGATAAATTTTAGAAGAAAATAACTATCAACAACTATTTTACGAGAAAATAATAAAAATGAGAATTCAAAGAATATATAATACGAATAATAAAAATATATATTCTGATAAGACAGTCAAATACATACTACAATTAATAATAATCAAACAACTGATAGATGCATCAGATCATACAATTAATCATGGCCGTATAAAGTGTCCGTGTACTATTCTTTTGCACCAAGCTTTAATGTCATACTGTTAGTTTTGCCGCTACTACCTACCAGCGCTCGCTTGTACTCGAACCAATCCGGAGTGATCTTACCTTATATGGTAGAATACCTGCGTAGCAGCTATGTTGAAATTGCGAAAGCAAAGCGGTTGGAAATGAATTTTCAACACCGCGTTGACAAAGCACCAACAGGAACTAAATCACAAATTTAATTATGATGATATAAAAATCTTACATATTTAGAAATGATAAAGGATAAAGGATAAAACAAAATAAAAACGCAATCAAGTTTTTTGAGGTTCTTTGACTGAATATATATTTTTAATAAGACTTTCTTGGGTTTTAGTCAAATAAAAACATTATTAAAATGGTTAGAATGGCATTTTAATAAAATTCTGTCAAACAATGGTGACGTTTTGAATTTAGACCTTTTTCAAACTAAAATAAATTGGTGGGTGAATGGTAAACAAACTATTGAATTACAAAACAAACTTACCTCAAAGTGTAGTCAGCGAATGTACATTGAATATTTAACACAATTAACACGTTTTACATCATTACAACACACTTTAGAATATTTGAGTTACCATTTTTTTCATTACGAACACGCACTTCAAAAACAACAACATTCATATTGATAAAATGTACTACTTATATTATATATATATATATATATATATATATATATATATATATATATATATATATATATATATATATATATCGTCACGCAGTTAGTGGCATTGTGTGGAATTAATTCCCTGCAACAACTGCGAAGCTACTTATATCGGCCAAACGAGTCAATATCTTGAAAATGGACGAAAGAGCCATAAATATGATAAAAAATTCTACAGCCCTGACTAATTATGAAAGGAATAAAAACCATCAGTTTAATTATGCAGAGACAAAAATTTTAAAAATGGAAAATGATTTGAAAAAAAGAGAGTTTTATGAGATGGTAGCAATTCAAAAATCAGCGTGTTATATAAATGACAAAAAAGACGTAGATAAACTCAACACAATGTTCAATGTACATTCGCTGACTACACTTAGAGGTAAGTTTGTTTTGTAATTCAATATATATATATATATATATATATATATATATATATATATAACGGTTTAATTTAAAATTAAATATAATAAATAGTACAATAAAAATAAACCCATAACTGTTGCATCTTGTAAAATATGTCCAATCTGTATAAAACATGAAATGAATTAATATACCTTCATACAGTATAAACTATTAAAACTTATAAGTGTGGTTGTTTGATTCAAAATGTTTTTAATCAAATTGTCGTTTTATCATATATGTTGACATTGCACTTGCAAGCGTTTGTTTTATGAATAAGTGTCTGACGAAGGACACTGGCAGTCCGAAACGTCAAACGAAAATGTAATTAAAAAACCCACAAAACTTTCCAATTTCGTACTGAAACATATAATCCCGAGAACAATATTTCCAAGAAATATATATATATATATATATATATATATAATAACGAATAGATTGGTGGGTATTGCACGCAAATAGAAGAAGGGGCTACTGAAAAGAGTGGTAACCGCAGACATGCATGTTTCTGGCTCATTAGCTGTCTTCGGTACGGTACAACCAAGAAAAGATGTAAAACATGGGAGCATAAGTAGTATATAAGCCCGTTCACTCCACAATGACCTCATTTGACCCCAAAGTTGAACTGAGAATGAACGGTCACAGAACGGTTCCAGAACCGACGGTGGCGTCTTGGGTCGATGACCCCTTCTCAGTTGATAATGTGTATAATGGGGTAGTGGGGGTATCAAAAAAAGGCACGGACGATGTCGTAAAGACAACGATGGTATATTCTGTGCTAATAGGTATTAGGTGAGTTTATTTTACATTTTTATTTTGGTAGGTTATATTGCTTAATTTATAAACAGTAAAAGTACCTACCTACAAATAAAAAAGCTTTAAAAAAAATATTTTCTGTATCATACACCAGGGACATATAAACAATAATTAAACACCTTTTTCCATGGCCAAACCAAGAGGTAATAATCTATGCTTAGATTATTATAGGTGTTTGTGGCTTCGTTTTAAGGCTTAATCATAGGAATCCCCGTTTGAAATTTTATATACTAAAATATATAGAGCATCAAACAGGCCTACCGTATAGTACAAATAGTCTTATAAAAGACTTCCATTTCTCCAGACTTCGCCTCTCGAGACTGGCTATTCTGTTTTTCACCAATACGAGATTGCTTTCTCTTCTCAGGCCTTTAAGAACCAAAATTAAAATATTAGTATTTTATTTAGGTAAATTCACCGTTCGAAAGCAACTCTGTGGCCTTAAATTTTAGCTTATTTTTTGTGTTTTTTATTATATTTTTTTATTTTTTTTGTACAACAGTCTCTCTTCATGGGACTTCAGCTTAGGGTACTTTGGGAAAATCTGTACTATATACAGGGACATCTAAGTACGATGCAATACAATACAATAAGTTTGTATACTTATAATAAAGAAACAAAATCTCTCTCTCTCTCTCTCTCTCTCTTAACAAAAAAAATTATCAGCTAAATACATTAAGACAATAATACAGGATCAATATAAAAAACAGAGGTTAAGTAAATAGATTAGAAGCCCCAGGGTAAGGGATCGATAATATCAGTATTACTATCAATAACTTTTTTTATAATCCTTTCTAAATGTTTTTGACACTCGTTTTCTAGTGTCTAAATCTTTTGTTTTTGATTTACCTGTAATTTGATCAAATTGAAGTGTCACGCTATCTTTACAATCTTCTATTATACTCTTCATAGCTGTACTATTCAGTATTTTATTATTTTCATAATTCAAAGTGAAACCTTTAATTTTAGTGACCTCTTTACCTTTAAGAGTTTTGTAGTAATAGCTTTTTGGACCTGTCGATATCCATTTGGTGATATAATCATCACTGGAAATTTCATCGCTCCAATCACCAATCATCTCGCTTATAGATACGGTATTTTGGCCATCATCAATATAAACTATGGAATCAGTGTCGTAGTAAACAACAGCTCCACCTAACTTATCTAACATATCATACAATCTGAGGCGGACATTAGAGGTTTTAATCAATTGGTTTGCTTTAATTATATATGTAATGTAGATAAGTTTTGAAAACGGTAGAATAACCAACTTGTATTTATAGTAATTAGTAAATGTAATTAGTCCTTCTGAGCTCAAATATAATTTGTTCTATTTCTTCGTCAAAACCTTCTTCTTGAATTAGTGTTCTTAATAAATTAACTAAGTCGTTTGGATCACTCCAGTTATTGAGAAGCTGTTTTAACTGTTATATTAGAAGATATGTAGCATTGTCCACCGTCGTTCGATGTATCATTTTTTCCGCGTGTTTCGTCGCTCCCTGTAGTTGTTCTGTAGACTGAATCACTTTCTCTGAGTATGTCGTCGGGTAGTTTATTTGTTTTATAGTCTCTGAGTGTGACGTCGGGAAGTGTAGTTGCTTTGTAGTTTGATGTATTGGAATTTTTTGAACAATATTTCTTTGTAGGCTCCACAGTTATTGGGTTTTCAACATAGTTTGTAGATCCATGCTTTCTCTTTATAGACTTAAATAAAGGTTTAATAATGTTGTCGAATTTTTCTTTGCACGCTTGATGCCTTAGGTGTCCTCTTGAATCTCTATGAGCAGATGATATTTCTAGCAACTGTTTATAAACTTGGAGGTCTCCAGATGTAAAATTAGTAGGACGCTTGCAAAATAATAGTTCGTGTACTCCAGATGTACTATTAAACTCTTTATTGTCCAAAATGATTTTATTTTTATCAAACTTCAGATCTTTATTGCCTAGGCACCATTACGAAAATTCATAGCGAGGACCATATGCTTTATCAGGATCTATGTATTTTTTAAGATAAGTATTCTTCTCTTGAGCAGGGCCTTCTCTGCATTTTTTCAACATTATTCTCTTCAAAAATGTTTGGTTCATCAGACAAGTTTTCCTCTATCTGACTCATCGACGTTGCTTCGTCTTGCTCAGCCTCCATTTTTTCTCAATGAAGCGTACTTGTCTCTAACAATTTTTGCAAGTTTTGAGACATGTGTACCGTATGATATCTTTATAGTGACTGAACAGATCTCAGACTAGCAACGCTATTTACAGGGCTCACAGCTTTCATAGTCGACCTTGCAGGGTGATCACAGTCCGCTGAGCTATCTCTGAACGATCAGATTAGATACTTTAATGTGTAATACGGTATCTGACCTATCTGAACCGTTTGACCTAGGGTTTTAACGCTCTCTGGTTGCTCAGCTCCCTCTAGTTGGTCAGCTCCCACTGGTTGCTCAGCTCCCACACGGCTGTTTCTGGCACGGTTGCCCCAAGTGTTTCAACTCTTTAACCGTTAACAAGGTAAATCATGATACAATGGAAGATCTCTACGAAAAAACAAGACGTAGAAGCCTACAAATAAAAGACGCTGGTTACAATTTAATAGAAATTTGGGAATGTCAATGTTTAAAACCTGTTGAATTTAAAAAATGCCGAACTTGTAACATTTGACGAACCTTTAAAGCCTAGTGACTCATTCTTTGGCGGCCGCACGAACGCGGCAAAATTAAAGATTACTGGTAAAAAAGCTACGGAAATTGATGTAGTTTCTCTATACCCCGCCGTTCAGTACTTTGATCTTTTTCCAGTGGGCCATCCTACCAAACTTTTTAAGTCTGCTGAGTACGACCCTAATTGGTTCGGTTTGATCAAATGTAAAGTTTGGCACCGCTTGAGTGGACAGAAGTCTTGATAGATTATTTATCCAAACAAAGTGATATTTCGTTGACGCTTCATCATATCTATCTTGTACCATCAACAAATTTACATGTTTATCCATCTTATTTCTTGTGAGGTAAGTTGGTAGAGTAATGAAGGTCTTTTTATCTTTTTGTAGAATGTAAACATTTACGGATATATTATTTTGCTTCTTAAAATTGGGGATCTGCTTGATAGTCATTGAAAATTGAATTCCTTTTAGTTTTAATACAGTCGAATAGTGAGGGTATGAGGATGTTCTATCAGAACGGATTGTAACAGGATACAACGCTGACGTAACTGCCCATGCAAAACAACCATTATCTTCATTATTGACGTTGATACATGTCTTCTTTTTTTCATTTATGTAGGTAAATCAATATAAGAGGATCCCAGTTGAGGGACTTATAGATGTTAACGCCTGAATTCAGCACCTTCTCAAATGCCCAACCACTATCACGTTCTTGAAACTCATCCAGGTCTTTAAGGATAGGCACAATGACTTTAGTATCAAACCAATCATCAATGTTTGTATCCTTATATATCGAAGAATTAGTTGTCGTAAAATACTTGAACTCATTAAGAATCTGATCTCCTTTAACAATTTCAAATTCACATCCGAAAGCCACATTCACCTTAACAGCTACCTCCTTCTTTATTATATTATGTATACGTCGTTTAATAATAGCCTTACAATCTTTGAGAAATGCAATAGGATCCTTATGCTTCAGGTTTCAGATGCTACCAAATCTGATACGACCGTTGAATGCTGCATCCAGATCATCCCATTTTACACGAGGTTTTGCGGTTACCATATGAGATGATAGGTCTCCACCATGTTTTTGAATATATTTAAATTGGTTACGAAATGGCTTTATTTGAGTTATACTAGTTAGAATATGCTGCTTTTCTCCAATATTCTTGGCACTTCGTAACGCATTATTTAGTTTTCTTATAGCTTTTCTACACTCCATAAGCCCTCTAGTCACTTGGTGTTCATCTGATGTCATCACTCCCAACAAAGTAGCAATATGTTTTATGAGATTCATATAGAGACTCATAATGGTAGTTTCTTCGTAAGCACTTTCAACAAAGAACTGTAATCGAATGAGCATTATCAGGATATGAGGGGTAACCTTCTAGTCGGTCGGAAGACTGAACGGTACCATTTTTTCTCAAAAAGACCCGCGATTGAGGAAATTTGTGTCTGTTTTCCCATAAGAAAGCACGTAAAAATGATGCATTTTAAGCTAATTGAGCAATTCTGGCACTTTTTCAACCGTAATATTTGAGGAAGGTATGATATATTCTAGTAATGATTCCAATTAACAAACAGTGATTGAAACAAGAAGTTTATGATCTGTATCCGCAGGCTACGATTTAGATAGATCACAAATTATATTCCGGCAACCTTCAGAACCATTGATTACAAGGAAAACTATGTCACCATTCGAGGAATTTTAAAAGAATAATAAATCACTTTTAAATTGAAATCCTGAATTTGTTGATCACGAATTGTTTATTATTTTTCTATATTATCTATTTACCCATATTTAAACATATACTATTAATCATCATCTATTTCTCATATGCGAGGTCGAAGGAGATTCTTTAATAGCCTTTAGGCGACAATTTTCTCTAGTATGTGTAAAAAACATACAGAAAATACTATACGCACTTAAGCTAATAGATAACCGCATATTTTTGTAGGCACGTCTTACAGATATCCTAGTTAAGTACTTCTCCCACAGTGTGGTAACAGGCGTATTTCTGTGTAGAAAAAAGTCGATCCCCCCCGTTTTATACCCGAAGAGACCTCAATAAAAATACTTGTATAGTTAAGAAGAATCAATATTTTTTCCAATAAATAATTTTCAATTAAATCAGAATACATCTCAAAATTTATATAAAATTTACATATGAGGTCATAGGCACTCTTCAATAGCCTTTAGGCGACTCTACCCCATAACAGAAAGATACTGTTCATACATAACTCAAAAGGTAACAGCTCGGGTTGTAATCGAGTCTAACCGACACCCTAAGTTTTTTGTACTTCTCCCACAGTGTGGTACCAGGCGTATATCTGTGTAGGAAAAGTCGGTACCCCTTTTTTATACCTGAAGGGACCTCTTTGTATGCTATCAAAATTATATATCGCAACTAAAACAATAAATATTTTCGTAGGTAAATACTCAAAAGATACTTACTCGTTCACCTACTTCCTGCAACTATCATAGCGGTCTTCACTCCAGGCGCGAGCTGTTGTGTACCACACGTCATCGGTATTTTAGAAGAGCCCATCTAATTCGAACGTTAGACTAGAAATATAAATGTATTAGTCTAATATTTTACTAACCAATATTTTCAACAATTAACTTTCAATTGAACTTTTTATATCTACATAATTATCTTAGAGGGGAGATTTTTACTAATCAAACTAATAATTATCATACACAAAAACATTAAAACTAGAGCCTCATTAAAAAATATCTAAACAAATTTGTTAAATTTCAGCTAATTACAAAATGTATATTACTCTCTATGTTTCATGTCAAGATCACACCCAAAAACAATTATATCATCAAGTTTACCTCAATTCACAGAATAGTTAAATATTTTTTTAGTCGGAACTAAGACAGAATTACGAAATATTTATAAAAAAAGATCTGAGATATTGAAAGCGCGCCTTTGCTAAGGTGGTGACGGCAAAGCAAGCAAGTCTCGACAAGATTTTAGTTGAATTTCGTTTTATATGACTTTAAGATCTACCCCCATCCACCGTACGTTTGAACTTTTTAATGACATTATTACTAAAAAACAATGTATACGGTCTTATCGTCATACATTAACTAATATTTTCTGGTTCAAAGCCATATTTTAACCCCAATCACATGTATACGTCTATTAGAAGCGGAATTAAATTTTAACATCTACCCCCATCCCTCGTACTTATGAACTTTTTAATGAAATTATTACTAAAAAACAAGCTATACACCCATATCTTCATACATTAACTGATATTTAGTGGTTCAAAGATATATTTTAACCCCAAAAACATGTATACATGAAAACATTTTGCGTTTAATACATTTAGAGCCATCTACAAAAAAAAATTGAAAAACTAGATTTCTAGTAAAAACACTGTATTATAAGTAGACAAACACACACTTGTTGGTACTTACAGTAATTTTTAATCTTCGTTTAAACAAAATTGCAATTTATCACAATGCAAACACTTGACAGAGGACACGCTTGTGAGACGATACTAACTGATCTGATAGTCACATCTGTGTTCGTAATTATATATATGCAGACCCTTCTCTATTTCTTATTTCTTACATCCTGTCAGGACTTGCTGGAGATCAATTAAAATTAATGGTTCGAAAAAATACACGGCATGGCATTCAAACAAAAGATAATACCGGTATCCTTCACGATGACAACGAGTCAAAAGTATTATTTTTTAGTGACAATCTCAAGGATTTTGATTGGGACTTCTAAATTTCAGAATGAAAAGTGCTTCGATCGACATACGAGTGTAATCAAAAGTTTATTTTTATCTCAATATTATGCAAAAGCACCCTTGTGCATTTTCTTTATATACAGGGTGTAGTCATAAAAGATGCAATTTTATGCAGAGTGTATTCATAAAAGATGGGATTTTTATATACACAGAGTGTAGTCATAAAGATATCACATTTTTTATACAGGGTGTGGTCATAAAAAAGATGCCATGTTTTCTTTATATATACAGGGTGTAGTCATAAAAGAACCCATATATACAATGCGTAGTCATAAAAAGATGCGATTTAATACAGGGTGTAGTCATAAAGATACCGTATTTTTTTTACACAGGTCGTAGTCATAAAAATACCGTATTTTTTCATAAAAGATGCCAAATATACAGGGTATATAAATATGTTATAAGGGCGTTACAATGAATCTCTGCTATTATTGCACAAATTTTCATCGAACAAACCGCATTGGTAGATTATTTTCCCATACAGGATGTTACTAGAACGACAACGACAACATTAACGATAGCAACAACGATGACAACGACGACAGCGACGACAACGACGACAACGACGACAACGACAGCAAATCCACTTTATTCGACAACAGAGGAGACCCAAAGCTTTTGCATGCTTTGAGATTTGTTGCTCGTACGACTACATTATAGTAAAATATGACGTGACTTATTATATTATTAGACGGATAACGCACATCAGAAGTCTGTCATACATATAGCAGAGGGGTAACAGAATGGATAACAAATACACCTCAGACTCACATCAGTTTGACTGTGCTAGTACTAACAAATTTACTGCAACACTCGGTTTATATGAATTATTTTCCAAGAAACAAACAAAAGAGCAACATATTTACAGATACTGGCATTAACGGATTTCCATCGTGATAGAAGAGGACATCTAAGACATCAGGCTTGCACCCTAGTAAATTAATATACTTAAGCTGCTCTTCAAAAAAAGTTATTTTCACTTTTTCCAGCAACAACAACCCAAAAAAAACGGTTTTTAGAAAAAAAATCCTGTGTGTATGTCATCGACGTCGTCGTTGTCGTCGGCCACTTCTCGTTACATGACTTGTTAGCACGATACAACCTCCGGAGTGCCACAAGTCACTAATTTTATAATTAAGGACATGTCACGAAAAGTGGCCGACGACAACGACGACGTCGATGACATACACACAGGATTTTTTTTCTATAAACCGTTTTTTTTGGTTGTTGTTGCTGGAAAAAGTGAAAATAACTTTTTTTGAAGAGCAGCTTAATTATATTAATTTACTAGGGTGCAAGCCCGATGTCTTAGATGTCCTCTTCTATCACGATGGAAATCCGTTAATACCAGTATCTGTGAATATGTTGCTCTTTTGTTTGTTTCTTGGAAAATAATTCATATAAACCGAGTGTTGCAGTAAATTTGTTAGTACTAGCACAGTCAAACTGATGTGAGTCTGAGGTGTGTTTGTTATCCATTCTGTTACCCCTCTGCTATATGTATGACAGACTTCTGATGTGCGTTATCCGTCTAATAATATAATAAGTCACGTCATATTTTACTATAATGTAGTCGTACGAGCAACAAATCTCAAAGCATGCAAAAGCTTTGGGTCTCCTCTGTTGTCGAATAAAGTGGATTTGCTGTCGTTGTCGTCGCTGTCGTCGTTGTCATCGTTGTTGCTATCGTTAATGTTGTCGTTGTCGTTCTAGTAACATCCTGTATGAGAAAATAATCTACCAATGCGGTTTGTTCGATGAAAATTTGTGCAATAATATATTTATATACCCTGTATATTTGACATCTTTTATGCAAAAATACGGTATTTTTATGACTACGACCTGTGTAAAAAAATACGGTATCTTTATGACTACACCCTGTATAAAATCGCATCTTTTTATGACTACGCATTGTATATATGGGTTCTTTTATGACTACACTCTGTATATATGAACATCGCATCTTTTATGACTACACCCTGTATATATGAAGAGAACATGGCATCTTTTTTATGAACACACCCTGTATAAAAAATGTGATATCTTTATGACTACACTCTGTGTATATAAAAATCCCATCTTTTATGACTACACCCTGCATAAAATTGCATCTTTTATGACTACACCCTGTATATAAAGAAAATGCACAAGGGTGCTTTTGCATAATATTGAGATAAAAATAAACTTTTGATTACACTCGTATGTCGATCGAAGCACTTTTCATTCTGAAATTTAGAAGTCCCAATCAAAATCCTTGAGATTGTCACTAAAAAATAATACTTTTGACTCGTTGTCATCGTGAAGGATACCGGTATTATCTTTTGTTTGATTGCCATGCCGTGTATTTTTTCGAACCAATAATTTTAATTGATCTCCAGCAAGTCCTGACAGGATGTAAGAAATAAGAAATAGAGAAGGGTCTGCATATATATAATTACGAACACAGATGTGACTATCAGATCAGTTAGTATCGTCTCACAAGCGTGTCCTCTGTCAAGTGTTTGCATTGTGATAAATTGCAATTTTGTTTAAACGAAGATTAAAAATTACTGTAAGTACCAACAAGTGTGTGTTTGTCTACTTATAATACAGTGTTTTTACTAGAAATCTAGTTTTTCAATTTTTTTTTGTAGATGGCTCTAAATGTATTAAACGCAAAATGTTTTCATGTATACATGTTTTTGGAGTTAAAATATATCTTTGAACCACTAAATATCAGTTAATGTATGAAGATATGGGTGTATAGCTTGTTTTTTAGTAATAATTTCATTAAAAAGTTCATAAGTACGAGGGATGGGGGTAGATGTTAAAATTTAATTCCGCTTCTAATAGACGTATACATGTGATTGGGGTTAAAATATGGCTTTGAACCAGAAAATATTAGTTAATGTATGACGATAAGACCGTATACATTGTTTTTTAGTAATAATGTCATTAAAAAGTTCAAACGTACGGTGGATGGGGGTAGATCTTAAAGTCATATAAAACGAAATTCAACTAAAATCTTGTCGAGACTTGCTTGCTTTGCCGTCACCACCTTAGCAAAGGTGCGCTTTCAATATCTCAGATCTTTTTTTATAAATATTTCGTAATTCTGTCTTAGTTCCGACTAAAAAAATATTTAACTATTCTGTGAATTGAGGTAAACTTGATGATATAATTGTTTTTGGGTGTGATCTTGACATGAAATATAGAGAGTAATATACATTTTGTAATTAGCTGAAATTTAACAAATTTGTTTAGATATTTTTTAATGAGGCTCTAGTTTTAATGTTTTTGTGTATGATAATTATTAGTTTGATTAGTAAAAATCTCCCCTCTAAGATAATTATGTAGATATAAAAAGTTCAATTGAAAGTTAATTGTTGAAAATATTGGTTAGTAAAATATTAGACTAATACATTTATATTTCTAGTCTAACGTTCGAATTAGATGGGCTCTTCTAAAATACCGATGACGTGTGGTACACAACAGCTCGCGCCAGGAGTGAAGACCGCTATGATAGTTGCAGGAAGTAGGTGAACGAGTAAGTATCTTTTGAGTATTTACCTACGAAAATATTTATTGTTTTAGTTGCGATATATAATTTTGATAGCATACAAAGAGGTCCCTTCAGGTATAAAAAAGGGGTACCGACTTTTCCTACACAGATATACGCCTGGTACCACACTGTGGGAGAAGTACAAAAAACTTAGGGTGTCGGTTAGACTCGATTACAACCCGAGCTGTCACCTTTTGAGTTATGTATGAACAGTATCTTTCTGTTATGGGGTAGAGTCGCCCAAAGGCTATTGAAGAGTGCCTATGACCTCATATGTAAATTTTATATAAATTTTGAGATGTATTCTGATTTAATTGAAAATTATTTATTGGAAAAAATATTGATTCTTCTTAACTATACAAGTATTTTTATTGAGGTCTCTTCGGGTATAAAACGGGGGGATCGACTTTTTTCTACACAGAAATACGCCTGTTACCACACTGTGGGAGAAGTACTTAACTAGGATATCTGTAAGACGTGCCTACAAAAATATGCGGTTATCTATTAGCTTAAGTGCGTATAGTATTTTCCGTATGTTTTTTACACATACTAGAGAAAATTGTCGCCTAAAGGCTATTAAAGAATCTCCTTCGACCTCGCATATGAAAAATAGATGATGATTAATAGTATATGTTTAACTATGGGTAAATAGATGATATAGAAAAATAATAAACAATTCGTGATCAACAAATTCAGGATTTCAATTTAAAAGTGATTTATTATTCTTTTAAAATTCCTCGAATGGTGACATAGTTTTCCTTGTAATCAATGGTTCTGAAGGTTGCCGGAATATAATTTGTGATCTAGCTAAATCGTAGCCTGCGGATACAGATCATAAACTTCTTGTTTCAATCACTGTTTGTTAATTGGAATCATTACTAGAATATATCATACCTTCCTCAAATATTACGGTTGAAAAAGTGCCAGAATTGCTCAGTTAGCTTAAAATGCATCATTTTTACGTGCTTTCTTATGGGAAAACAGACACACAGCAATCGAATAAAATCATTCTTCCAAAAGATATATTTTTAATCTATTTCTAAAATTTGAATTTTATTGAAGATTTTCAAACCATTAAAATTGGAAGAGTTATGCGCCACTTTAGAAAAATGGGCAGGCAGTATAAAATCTAGGGGCCATCTCTGAGATGCCCTGAACAATATCCAATCATAAAATTGGACATTTGTATACACTCCAGAGGCTGTATCGTGCTAACAAACCAAAACTTCTTCAAAAATGTGGTATATCTGAATTTATATTACCCGTTCTGGTGAGCTGAACATCAATAGCGTTCATCTGTGAGATGCTCTGAACAATATCCAATCATAAAATAGGTGACTTGTATGCACTACGGGGGCTTTATCGTACTAACAGGACAACGACAACGATGACATACGAAGAGGATTTTTTTCTAAAAACCCGATTTTCGTGTTTTTAGAATAACGAAAAAATGACTAAAAAACAAATATTTCAACTTTTTTTGAGGTAAACCAATATATTTCTCGCATCTTAGATAGGGTTGGGCGGAAACGTAATATAAAAAAGCGGTGGCTGCAGTAAAGAAAAGTTTTAAAACTAGTCCACAAACAACAAAGAAAACTTAAGTTCTGAAAAAAAGGTATTTGAAAGAGAATCGAGAGATTATGATAGTGAATCAAAACAGCAGAAATTGTAATTAAAAATACCTATGTAGGAATTTCCCATAAATTCCTACAATGCACCTCAATTCATCATTAAGCCAAAGGTTCGAAGTTTAAATCTCCGCGCCTTTTATGCATGTTCACGGAACCAATGGTACCTCCCGCGCCACTAGCCGCAAATTTACCGCCAACGAAAGGCAATCAGTAAAGTCTTGGCTCAACTCTTGTGACGACATGATCGAGTGTAAATTCATTTGTTTAAGTACATACCTAATTTCATTAATCAATTTCATGTAACTGCAACAAATAATAATGTGAATATGATGTGTGAAGTGTTTTTCCGACATTGATCGGTGAATTTCCGTATTGTAAGTACTATTATTATTATAAATTTTTGTTTAAATCCGCATGGTCGCCTAGACCGGTTCAACGGTAATTTAGCGCTGTTGCCGTATCCGATACTAAAGTTTGGTACTTCGTTCATTTTATAAAAGAAATTGTTCAAGTTGTAAGAATTCAAATAGAGGGATTGTGAGTGGCCCGTATTTTTATTACACCTTTATTCTCAACCACAATTTCAGAATTTCCGTCAACAAAAGGTTGGCTAGTGCTCTTGTTCTAGAATTCTCAAAAACATGTTGGGAAGGAAAGGATCAACCAATCAAAACTTAGAGGAACCAGCCAAATATCGCTAAAGCGAATTTCCCTTCTCGTGCAACCTAAGTGATGACAATGAGTTGGACGACATGAGTGATGTTTCGGAACATGATAAATGTATTTTTTGTGGCGGTATGGGCGAAAGTAAAGAACTATGGTGCAGTTGTACCGTTTGTGGCTTTTTGGGCTCATAAAGAGTTTAGTGATAATGACTCTCCTCAACGATTTGATGTCACTTTCACTCTTAAAATTACATTGTTTTTGATTTAAAGAATATTTTGTTTTTAACTATGGCAAAAAAAACATTAGAATCTAACCTTTGTTTTGCTGTTTTTTATATTTCTTGAACGTTGATGTTATATTTGACAAGAAGTTACAAAGTTAATTATTTTTAGTTACATTTTTCTTAAGACAGAATATATGATAAATATGGTTTTTCCATTTCTTAAATATATCGCTGTTTCGTTTATTAAAATATTAAAGTGCGTTATCTTAAACTTACATTGATACTTATTATATCTTATTGATAATTTTTTAGCCTCTGAGGACCATTTCACCAGTTTTCCTACAGTTTTTATAAAAAATTGAATAGGTAAGGCTTTTACTTGATGAAGATCCATATTGAACGATAAAAATAAAACAATTTAATTTGTTTAAAACTTTATTTATTTGAACTAATGTTCAATTTAAACTGGTTGGCGCGTTTCACTAACACAGTAGCTTTCTCAAAACGAATGAAGGTATAATTTAAAAATGTTTTAATATATACAGTGCATAAATACAGAATTCTATTATGCTGATACCAGTTGTTTCTTATTTCACAGCACCTTCATACAAAATTTCAAATATTCTCATAGAAGTCATTTCTAAATATTGTTCATTCAAACCTCGATTTTCAGTTAAAAACTCAACGTAATTAATCAATAATATTCAAGATATAATACTATCCCATAATTCTAAATTCATATCGTTCGATGTAACAAATATATTCCATAGTATACCTCCTAAAGAAACTATAACTCTTGTTGATAACTTGCTCACATACAATAATGTTAATTCTATAATTCACTCTGACATCATTACTTTATTAAAAGTGTGCTTCAATCAAAATTATTTTCATTTTAACGAAGAGGTTTATAGCAGTGAAGATGGTTTGATTATGGGCAACCCCCTCAGCCCCCTACTAGCAGAAATTTTCATGGATAATATAGAAAAAATAATTCATAAACACCCCCTTAGTAAAAATTGTGTGTACTGGCACCGATATGTGAACGACATTTTAGCTAGCTTCACTGGTACAAATAGACAATTAGACAGCTTTATTACTTACATAAACTCAATTCACAATAACATCAAATTTACCGTAGAGCTGGACCAAAATAAGTCTATAAACTTTTTAGACCTTACAATTTCAAATATAAATAATATACATGATTTTTCTATATTTCATAAACCATTACATACAGATATTACAATTCATAATAGTTCGGTCCACCCATTCAGTCATAAACTAGCAGCTTTCAATATACACAGACTCTTAACAGTCCTATTAAATACTAATAATTATAACAAAGAGTTAAGTATTATAAAACAAATAGCAGTTAATAATAATTACGTTCCAAATTTAATTGACAATATCATAAATAAGGACGTTACTAGTAGAAGATTCAGATATTGAAGAAGAAATTGAAGGAATATCACAAGAAAAAATATTGGAAGAACCTACAAGAGCAGAGATTATGGAGATTATTAACAACAGCCGAAACAGAAAAGCTCCTGGAAAAGATAACATAAATATGGAACTGATAAAGTACGGAGGTGAGAAGCTTCATGATATAGTATACCAATTTATAAAAAAAATATGGAGAGAAGAAAAAATGCCTATAGAATGGGAAATAGGCCAGATAATTACAATCCACAAAAAAGGTGACCAGCATGAATGCCAAAACTATAGAGGTATTACATTACTGAATACTGCTTATGAAATACTATCAGCTACAATAAACAGAAGGCTTAGAGACACTACAGGAAACACTATAGGACGATATCAGTGTGGATTCGTAAAAGGAAGATCAGCGGTGGATGCTATATATACACTGAAGTAGATAATGAAAAAAGCATATGAACATCAAATAGAACTGGAAATGTTATTTATAGACTTTCGGCACGCTTTCGATTCAATACATAGAGGCAAACTTTTGTATGCTTTGAAAGAACTAGGCATTAATGATAAATTAAGAAGGTTAATCAATATAACTATGGAAAACTCAAGGGCTACGATAAAAACACAAGGAGAATAAACATAAATAAGGGTGTTAGACAAAGTGATTCGCTATCTGCAACATTATTTAACCTAACACTGGAATATGCAATGAGACGAATACAAAAAAGCAATCTCAGGACGAGCGGAAGACAGATAATTGCCTATGCGGACGATATAGTAATCATATCAAAGACAAAAGAGATTCTGGAAAACACAATAAGGGAAATCTAAAGTGAAGGAAGTAGGATAGGATTAGAAATAAATGCAGATAAAACAAAAATGATGATTTTTGGTAAAATAAATCAAACCAGTGCAATAAAGATCGGATATTTCGAATTTGAAAAAGTGGAGAAATTCAAATACTTAGGTGTCACAGTAACAAACACTGGAAACAGGAAAAAGGAAATAGAAGAAAAAATCATTAATGCAAATAGAGCTTACCATGCCAATAGAGCTTACCATGCCAATAAAAAACTTTTAAAAAGCAAATTACTCTCAAGACAAACCAAAATCAATATTTATAAAGTGCTAATAAGACCCGTCCTGTTGTATGCTGCTGAAACAATGACACTGACTAAAAAGGAAGAAGAAGACTTGAGAATAATAGAAAGAAAGATAATGAGAACAATATTGGGACCAATCAAATTGAGACATAACGAGTACAGACAAAGAATGAATTATGAAATTGAGCAAGAACTGGAAGGAGAGGACATAGTAAGGAAAATAAAAAGGCAAATAATGAAATGGCTGGGACACATATATAGAGCGGAATAACAAAAAATAACACTGCAAATGACACAATGGGATCCTGGGGGAAGAAAACGTAGGGGTAGACCTAGAATAAAATTGCTGGAACAGGTGAAGGAAGATATGACAAGAGCCGGAATTGGAGGATGAAAAGACAAAGTTAAGGTTAGGAAACTATGGAGAACATTGACAGAGAAACTCTGAAGTGAAAAACGTGGATTGATCCACCCCAAAAAAAATGGAAATGGATCTAGAAAGCGTAAAACGGCGAAAACCCAGCAGGGGTATCAGCCATTATATATATATATATATATATATATATATATATATATATATATATGTACCCAGGTATCTTACTCGCCTCCGTATACACAACATGCGTTCAAGCCTCCCCTTACAAAAAATGTTTAGAAATGTATAAAACTATGTGCTATAATTAATATGGTAATTGGCCTCCGTTACACACAAGTAACATAATGTTACATTACAGGCGAATATGACTCCAGCGCTGTTGCCACGTTTTTTGAAGCCGCTGTTGAATATGAAATGTGCTCTGTTTTACCTAGTACTAAGATCGATAGTTATCAGATAATTTTCCGTTGTTGATTGATTCAATTTAGTTCTTTTTGCTTACTCATCTTATTTATGTAAATACTTGAAGCCTATTCATATAACTATTCTGTAATGAATTAATTTCTTTACAATTCTTGATATACTTTTATATTGAGCGTAGAAGATTGGATTATAATTCAAAAACTGTGGCATAAGAATTTATGCAATTTTTTTATAACTTTCCAATACCAATTCAATTATATCAAAAAGGATTATTACAGTTGAGATGTAGTAGGCACCAGTAGTCGTATTATTGGTTTATCAAGAGAAATAACGAATTTATGCATTTTACAAAAATTTGTATATAATCATTTATCCCATATAGCAACTTTTATTCTATCAACTCGATTTTTATTGAGGCTCGTGAATAAATTACACATAAATATTACTATAGACCCAAAAAATTATTTATTTTCATTAGCACATACACATTAGTGTGTGAATTATCAAAGAAATTTACCTACTAATCTAAAATTGGAAAGACAATTTTCTGGCAGTTTTATAAATTTGTATCACAGTAAAAGTCGAGGTAAATGTGGGAAAATCTGATATTACAACAGTTAATACTGCATAAATTTAAGTAAGGATTTTATTCTTAATCACATTCATATAGTCTGTTAATTGCTCGTTCAGACTTAGTTGTTATTGAGTCTTGAGCAATCGCCTGTAATTACAATTAAGTGATCATATGTATATAGGGTTTGTAATATTGATTGATCGAAACCACAATAATTACTCACATCCATAACAGTTACATTAAATTTACGTTTCAGAAAAACGAGTACAAATGTAATACTCTATATATCTCACGTTGATAGCAAATTCTTATAAGGAAACGAAAAAACGGCATGGTTATGTTAAAGAATAAATAACAAGCCATGAGAAGCTGTCTTTTAAAATATGATTTTGTAATCCACAATGAAGTAATACGTTGACAGCTTATCAAACATGTAGTATTAGAAAGATACATAATCGGATAAAACATCACTCATTAAACATAAATGTGAGATTTGCGAAAGTTATGCTAATGCACACAAAGATCTTGATATTACTTCAATTTTCTGTCATTTAAAAGCCAATCAAAAGGGAAATTTGGACATGTTCGGAATTTTTATGATTGATGATGATTTGGATAAAGTGTTTGTAAAAAAATTTTTCGACTAACCGAGACATAGTAAAACGCCTTGTTGAAATGGGGCTAAACATAAATTACATTAATCAATGTCCGCACTTTCCAAAATAATTTACTGTAACTATATGAATGAAATTGTTTTACATTCTAAATATAAATAGAAACTTTAGAAGTACCTAGTAATAGTAATAAACAAACCATTTGCAAACATTTAAACAGATTTTTACATGATATTGTAAAATAGATAGAATAAAAAGTGTAATCAAACTAAACTCTTGCAGTTAAGAAAAAGAGCAGAAGTTTTTCCCATAGTGCAGAATATATTTCCGTTCGAGTTTTTATCCTATATTTTAGTATTAAAAAACATTCAACTGTTATTATTAAACACGAACAAAATGTTAATTAATAAATATAAGCAAACAATAATACATTATTAAATATGTTAAATTCAAATTTAAATATAAGTTGGCTGTCTAGAAATGTAGACATAATTAGAAATGTATCTGAGGCCGCCCCATATTTTCAACAAAAGATTTTTGCTTTCGAGGTCCATACCTTGCACACCATAGCGGACATCTCTTTTTGTCGAGCTTTCAATCAGGGAAACAAACTTTATATGAACATTATGTGAGGATATAAATAATGGTTCATAAAAATAAATTCTTAAGTGTGCTGATAAATGTTATATTTAGAATTATTATTTTCTAGTGAATGTTTACCATTTGAAATTTGATAACAGACTCTCTTTTTTTATGTCTCCTCGAAAGTGAAGACCGACTCTTTTTTGCAGTCGACCCTTTTTTTTGGCTGTTTCTTATTTGCAGTGTTCGACTTTTAAAATATATGTTGAGATGCTAATATGAAATAATTTTAGACTTTTAATAATAATAGTAAATGGAAGGTTACACAATGTCAAAGATATGGAAATTATTATATTATTGAACATCACTTCATACAAGAGCTATGTAGCTCATGAATAATTGATTCTATCCAAATTATTATATACCTAGTAGTGTATAGTAGTAAATGATGTATTTTTGGAGGAAAAGAATATTTACGTTTCGAGGTGTATTTCGTAATTATTAATGACTTAATGAGTTGATCCTTGGCTCATCAGAATCAAATTAGAAATATGTAGTAGTCCTCGTCAGAGCATATCACATATCACTGTAATTATGAACAAATACATTTACCTATTTAAGATTACCTATTTAAGTTTTTATCAGTAAACAAATGATTACTCTACGAATAATTTGGTTTTTAGATTGACCGATCCTGAAAAAATTACTCATCTTTATAAAGAGATAGGATACTTTGCGTCCCAATCTGACAAAAAAATATCATGATTTAGTACTCACTAATTTTTTATAACTGTTATTGTGGGAAATAGGAATTAGTATTTATATTTAATAATAATAATTTCCTACAGTTTTGATACATCATATCAATTATCATGAAATTATTGAGGAAATACGCATTTCTAGGAAATCATTAGAAAATGAAAAAATTAGAGGCTGTTCAATAATCTGCAATCTATTCATTACCTCAATTTGAAGAAATAAAATTAATAAGACATCTTCTAAGTATTCCCTTCTTCAATTTAATTTCAGGTTCAACATTTTTTGCTAATCATTAATTAACGTTTTGATGAATACGAAAAAATGTGGTTAAATGAACTAACCTTTAGGGACATTTCTAAAAATTAGCTTGAAGTTATAAAAATTATCATTTTCTTCGAATCATTGAATTTTAAAAAGATAGAAATAAAGTAAGTATTCTTTCTACACATCAGTTTTATTGTTTTAAAGTTTGAATTATTTCCTTTTGAAACATAGAACGTTGAACGTTCTTCATATTGTCTGGAGAAATTCAGTCGGAATTGAATGATTTAACATTTATTGTCAGATTACTATAAAAATAATTACATACCAATATTTATATTTTATTCAAACTTTATTTGAACTGTACCAGTAATTATTATTGAATTTTTAAATATACTTGCTTTGCAAATTCCTCGTATGTCCCATAATTGTCATTTTCATGGCATTTTGAGAAGAGTGGAGAGTTTTCATCAGTTTTAACAAATGATTTATTTTTTAATGGAAATAAATTTTATATGCGGCAAAAAAGAACATTAAATAATAGTGAGGAAAAATCATGCAATCTCATTTTTAGTAACATAAATATCTTTTGTCTCAATCAATAAAAATAATAAAATTTGTGAGCAACAAACAATTTAAATGATAAGAATCTTTTTATACAAATAAATTAGATTATACTCGATTCGTTTAGCCTGCGAAGCAACTTTACCAGAGTGAATGCCAAAAAAGGTTAATCTCCATAAACCATAACCCTTTTAATTTTATTAATAAACTGTGTCTTGGTCTGTAAACTCCTAGGAGCAGAGCAACAAGAAAAGTAAACTAAATCTCTGAATTTTGTGAGAAAAATGGCATCAACCACAAGTTTTAAAACAGAGAAATTTAAAAGCGCTACACATGTAAAAATAGTTGTGCTACACATGTATGCGCGAGCACCCAATGTGTACCATTCACAGTTTAGTTTCAAAATGTACCAATAAGACAGGAACTGGAAAAACTACTATTCACAAGTTATTAAAACACAGAAAATAAGGTTTACTTATGGAGCTTGCTAATAAGCCATTGGTGAAATCGACGAGGCATGTTATTAAGAATAAAAGTTCATTCATTCTACCTTGAGCAAAGGCAAGGTTTTATCAACACTTAGTGATGACTAAAATGTACCAATAATTAAGAGATCGAAAGTGTGTAATATTTTACATGAATACAATTTCATTTGGGAGAAGCCGGATCGTAGATCAACACCGGTGGAAAAAATAAGAAATAGTTTGTTGAAGACGTGCGATCAGATGAAAAACGAATACCTATTCTATTTAGATAAAACGTGGCTGAATGAAGGACACACTTTTACAAAAGCATTTCTGTCAAATGCTGGATTTAACTCCTATTAATTCCGTCATAGTTTTGGATAATTCAAAAGAACAGTTACCCACGGCTAACTGGAAAAAACAATGCATAAAAGACTGGTTAATTAAAAAGGAAACTACTATTAACAGCCATATGTTGAAGACACAAATATTGTTGGCTAGGCTATATACATCAGCATTTAAAAATACGCTATTGATGAAATAGCCAAGGAAAGTGGAATTAATGTTCTTCGATTGCCACCATATCACGAGGAATTTAATCCGATCCAGCTCATTTGGGCACAAATGAAAGAATATAATATAGCCCGTCACAATACAACATTTAAACTTGATTATATTCGGCTAGATTTACTGCAATCATTATTAAAAATTACAAAAGAAAATTAGCTATAGAACACGTAATTAAAGATGAACAAAGGATATGGGAGCTTGAAAATATGGCAGAGGAAACTATAGAACCACTTGTTATATCTTTTGAAATTGATTAATCAAGTGCAGATGAACCTCGACTAACTAATTATAAATATCAATATGTAGGGTAAGTTATTTGATTCATTTTTTATAAACGTTTCTACTTTGTATAGGTAGGATAATATTTAAATTTTTAAACATCATTTGCACTATTAAAGTATTCATTATTCTGCCCCTGAACATAGATTCCAAAGTTTAAGTGGTTGTATTGTTAATGTACTCAAAAACATACAGACTTATGAAGATACAAGGTGGTCAAGCTAAAATGCCATAAAACTATATAAATGGGTATTATATACGAGTATACATTTATTTTAGAGAAAGCCACCTCGTGTCAAATTGTTTTGCATTGCCTTCAGTCAGGCAATTTGCTTCGTTGCTAGGCGAATGGATGAAACGCTAAAGTTATATTGTTTTATCTGAAGATTAGTTTCCTCTCTTAAAAAAACTTTTGAAATAAGAAATTATTCCATAATAATAAAGAATCACATAACAACAGGAATTTTCCGTCTATACTTATTTAAACATTTAGATCCCGGCACGTATCTTCACTATTCAAATGTTCAGAGAATATAATTTTTTACAGAGCTGTCCAACACTTTTTGCGTTGAGAGCTAACAAAAACTTATCTAGGTATATCAAAAAGTATTACCGACTTCAAAAGCATTTTACGAGTATCGAAACAAAAAACTGTAACAGTTTTTATGAATGTGTGATGAGTCGAGCGAAAGCATATTGAGATGTTGAGAAGAATATTTCTAACAAAACTTTCTGTAAATCAAGCTAACCGTCCCGTCAAATGTTCACGTCTTTAGTAATTATTTCTGGTCAATGATAACAGTTATTATTATTGCAATTTATTTTCGTTAAAAGTGTGTGTTTTTCTAGTGCAAAGTTACCTGAGAAATCTGTGTTCCCTCAAATAACTACATAATAGTTTATGACTATTGTAATCCTTTATCGATTCCCTGAAATAAGATCTTTGTTTCAAAATACAACATGAACAGGTAAGCATTTTTATGAATTTGTTTATTATTATCGCATTACTAGCTTAATTTCATTTTTATAATTATTAATTAGAATCTTTCAATTTCATTCAAAGGAATTAATTATCAGTTCAGTCACTCAATTTTTGATCAGTTTATTCAACAAAATAATTATTCCTGTGTCTTAATGAAAAAAAGTAACATTCAATATACAATATAGAGTTTTTTTATACCAGGTGTCCCACTTAACTTTTCGGGGTTTTGATCGCTTACCTATTACTCAAATAGTTTTGGGAATAGAAATAACGGTTTTCGCCAATATTATTGAAATTAGTAAACGTTTTTTGTCAATAATGGATCTTTTAAGGGAATTTCGGTTTGACCGGAAAGTAACACGGTAGTTTTTAGGATTAGGTCAACTTTGTTATTTTAACTAGAACACCCAGTATATTTTTAGCGAAACACAAATCTCAATCTTTAAGCTTTCTGAACATATATAGTTTGTGCTACTTTCGCCGAAAATTATGGCCTAAAATTTAAGTACAACTTTGCATTTTGTAAGATAACTTTATTATAAATGTCACTAAAATTAACAATTTTGAACGTAGAGACATTTAACACAAAATAATATTATAATAAATTTTTGAAATGGTGCCACATTCGTCATCTTTTAATTTTCGATAACTGTTAACATCTCTCTAGGAATACTTTTTCAATCACATTTATTACGTTGGTCTTTAATACCTCCGAGGTTGTAAACTGCGATCATTAATGTAATCCCAAAATAAAAAACCGATACCGTTAAATCGGGTGATCGCAGTGGCCACCCTACTGGACCTCCTCTTCAAATCCACCTTTCACCAAATGTTTCTAGTGACAGGAGTTGCATAATGCGAACTAGCACCATCCTGTCGAAAGTAACATGTTTGTCGTAAAGTTATCTTGCTGAAGTTGCGAAAAAAAGAATAGTTGCAGCATACCTACATAATTTACTGCGGTAACGATAGATTTACTAAAGAAAATGGACCATAAATTTTTGTAGAACTCATGGCACACCTTACAGTTACTTTGGGTGAATCTACATATATTCTGTAGTTGTGTGAAGGTTCTCTGAACCTCAAATGCGACAGTTGTGTCTATTTACTTGACCATTTAGGTGGAAGGTTGCCTCGTTAGACATAGTAAACAGAATTCTGTAATTAATTCTTGTGAATAATCTTAAATCTTGGCGGCAAAAATTAACGCATCTCTTTCAATTCTTGCACCAAATGAAAAATGTAAGCCTTTAATTTTAAATGTTTCTTTAAAATCATATGAATTCTGCTCCTAGAAAGACTCGTAGTGCTAACCATTTTTCTTACTGATGTTGAATATACTTCTACAGCTTCTTGAACTTGAATAACTCTATTCAATAGATTGGCCTGGTTAGCCTTTCTTTTAGGATGAGCAAGTGTGACTGTGTCCCGTAACTGACGGTACCAACTTCTTATTGCTTTATGACTAGGTGGTCGTTTATTAAGCATTTTTTGAAAATTTTAGTCCACAAAAACTGATTTCGTTTCTACAAAAATTATTACACACTTTCGGTTTTCAGAATAAAATGAACATTTTCCGAAGAGAAATAAAACTAATTGTGTAAACTGACAGTTCGCATAAAACAGTTATCCGCTGTCACCAAGCAAAGCTTACTTAAAAAAATATATAAATTTACTTCCAAATGCTCCGCTAGTTATTTGAGTAATAAGTGCCAAAGCCCCGAAAAGTTAAGTGGGTCACTCGGTATGAAAATGTTTACAATAAATACCGAAAAATAAAATGATTTATTTTTATACAGTAATTATGGTCTTTACGAATATTCTTGTCTAAATCTTATATTTTTCATATCAATGTAGTCATAGAAAGACAATTGCAAACATGAAATTCTATGACAATGGAAATATTTTAAATAAACTTTTCAATAATTAATCAATCATTTTTTGTATACAGTTTACACGATTTGTTTATAATTTCTTTTTATTTAAAATAGAATAAATAAATACAGTAGCGAAGTAACAATGTTTTTTTATCTAATTATTAACATAGAAAAACAAAATAATATATTTTCTAATCTATTTTATTGTCTTAATTAGTTTCGAATCTAGAAAGACAAGCAGTCAGTTGAAAAAAACAGCTTCATCAAATGGAATAGAAGAAAATCATTATGGTAAGTCGTGAACCGCTTGAATTGAATTCAGATTCCACAAATTTTATTTAAAAAAATGTAATTGTATTTTATATTTATCTAGAGCATGCTAGTCAACATAACCCGTCTCCTTCATCATCAGATGATCCATTTGTATTTGATGACGATGATAGGGATCCTACATTTGATTTATCTTCGGATTTATCACACTCATATCAGTCAGAGGTAAGATTTTGTTATTTATTATTTTATTCATAAAAAAATCACAGTTAATAGTAGACAAAAAAAATGAAAAATTAACTAATACTAGACATTAGATGAAAACCTAATACTAGACAAAACATATAGACATTTTTTCAGTTATTCAAAAAGTTTTGTAAATATTCAAACGATATTGAAAAATAGAAGAAAGTAGCAAATTTAATAAAAGTTACGATTAAAATTAGATAATTTAAAACAGGAAACAATTTCGCTATATTTATTAATTTTATTTTAATCAATTTACTTAAAACAACTTTGTCATTTCTAAATGCTTAGTTGTGTGTGTGTAAATATATGTACTGTAAATTCTGTCAATCACAAGTTACAAATTTTGAACGTCATCTAACAAGGCATCATTCTGATACTAAGGAAGTCAGAGATTTTTTAAGTCATCCTAAAAAAAGTGCGGAGAGAAAGAATATAATTAAGTTAATACGAAATGATGGAAACTTTAATGAATATTTAAAAGGTAACGTCATGCCCATTTATCGAAAAAAAAATGAGCCAAACCATGAGTACTATCCTTGCGGATTTTGTAAAGGATTGTACAAGAAAAAATTTTTGTATCGACATTATAAGAACTGCGTAGCAGCTGAAGTTCATAATAATTTTCAAAGAGTTAAACACATGGCAGCCTCTCAAACTCTCGTGGCTTGCGCACTCGATACAAGCAATACTTTAGACAAATTATGTGTGAAAAAAGAAGTTTTTTCAAGAATGAAAGCTGATGAGATTTCTATGACGGCCAAAACGGATATACTAATTTATCGTTATGGTGAACGTTACCTGAAAAAACATAAGAAGAAGCAAATGTTTACTCCGTGTTCAAATAAAATGAGAGAGCTGGCAAGGCTTCTCATAGAACTTCGAAAATTACAAAACGACAAAAATTTTAGTGTATCTGACGCTATAGAACCAACTATGTTCACGAAAGTAGTGGAATATGCTAAGAGGGTGGGTGGGTTTAATGCACAAACAAAAACTTTTGACAATGCCCCTAGTTTATCAGCTCACCTCGGAACAACTCTCCAAAGAGTTTGCGATGAATTGATTTTTTTAATTGAAACAGGAGATCAATGTATTACTTTCAGTGACCCTGAAGCGAAGAGTAAAGCAGTAGAAAAATTCAAAAATTTAATAGTTACTCAATGGACAACTGAAATCAGCAGTTTAGCACACAAGGACTTGAACGAAAAAAAATGGAATAAACCTATTATACTCCCATTAACAAGAGACGTCATAGAATTCAAAAATCATGTGACTCAAATTGCAAACATAGCAGCCGCAAATCTTAAAACTAATCTAAATAATCCTCAAGAATATAAAAATTTGGTCAATGCGACACTAGTTTTAACAATTTTATACAACAGAAGACGTATAGGAGACGTACAATACACCAAACTTAAAACATATCTAAACACTTTTACATCTATAAATCAAGAAGAGTGTTTAAATGCTTTGACAGAATCAGAAAAAGCATTGACAAAATATTATAAGCGGGTCGTTACTGGAGGAAAGGGTACTCGGGCAGTAGTCATTTTGTTTCCTCGAAATCTTCAAGAGTTTGTGAATGTCTTGATTGATATTCGAAATAAGACAACACTTGTACCAGAAAGTAATGAATATCTGTTTGCACAACTCGGCTCCAATTTCTGGGTAAAGGGTGATAAAGCTATTCAACAGTTTGCCAAAAAGTGTAATTTAAAACACCCTGAACACATAACATCCAACAGACTCCGAAAACAAATAGCTACTGTTATGCAAATCCTGAACCTGAACTCTGAGGAAACAGACCAATTTGCACAATTCATGGGTCATACGACCAAAACTCACAATGAATTCTATAAGTAAGCGATTAAAAATAATTTATTTCAACATTTTTTGTACATTTATAATACTTGAATTGGACTAATCCTAATATACATTAACTTTAACTTTCTGTAGGTTACCGGAAGATGTATATCAGACTGCCAAAATATCCAAGTTGTTGGTTCTGATGGATAAGGGTGAAGGACATAAATATAAAGGGAAGTCACTGAATGAGATTGAGATTAATCCAGAAGTCGATTTTGCCGATGAAGAAGAATGTGAAGATGATGATCTTCCACAAATTGAATCTCCACAAGTGAGTGATATTATGCAGTTCCCAGAACCATCTACATCTACTAATAATCCGAATAATCATAAAAAATTGAAGAGTAAGTAATTATGATCGCATTTTAGATTTTGTATATTTCATAATTTCACGAATTCTTTTAATTTAAGAGTTTACGAAAAATAAGCATATAAATATGAATAAACATAAACACTTTCAAATTACTAAAACTCAAACGAAATAAATTCAAATTAATTTATATTTAATGCTCAAATTTATATTAATTTCCTATTCTTTCGACTACACTAAAAATTGGTATGCTACAGAGATTATTATTTTTCAAATTGAACTAAAACCAAATAAATTTATTGTTATACAACAACAAAAATAATTGAATATGTGAAATTACTGTTTGTTTTTCAAAAATCTATTCAACTCACAATTGAAAATTATCAATTGTCTTTTTTAGCTTGCACACAAACTGGCAGAACGCCATGGACTGAGGACCAGATCAAAGTTGTAAAAAATTATTTTAAACATCACATAGAGCGAAAACAAGCTCCTAAAAAAGTGGAGTGCGAAGAGCTGATTCGAAATTATCCCAATTTACTCAATAATAAAGACTGGGTGCGGATCAAAACATATGTGTATAATGTTTATCGAAAAAAGTAGATATTTATAAGGTTTCTTTTATGGCCTTAATCAGGGTCTTTACATTTAAATCGTATAATAAATTATACAACAATACGAAATAGATATAATAAAATGGTTGCTATTGTATCACAATGTGTTTTTTAGATATATTTTTTTAACTCTTCATAAAACTCTAACAAACCAGGGAATATAAATAATAACTAGAAATGTTGCCTGAAAAACATCTTTATTTGGTCATAAGTTAAAAAGATGACGTAATAAAGGCGATATCATTAAGACATCTCAAATAACTTAAAGAGTGAATTGGGAATAATCTATTATACTATTTCAAATAACAGGTACCAACAGCAAAAATTTATCCATAACAAAAATGCAGTTTTAAACATATGTATGTATATTGAATTCAAATTTTTTCTATTTAAAATCAAAATTTTAATTTCCCCGAGTGTTTTACACCTATCACTTCACCGTCGGTATTTAGTATCAGGCATTATCTGATCTGATGGGTTCGCGATGGGAAGCTTGGCCACGCTCGGCAGTCGTCCGACACTACTTTTCATAATTTTATTATCAGAGACATAGATTAAAAATATGTAAGGGACTCTTTTTCTGGCTTCGCGTGAGGGTTTAAATAATACTATTTTTATTATAGTTTTTTTGTGGTGTGGTTTAGTTGGTTTTCGTGGTAGTACTCGCAGGATGATTTCGCACAGCTGTACAGTTTTTTAATATCTACTTAAATAAACCGTCTAGAGGGGGTGGCAAAATATAAAAGATCATCCTGGTTATTTGTAGTAGTATGTACAGATATTATTTTTGTTTGTAAAATAAATGCCTAAATTTGAATGTCTCTATAAATCTTCTTTACAAAGACCTTAATAAGATATCTATTACTGGTCATTATCGAGAGAAGTCTTAACGACGTCATAAAAGCACGTCTTAGAGCTGTCACATTTTGACGTCACTGGGAAATAATATTTAATTTTGTTAAAATAATACGTTTTAGTTTATTAAATAGAATATTAATGAAAAAAGTACTCCAAATAGCAATACAATAATAGTTGATTTAAAATTATAAAAAATTTCATTTAAAAATTAAAACAAACAAAATGATTTTTTTATTGAACTTCTCAATTTACTTTAACTATTCAGCAAAGTCCTCAAATTTATAATACAAATCATTTATCAACTTTATTTTACACAGTAAATAATAAAGAAAAAGAATTTAACTTTACATTTATTATATATTGAATTTATATCATAAAATCATGAAAAAGAATGTAAAACACATGACATTGAATTTATCATTGAAATTAAATAATTCATAAAGTGAACAAAATGTTTATTGGATAAAGAAAAATTCATTCATTTTTCTCCATCAAGTGTTTGAAGGGTTGAATAGTATATTCTTCAACGAGCGTATAATGATGGCTATTATTCACTAGGATGAATGGCAAAGTGCCGTGAGAAATGATATTTCTCACAGTGTGAGCAATATATGGTTTTGAAATTAAGTAAGCTATGACAAATCTGCTACTTTTCATAGCAGTTATAGAAAAAGATTTTTATAGCATACTTGGTTTATTGAGTTCAAATTGAGTATTACACCCTACATGTCTAGGCCTACAAAAAAGAATGTAGGTTGGTAAATATTATCTTATTAAGTCAAAATTTATTGATAATTTTTAATTTTAGGTTATTTCTAGTATTACTTTGAATTTTTTGTAGTACAATGAGTATTTCTAGACACAAATTTTAACTTAAAATGTATTCCTGGTTTTGAAATAATGAAAAGGATAAAATAAAATTCTTTCATTTGTAATAAAAGAAAATTGGAAATGTTATAAATATTTAAAAGAACATAGAACCATCAGTTCAAACATATTGTTAATCTAAATGTATTAGAGATCTATTCATGATCAAACGTACACGGTTGCCAATTCTAGGAGGCATAAACGACTGTAGAGCATACGGAGGCGAATACTCCCATGACACGTTAAAAAGTGTATATGAGTATTAGTCGCTTGCGCCACCATTTGTCAGATCGGTGAACTCAAATGTATAACAGTGGGTGTGTAACGGTAAAAATGGCCTCTTTACGAAAATTTGCTAGTAGGGCCCCCCACCCTTCTACAATGAAATACTGAACTTATACACAGAGATTCGTAGTGACCTCCGATTTTACGTATTAGCCTCCGATTTCGGAGGCTACTGAGCATACAAGTCGTTTTATACAGAGGCGAAAACGTATACTGGGCATATATATATATATATATATATATATATATATATATATCATAAATAAAAAGATACAATAACAGACTTTAGAACAAGTATTCCCTTCTGATAAAAATAATAATAAACAATTTAAAAGCTTAACATACTTTGGAACATCATCTTTAAAAATTAAATCATTTTTAGAAACTTTAGACATGAATATTTGCTTTAAACTTATTAAAATGTATCCAAACTCATTAAAAATAACAAATCTAAATCTTCAAAATTAAACAAATCAGGAGTTTATAAATTAAAATGTGGTAATGACAACTGTGATAAAATTTATATCGGTAGAACTTATAGAAATTTTAAAACGGGAATTTCGGAACACAAACGTAGCTATGACATCAAAAAATTAGATTCTAACTATTCAAATCGTTTATTAGAAAACCAACACATTTTCGACCCAAATTTTGAAATTTTACATGTAGTCGGTAAATCCTTTAGCTAAATTTATTAGAGGCTCTTGAGATAAATAAAAATAAATATTCAGGTAACCTTCTTAACGACCAAATAGATATCAATCACTCTCCTTTATTAAACCTTGTTGCCTAGAAGACTGTTTGTAGTGAATGAATTTCCATGTAATTTCTTTCAATGCCTTTTTTTTAACATTAGTATAATATAATTCTGTATTTATGCACTGTATATATTAGAACATTTTCAATTTATACCTTCATTCGTTTTGAGAAAGCTACTGTGTTAGTGAAACGCGTCAACCAGTTTAAATTGAACATTAGTTCAAATAAATGAAGTTTTAAATAAATTAAATTGTTTTATTTTCATCGTTCAGTTCTTATAAACTCTTTCTGTAGTTTTATAAGCTTAGATGATAATTCAATTTCGCATTGAATTATCTGTTTTTATTAATGAAGATATTTGTAACTTGAGCTGGTATGGTGGTTAAACTCTCTTTTCACCTAATATTTGCAGGAAGATTATTGAATTCTGAAAAAAATTAAACACCATCCAATCATGTTTTTTATTGAAATGATTGTGAATAACAATAATTACTTCACAAGTTCACGAATTTCATTTTTAACAGTAAATTTCAGTCTCATTCACATTTTATTCGAAAGTACCTATAGACTAAAAATAAAATCAATACGAACGATAAAGGCAACAGATATTCTCCAGAAGAATAATGACACATTATAAACAAATTCTGATCCATAATCACTTTTTTATTTTTATAATTTTTCTTCGCAAATAGTTTTGTTTATATATAGTTAATTCATTATCTAAAAAATAATTTCTAGAAATATATCATAGTCATGTTTTATATATTATGCTCTGATTAATCCACCAATAATCAATTGATATCAATGAAATTCCAGCTCAACATAAAAAATAAAACTACGGAAATGAAGTATCGTGGATAAATAATAATTTCAATATTTAAATACACGCATTTCCTATTAAATTGGTTCTCATATCAATTCCGATTTAATTATCTTATTTCATATGCCTAAGCATAATTCAAACTTCATATTAGGGTAACAACTGACGTGGGTCAACTGCGATAAACGTAAATCTTCCAAAGTATTCAAAACTTTCCAGAACCCCAATGTAATAAATCATCTCGATATACACTGGAACATATATACATATCGGAATTACCACTGAATATTCATCTATTGCGTTTCACATATATAACATCACCGAAAGACAGAATTCAGAAATTACAGATCAACATCTACATATGTTTAGAAATTTCAGTAGGTAGTGCCCCACTTGAGGGCATCCCCCTCCTCTACTCTGATTGGTCACGCAGACGTCATGGGTAGTGAGGTATGGGGTATGACTTATACGGGGTACGACGTAATAACGTATACAGGGTACGACGTAATGAGATATAAGGGGTACGCCGTAATGACGTATACGGGTACAACATAATGACGTATCCGGGGTACAACGTAATGACGTATACAGGGTGTTGTCATAATAAAGTTCACATCACAGAAGGCATTAGCTGTTGTACTGGATAAACGACATAATGGCGGTGGGTGAAAGTGTCGATGGGTAGCAGTGCGGAGGCGGAGGAATGTGGAATAATGTTACTATTGGTTCGAATGGTACCGAAAGGAAGACGACGACTGAGCATTGCATAATTTAATTTGAGATATTGCTGGTTACCTACATTCAAATAAATCAGTTGCGGTATGTCTTTAGCTGAGTATAGACGTCGAATTGAAGAATTTATAATAAAAATAAATCAATTGTATAAGGAGGTCATCTTTTATGAAGATAAAAGAAGGGTTATTCAGCAAAATGTCGACAAATATAGAAGTGAAAGAGACAAAGAAATTGAACAAACTTGGAATAATCTCACAATAAACTAGGTACCTGAAGAATTAAAGCAGGAGCAACAACAGCAGAAGGTTTCAAGTGCCGTAGATTATATCTTTAGACAACTACCACAAACAATATATCCAATAAAGAGAATTTAGCCTACAAATCTTCTTCGTCATGATCAACACAATCAGCGCCAACTCGTTGTACAGCATAAAAGACGACCTGAATAATGTATTTGCAATGACTTGTGTTATGGTAATATCTTTATTTATATTATTAATTAAAATTTTATTAAAAATTGTTAAGCGGATTTTTGATTCGTTATGTAATGTAACAGTTGTAGATGAGTACAGGGTGTTTTAATAAAAAAACCTTTTCCTTAAAAACAATGTATTTAAAATATCTATAATAATAATATTGCATTTAAAAACCTTTGTCGGAGACGCTCCACATTTCGTTGCGTGCAGGTAGATAGTCCAGTGGCGTGGCAGGGATTTGGATCGCGTACAAAGTTTTCAGTTGCACATGGTGTACCATCAAAATTGCATACGTCAATAAAAATGGGGAAAACATTAAGACCTTGACACTTTTCTTTTAAAAATTCGACTTTTTGTTTTCCAAGGGCGTAAATGTAGTAAGCATCATACAACAGTTCAGTTTCTAATATAGCATTTAATTTGGAGTACTCAATATCACTCGAACAGTATCGAATGCTATGCACGTTCTTCTCCAGGTACGAGCCAGTTTTCGATGACGATGCTATGAATATCTACTAATGCTACTCTCATGATGATAACAGATGAAATACTGACGTGCAGCAGCGACACATTTTAATTTAAATACTTGACAATTTAGGTGAGAGGGAAGTACTCCATTACGCAGTCGTGTATTATCATGTAATACACTTTGGTATTTTCGGGGAAACCAATGTTTGCTTCAATGTCAAATTTCACATTGACTGTAGATGCATTCATGCTTTCTTCTTGTTTAGAGCAAACTACGACAAACAATGCATGTTTCTTAAAGGAGGAATAATCTAACAGAGGGCGCTTTTGTCTAGTGTTCATATATCTGGGATAAAACTCAGTATAGTTGAAATAGGCCTCATTGTAATCGTTTTTGCTTAAGTCCAATTGCAATATTTCATTGGACCAATATTCACCATTTTGTCAGATACTTTGAACGTCGGCGTTGTCGTATAAAGTGGGGTCAGCTGTGTTATTGTCGCGTTTGTTGGTTTGAAATAAAACAATGACATAACAAGGTCGTTCGACTGAAGTTTTAGTTTTAACGGCCCAAACTTTACGTCTAGCATTTCTATTAATTGCTGATAGTTCATATATCTCCCACTTTCTAAATGGAATAACTATAGGCTGCTCCTTTTGAACGGCCTTCGTAAGTTCCCACTTAATATCGTCATTAAGATAAATATGTTTTATTTTTAATTAGATGTTGGTGATGCTTATGATAACAGTTGTAGTGATAACCGCACCAACAACGTTTCTTTCCGTGACATGTACACAATCATTATCGTTTCGAGTTCGAACCAAACGTATTGTTTGTCGTTCACGTGTAATCATAAGATAATCGTTGAAAATGTTGAGAGCATGCTTGAGAGGAATTTGTAGGCTAAATGATTTGTCGGTGGCATTTAGGATATTAAGGATGGGATCTTTCAAATAATTCCAGCCAGAAATATCCATATGATTGGAATCTACTTGATCGTAGCATGTCATGGCACGTACAGCGTTCACGATTCCAGGTTCTTGAACTATTTCCATTTCTCTTGCACTTTCACTGTAGGTACATGAATCGAAAAGGAAAGCACCAATATTACTTACTAACTACATATGTCAAACATATTCGAAAATACCGAAACAACTCATACGTGAGAATTGTAACATGATATTGTGCTATTTAAGCAGGATGAAGTTAACTTAAAACATATATTTGAGGAACATGTGTCACCAGACATGGCATTTGAAGAATTTAAAAAGATTTGCTCGGAATGCTGGTCGTCCGACAAGTATGGAACATTGTTGATTGTAACAGATTTTGCTTTAAATAACGGCAGGTACCGTAAAGGATTCGATAAATTTATAAAGCACTATACATTATCTTCAGTCTACATCACCATGTCCAGTTGCTATTGCCTTGCGTAAGGAAAAACTCAGTGAATTAGCGAGATCTATTCGCAAGAAATACTTAGCATTAAAATTAAGAAAATCAGAACATGATGCATCTCTATCCATATTTAAACCGATATCTGCACAGCTAAACCGATTTCTGCACAGCTAAAATGAATTGCCAGATCCTTGTCATTACAAAAAAACCCTAGTTTCAAAATTTACCCTAAAATAGGAAATAAAAAAGAAGATGATGATGCATTTACACCATTTTTCGAAACAAAACCCATAGCGGAGACGGATGAATCGGGAAATATTGAACGTCATGATAATAGGTGCGTTCTTGCTGACTGAGATCTCAGATCACTTCAGTTAAGGTGATCTGAGATAAAGTGAGGTGAGTGAGCACCAAAAAGAACGACATCTCAATTGAAGCGCGCGACCTCTCGATAGATTTAAACTATACGACAGATTCGTATCAGCATCTAATAATGTTAATTAATGTATCCATAATTTGTAACAAAAGAAAAATAGATTATATGTGTTTATTGTTTATATGTCAATGGTTAAAACCATAGATAACCTTGGTTAAAACTACAAATAAACCAAGCAAATCAAATATTTATTCATCCCCTCCACTTTATTTCTGACTCAATTCCAACTGATACCCCTTTACAACACATTCAGCATCGGTAAAGGGGGAGTAAAAATCTCAGCTCACTTAGAAGTGAGTAAAACAAAAAGAACGCTTACATTACTGATGTGAGCCGAGATTATCTGAGATCTCAGTCAAAAAGAACGCACCTATTGATGATTATTATTATTATTATTATTGTGATGATTACGATGTAGAGATGCATCCCGACGTTTCACGTGGAGTCATAGAAGATTATTTGGATCAATATCCCACAATTGGTCGAGAGTATCTTGAAGATTATTTTCGAAAAGATGCAAAACTTAATAGAAATTATGGTACACTATAAAATGATGATATTTATTGGATGTTGGGCAAACGTAGAATTGCGTACGATAAAAGAAATGGCAATATAAGCATATTACGAGAGAATGATGATATAGAGGGCGAAAATATACCTAGTACTCTGGGGTTATATCAGCTTATATTTTACAAACACCCCGATGAATATACTGATGATGGTTTGAAAAATTACAAAGCTTTGTTAACAGTTACAAAAGTGCATCTCAATTCACGCAATCGTCTGAAAGGTTCTGATACCGAAAAGTATCGCAACATAATTAAACTGTTGCTTAAAACTGTATTAAGCTCATCAACTATTAGTAGTAGTAGGTAGTAGTAGTAGTAGTAGGTAGTAGTAGTAGTAGTTCTATAACCAGACCCCCATCAGCCCGAATATTAAAGAAACTACAATCTATTCAAAGTCCATCATATACTAATGTGGGAAAAGGACTTGTCATACAATGAAAAACCGATGGAACACATTTATTGGGACGATTCCAATGAGCTTTTTGACCGTTTAAAATTACCGATTGCATCGAAGGTGACAGGTAACACGTCCTCGCAAAACAACGAGATAAGATATAATATAATTGAATGACAAACGGAAAACGTATTTCAATCATGTTTGTCGATAAGTTTGGATGAACTATATGTCGATGAACAATTGAAACTACACGATAATGATTTGGCTATAGGACTTGATGATTTGGATGATAGGACTTGTACAAAATAAACTTCGTATTTTAGAAACGAATTTGAAGCATTTTCAAAAGACACTTCTCCCTCAAATATCTGATCTTGCTTCAGAAATAACGGATAACGTAACGCCAACAGTTAAAAAAGTTTAGAACGTGGTATGTGTGCTCATACAAAGCATGTCGTCCAACGAAAAAATCCAGCTTGTTAAAGAACTCCACAAACCGATACGTAAAAATTATCCACGCAGGCGTACAATTGTCAAAGGTATAGATGATTTGTGGAAAATGGATTTGGCCGTAATGCGACCTTACGATCATCAAAACAAAAACCATAAAATTATATTGGTCGCAATCGATCGCATTTCAAAGTTTTTGTGGACGCACCAATTAAAGACAAAGACCGGCGAAGATCTAAATCGGGCATTTTCGGACATTCTCGCTCACACAAGGCGAACTACTAAAATTTTGCAATCAGATCAGGGAACGGAATTTTACAAGTTTCAACAATTAATGAAAAAACATGGAATTCTTCACTATACCGTATTTATTACGAAAAAATATGTGCGATTGCTAATCTTGTTATAAGAATGCTGAAATCACAAATGTACAAACATTTCAGTTTAAATGGCACCTATAAATGGATAGACATTTTACCTGATATTCCTAAGAAATATAATAATACAAAGCATTCAAAAACCCGATAGAAACCTTCCCACATAAATGAATCCAACGAAAAAGTTATTTTAAATAGAACCTACAATCATATAAAGGTTCTCGGACCGCTAAAATTTAAAGTTGGCGACATTGTGCTCATATCAAAGGCAAAACATGTCTTTGAAAAAGGATACACCCAAATTGAACTACAGAACTATTTAAAGTTATCAAAGTTAGACTAACCAATCCCACTACGTATTTGCTGGAAGATATGCAAGGCACACTAATGAGCGGTTCCTTTTATGACGGAGAATTACAGAAAACATCGAATCCGGATATTTATTTGGTCGAAAAGGTAATTATGGGAAAATGTACGTCAAATGGCTGGGCTTAGACAAAAAACATAACAGTTGGATAGAAAACGAGGATATTCTTATGTAACTACTTTTCGATTCTCCGCGTATGAATTCAAATGTCTAGTGATTCGTTGAATGCAATAACACTTTGAATCTAGGTGACGTAATTTAGATAACACTGTTTTCATGTCCTCAATATTTAATAAACCAAAATAATTTCTACGTTACCAACATGCCACAAAAAGTCAGTTTCTTGGCAATTAATTGTATTTCAAGTAATGTCTACTGGTGCAGATAGTCTGAAATGAAATTATCCATTTTTCATAATTATTCATTTCAGAGCGGTTAATTCACTAAGAAAATAGGATCCTACTTTTAGAACGTTTCCATAATCTATTAATTAGGGTAATTCTCAAAAAAATTCCATATTCTGACTCTAATAACCGACGCTCATAGCAAAATACGGAGTTCTTGATATTTAAATGAAATGTCATTGTATCAACGTAGCAAAGTTCATGAATAGAATCTAAGTCACTCATGAGATACTGTGGAATAAAATACTTCAACAATTGAAAGCTGTAATACAATTTCACTCGATATCAGGAATATCTAATTAATTCCTTGTAAAATCAGTTATACTCGCCGAATTATATGAAAAATAGTTTTTCAATGAAGGGAATTGGAAAACTCGTTTGTCTCTGTGGTATATCATGTTAGATAATAAAATGGGGGTTGACTAAAAGATACTGGGGAAAGGGATTGGCATTCGGTATCGAGCAGGCAGACGGAGAACAGAGAAATTAAGTTAAGTTTTGTGTTTTATTTTTATATACCTTATCCCGAAATCAGATATTGATGATGTGATAAAAGAGTGAATACCACAGTCTCTATGAGACTAAGTATATCTTCACGTGATTTCTATATAATGGCAGTACATGATATATATTCAACAAAACAAAATATGCATTTATGAAGTACCTTTTATACATTTATTGTGTTACTTAATTTTGAATTGTTCGTTCCTACCTGTGAAAATCTTATTTGTTAATATAGATATGACACTGGTAATACTTGTTTTGAAATACAGTATAAAAAACATAGTCAATAGAAAATATTTGCGAAGCATCAATCGTGATCATAATCAATCACGGTTGATTCATGCTAGTAGAGCTGCAATTTAATTGTTTATCGTTACTTCACCACCAGTATATATACTCGGTGATATAAGAACCCGAACACCTAGTATTTATTATTTTATATAATAATAACATGATCTCCAATTATACCATCCCAGACATTTAACGACCATTTTGTTTGAGAAGTAGTAGACTAGATATCACATGAGGATTTTTTCATGAATAATAGTGAATATTGTGGCGACTTAAATAACTATACTCAGTGACATAGAAACCCAAACACCCAGTAAATATTATTTCAAAAATACTTCACGTACATGTTTATCATAAAAATCTTAATACAAGATTATAATTTGAGCGCTATCAGTTGAACATTCCTGTTTTTATTCAATAATTTTTTTGCTGTAACTTGGTTCAACTTTAACTCTGGAATATCAAAGAAATCGACTTCAGTGGTGCCAAGAATGACTAGTGTGGAATTAGGAATCGGTGGTAAACTAGCGATTTATTACATTGGTGACAGCATTCGTTACAATACTTTTTAGTGGTTGGTGCTTCAGATACTTTTCATCAGGTTGAATTCAATTATAAAAGTTCTCTTTTATGTCCTTTTAACACACCTTATGGTAAATATAGGTATTTAAGATTGCCATATGGGATAACCACAGCATCTGAAATTATTCAGAAAAAGATAAAATTCCGTTTTGAAAATATAGAAGGGGTAGAATCATATATAGACGATTTTCTAGTATGGGGGAAAACAATGCAAGAAGAGGACGAGCGATTAAAAAGTTTATTTAAAACGTGCCGCGAAACAAATTTAACGTTAAATTTGAAAAAATGTAAATTTGGAATAAATAAATTGATTTTAATAGGGCATAAACTTTCTGAAAATGGGATTGAACCCGATTACGATAAAATAAGTGCTATAAAAAATTTCAAAACTCCTTCTTGTAAAAAGGATATTGAAAGATTTTTGGGAATGATAAGGTACGTGTCAAAATTAATTCCAAATATGTTTGAAAAACCTGAAAAATTAATAATCCTCTTAAGAAAAGATATATTTTGGCATTGTGAACCTGAACAACAAAAAGCGTTTGATGATTTAAAAAGTGTTTTGTGTTCTGAACCAGTTTTGAATTTTTTTATGCCCATGAGCTAATAATGTTATCTTTTGATTCGTCCCAATCAGCTGTGGTAACAGTTTTACCAGTTTATTATGCGCCAAATGCTTTAAATGAATCACAAAAAAATTGGGCACCCATAGAACCTGAATTATTAGCAGTTTTGTTCGGATTACACGATTTCATCAATTTGTTTTTTTCATAAATATGTTACAATGGAAAGTGATCACAAACCTCTGTCACATATTTTTAAAAAACCCTTAAACTCATGCCCGCCTAGGTTACAACGAGTGATGATTAGTATTCAAAAATATGATAATAAATTAAAATATATACCAGATTCTCAAATGTTTGTCTCAGTTGCTTTATCCAGAGCTCACGATGAAAATATAAAAAATTAATTTGATTATCTAAATTTTGATGAATTAGAATAGTATATTCTATATCAAGGGTGGAATAACCAAAATACTACACAAGTAGAAATATTTTTTTACCGAGCCGTAGGCGACTTTTATAAAGTGTCACTTTATATGTCAAAATTAGAAAAATACATATTTAAAACCTGTACAAATAAATCATAACAAGTACAGGAACATTTTGTTTGGAAAACAGCAAAAGCAAAAAGCTTATTATGACTTACATTACAAAAACTTGGAAAAGTTACATAAAAATAATGTCGATTATATTAAAGAAAACAAACAAAACATTGCTGGACGAATTATTGGTTAAAACTAAAGACCAAACTCGTGTATAATTAAAATGTTTAATTCTGGTAAGATAATTAACAGAAACAGAAATGTTCATTGAAATTTGAACATGCACGTACATATAACCTTTCTGATTCTTCTGAATGCGAAGAGGATAAAACCTTTGGAAATAAAAATGTAGAAACGAATACAAATATAATCTTACCTTCCTCATCCTATGCTAGTAGGTTTGGCAGAAAAATTAAAGTGCCTGCTAGATATCCCTATGATATGTAAATATGTATATACCTAGTAACTTTTTAAGCGAGGGGATGTTATAAGTTTTAATAGAAATGTAAGTATAAATATATCTTTTATTGTGTACCTCAAGTACACAGACTAATACAAAGGTTTTTATAATTCGCGTATAAAATAGACTTCATTATAACATTGTTTACAGTATCACAATGAAGTCTCTTTGAACGCTTTTTTAGTGTCATACAGTTGGTTATTGTATGTAGTATGTATTTTTATAAAATGGTCTAATAGCGTAGTTCTAGTTAACAAATTATTAGATAAATGGTCTTAAAGGTAAATATGAATAAATTATATATTAAAAACATTAATAAATAAAGTACGCTAACGTTTATTCATCAATAATTTGTCAATTGTTTTTTTATATTATGTAGGATCAATTTATAGGTATACATAATGATCGATTTTTGGGATAAATTACCAGATATCTATGTGAAGATATATTATAGAAATAATTATGTTCAAGATATAATATAAATAGATCGCAGGCATATACGAAGAAGCTCTTTTTTAAACAAATAATCATCCTCTGTTTGCTTATCTAAATATACAAATCTAACATATCTAAATATATGACAAAAAAGATAACTATTTATTTTTTATATTTCTCATTATTTTAGTAAAATACAGGATACGAACTAAACGCTACAATGAATTAAAAGTGAAAATGACTAAGTTTTCTTCGCGAGAAAAATCGACAAACTGAGATCAAAGTGGACTTGTTTTGAAAATTGTACCCTTTTTTCACTAGATCGAGTTTTTTTAGACATGAGCGCATTTTTTAGCATTCTGATTTTTTTACATGTTCTTTAGACGTCAACAAATATAAAAACACAAAAATTAAACTGCTAAAAGAATGCGCGCATGTCTAGAAAAACTCGATTTAATGAAAAAATTGTACAATTTTCAATAAAAAGCCAGTTTGGCCTCAGTTTGTTAAGTTTTCTCGGGAAGAAAACATGGTAATTTTTACATTTGATTCATTGTAGTGTTGAGTTACTATCCTGTATTTTACTAAAATAATGAGAAATATAGTTAATTTTTTTTTGTCATATTGGGGTCAATTTTCTTACCTCATCGATACCCCTCCATTTATTAAATTCAGGTAAACGACACCTGAGATATTTCGCCGTTTCCTTGCTTTTATTACACGGTGTAGATATAGTTGCATAAAATAAAAATAAGCTTACCCGTTGGAATTCGAAAGAAATTGTTTATTTTGTAATCTCTGAAATACATTTTACATACCTATATTACAGATTATAGTAAGTTTTATCTCCCACTACAACATGCCCTTTTGAAGATTTTTTGTTGGATGTATCGTCGAATTTCTGTAGCTTGGCGGAGAAATTTTATTGTTGGAGACGAGCAACTTTTAGTTGCTCAAGTGAAACTAATTGTTGAAGCTGGGTTGTCGTTAAGGCCTCGTGTCATCAGACTCTTCTAGTTTTCCACAAACAGATGTAGGCTTCGGAGGTAATTTTTTTGCAGCAATACTTTCAACTGATGTGTACGATCGCTTTTTGTAAGCTTTCACTCCAGACACAGTCATCTAATGGACATCACTTTCTGTTATAATATCATCACTTGAGGTAGGTAAGGAAGCTTGAGTCAGCACACCAATTGCAACAGCCCCTAATAAAAAAATATATAGTAAGAACGGACTAAGGTTGGACATAAATGTATTTCTTACCTGGGACCCGACTTGGTACGGGATTTATGTCTACATCCATGGCCTTCAACATTACTTTCTCCCAGGACAGAAGGCGAATGGGCTTGTTCCCTGTTTTATTTTTATCTATTTTTTTCAATCGTGTTTTCACATTGTTCACTTTTGTCATAAACGCTTTTATATCCATATCTTTACCAAACAGAGTCACATATTCCTTAACGATTTTAGTTAATGCAGCAAATATCTTCTTTTTATCACTGGAACTTGAGATTTCTCGAGATTTTTTCAGCAATAAACATTATCTCAGTAGTCACATCTTCGCTACCTTCCCCTTTACTCTCTGTGTCAGACATTTTACATATGTTGAATATCAATACTTCACAAATAAGTCAGAAGGATCACACATTCCAATTTACTTTTACACTTTTTAAGTATAAAACAAATAAAATGAACTGCTGTGGCAGTACAAGTTGATTGCATATTGCAAGTTTCACCAACTCAAAAAAGAATAAAGAGATATTTTAAGCTGTGCAAGTGTGGAGAATAATCTCCTGCAGTCGTCCACTAATTCAGCCAAGGATTATGATGTTGATCCGAAAACGATTCGGACTGTATTAAAAAAAGGCTATCGTAGTTTTAAACTGAAAAACAGCCATGAAATATTTCCACACGATCAATTTCGTATAATGGAATTTTGACAAGTAGTTACGGAAAAAATACAATTGGACGCAAACTTTTCGAAAAATATTTTGTTCACAGATGAATCGACTTTTTTCATACACGGTGGACATAGTTATTCGATATTGGTCCAGGATAAACCTACACAAACACTACAATAGTAGAACTCAATATCCCCAAAAGGTAAATGTTTGGGCTGGAATATTAGGTGAACATTTAATTGGACCATTTTTTATAGACGGCAATTTAACCGGACAAAAATATTTGAATATGCTGCAAAATCAAATTACTCCTGCCCTTATACAATTAGGTGTCAACTTCAATGATATTTGGTAACAACATGATGGTTGTGCATCTCATAATTATCTATTAGCAATAATTTTTTTAAATACACAATTTTCCAATCGGATAATCTCCACGAATGGTAATATTAGATGGCCTGCTAGATCCCCGGATTCGGCACCCAACGATTTCTTTTTCTGGGGGTTATATGAAATCGAGAATTTATGGATTCCATCAAAACAGGGCTAGTTCTCTGATTGAACTTAAGGAACAAATTCTACAAGCCTGTATGGAAATAACACCCAAATGCTCACACATGTTCGTCAAGAATTTTATTACCGGCTCGGTTACTGTCTACCTCAAAACGAGGGTTTATTCGAACATTTGATTTAAATTCATTGAAGCAATTAGAAGCTTTATTTTTATTTATCACCTATCAGAATATTACTTTTATTTAAAAATAGTAGGTACTTTCATTAGAATTTGATGTTATTAAAGTTAATTATCATAGCGTTTTTTAATTTATACTATGTGTATTTAGATAAAGAATTCGTTTCTCATTTGGAAACTAACATAAAAAACAGTGAAACTTTTATCATTAATACATACAAAAAACATACCAAGTATTCAGCGATATCTTTCACGTTGCTAAATCTGAAAAAGTAAAGGCTTTAACCGCTTTCAAACTCAAAATTAAGACAATTTCCAGCATTACAATAATATGTTCAACAAGTAGATCGCATTAATTGTCTTGTTCTGTTACAACCTCTCGAATTATCATAATTAAAAGCTTCGTATAACTTGTTCTCGGGTTAGAACAATGCATTTTACAATTAATGTAAATATACAATGATAGTTGGCAACACTATTTCTGTTATCCTGTTAGTACCTACAATGTAACACATTGTCGTTATGGACATGTACTGCACGTTTTCCACTTTAGGATATCCTGTTAGCGAAAAAGAGTAATACAATGAATTTATATGTATTTGTTTCTTTCTAACATATTGACGCTTAAACATATGTGCCCATAGAAAATTCCTAATAATCAAACCATAGAAATTGCAATATCTTTTTGAATAGCGTACTTGATGTCACTAGCGGCCGAGGAGAAGTTTGCAATGTATTTACAGGGTGTTCTGCCCCGAATTTTTGTCTGACATATAAATTACATTGTCAAAAGATCTCTAGAATAACACTTATAATTGTCAGACAATACCGAACAATAAAATTTTCATTTAAAAAATACATGTTTGGGGTGCTCTTACTCTCCCTTCTGCCTGAGATTTTTGTCTGACAATTTTTATAGTAATTCATATATTTCAATTCAAGCAAAATACGAAGTTTCAACCGACTTGCAAAAATAAAAATTGCGACTACTATTGTACCACTTTAGAGTGATCTTACACCGCTTTCTGCACATCCCCCTACCGAAACGTTCAAGATGGCAAGTTATTACCTTTATGGCAACCTTTTTGCAAAAGCTTAGCCTACTTCGAGTAATGAAAGAGTAGAGAGTAAAGAAAGAAAAAGCTCTTATACTACAAAAACAGGACCAACATCGATCTCTTTTATTTAATGGCGTCAGCATCAGCATCATATCAAATTCTACGTGGCTGAACCATTACCAGATTGATTTCGGTTTTAACTATTTATTTTTGTTTTTTTCCTCCAGTAATTTCCAGGGATGGAATTGAACATAGTCTGAATATAGATAAAAACAATGAAAATATAAATATTGATACTATTATAAGATTTTAATATTGTTACTGATTCTTAGTTGTTTAGAAAGCTGTAGTGATAAAAAAATATGTGACATTACAACAATGGATGAAAAACGTGGTCATAACTTTTTCCATGTCCCGACAGATATTTGAAGAATTAACCCAACTGGCATTGAATTATATTCCATTAGAAGACATATGACAGAAAGTTTCATACATTAACAAAAGTTCTGAGTTTGTAATTTAAATAAAACTCATCCTCAATACTTTTTAGATAATACTCATCCCATGTTGTTATTTCTCTGGTCCATTGGATATATTTTATGTGATACATTTTTGGATAGAGTAGTTTACGAGGAAACATCATCATTAGAAATGTTTATTATATAAAACACCTTTATACAAAACTATACTATTCTCAGAGGGCATCTGGAGATTATTGTAGCTTTGAAACGCTTAATCTAAATGTTTTCAACATAAATCCTTATTATTCGTTGGTAAATAACTAACAAATATGTATATATCAATGAATCGGAATATACAGTGTTAGGAAAATTATGAGGGCACATATGTTTTATCATCAATGTGTTATAAAGAGACAAAATACATATAACTTCAGTGTATCATTCTTTTTCGCTAACGGGATATCATAAAGTGGAAAACGGTAGAAATATACTCCCACCACGTGTAGAGGTATGTCTGGTAGGCACCGCTTTCGAGAGACGTGCAAATACAGACGTGTAATGTGGACAGTTTAGTTTATTAATTGAGAAATAATAAGATTGGACTAAACTGATAGCTTAATGCAATGAACAATAAAAAAAATCAACATTACTTTCGTTTATCCCTTCATGATTAATTTACAAAGAAATAATTCAGTAGTAATAGTTCGGTTAGTATTGGAATAAATAACATAACATGCGAAATAAAATTTGTATTAATAATAATATGGGTTTCCAAATATCTCAATTTTCATTTTTCGCTAACAGTATCGCATAAGTGGAAAACCCACAACGCCGGCCTCTTACTCTTTGTAGCTTCTAACAGTAATGCCAATTTTCATTATATATTTATATTAATTGTAAAATGCATTGTGTAAACACACACAGTACAAATTAAAAAATAATAGTATTATTATGATATGTAATAAATTAAAAAATAAAACTTCTTAATTCTTCAATGAGCTTAAATCAAATGTTCGAATAAACCCAGTTCTGAGCTACCCAGATTGTACATTTAAACATCTTCAAGAGGCGCACGCGCGATTCGTATTCGTCTGGTATAATAATCTACGATGGCTTTTAATTCTATGTCTCATGATTGTCATTCTCTAACACACTGGTAACGCCATGTGCCCATTATAAGTTCCTTTTGGCCGTGAGAGGTTATCATTTTACGTTGAAATTAAATGTGACTGATTTCTCTCACAAATAAGAAGAAAATTTTTAAGGGCACGCGTGGATTGAAAATGAAGAGAGGGAACAGATAAAAGTAGAAGAATTAAAGCTCTAAGCGAAATCGTTTTATCAGGAGTGTAGGAAACAGAGGCGGTTTACATTGAGATATTCTTAAAACGATAAGCAGTTGAACAAATAATAGCATACGACTTATTTCTCATTTTATGATATACTGTTAAAGAAAATGGTGATACACTGAATACGCTTGTTTTATTACAACATATTATCGCTTTTGGACTCTGTGTTGTTGCCATAGAATATTCCTTATGATGGTAATGAAAATTATTATGCTTATATTCATTAATTGTACCCTCAATATCGACGAATGTAATTTTTTTAGATATCTTCTAGTGACTTTTAGTGGTACTTATTTCAAATACCTATTAGGTAGGTTTTAATTTATTGTTCAAATCATATTAGCGTGTACTACCCGAACTGATATAGTGAATTAGTTTATTACTACTGAATCATTTCTTTGTGAATTAATCATGAAGGGATAAACGAAAGTAATGTTGATTTTGTTATTGTTAATTGTATTAAGCTATCAGTATAGTACAATCTTATTATTTCTCAATTAATAAACTAAACTGTTCACATTACACATCTGTATTTATAACATTAAGTTCTTTCATTGCGATCTTTAACATAGTGAGTTGTTTATACAACATTTTGCTGTGGTAAAGTGACTAGTAATAGCCTGAATGCATTTCTTGTTTATTGATAAAACTGGAAGTAAATGCCTACCAGACATATGTTTAGATATATTGCACGTTTTCCACTTTATGATATCCTGTTAGCGAAAAAGAATAATATACTGAATTTATATGTATTTTGTCTCTTTCTAACACATTGACGGTAAAACGTATGCTCCTTCGTAATGTTCCCAACACTGTACATATATTTATTGTGGTTTTTTAACGTACGGTAGACTGACCCTAAACATTGTTGAAATTAAGTTGGCTATACGTACCCAATGTTAAATGCGGAAATAAATCGGTCTGTCATCTGTCTAGAAGCAAATAGTGTTCATTTTTCCTCGAATAAAATAGTCGAATTGATATATAAAATTCCAAATAATATCAAAATACACGATATAACAACAAGCATTAAGGTAGTTTACAACAACGACTTTCGAATAAGTTCTAGACCGAAATGATATCAAATGATACGAATTAGTACCAATACCAATTATTCAAAGAAAGTTTCATCTTTATTAGAGAGGAATAGCGAGTGCCGCACGAAACCTGAAGTTTTCGATAATCTTTGTTCGCGTTTGCTAAGCAACTGCTACAGTTACAAAAATCTATTACCTTTCATTTTCAATCTAATATTCGCAGAATTGTAATCTTTTTATTATAGATCTAACTGTTTATATTTCTAGTCGAGGTCAGGCAGACCGAATAAGACGACAGAATTGTACTAACACGAGTAATGATTCATGTTTTTTGACATTATTACCGATTATCCAACCGGAAACAGCAAATAATTGTGGAGAGAATATTTTTAGATCATATCCAAGAATTAATGTCTAGGTACTAGCCGTTAATTATTAACAGTAACGAAATTTGTTTGATTCCGAATCTGATAGTTTTGCCCAACGGATGGGATTGAAATAACGAAACGTATATCACTCGTCAAAGTAATATCAAAATAGATTTTATGGTACTGAGAGAAGAAAAACATGAATGGTAATGCGGTTAAAGCACAAGATAATCCGAAGACAATAAATTATATTGAGAAAGGTCCTAGCTACTTGTTTTATACCTTGGAAGTGTTGAGATATTGTTGGTAGCACTCTGATACAACTTGTAGAATGTTGTTTTTTATATTCATCATGATTCTGATGGAAATCCTTATCACTTTTACACCCCACTCGGATATGTCATTCACAACTTTCAGATTAATTACTAGACTGAAAAAATCATAGATTCAGGTACCCAGATTTTAATACAGGAAGTTGATTGTGATATTAAACCTTTCAAATTCCTCAAGCTTTGTAGTGTGATAATCGTTCTTTTTTAAGTATTACTCCTACTTTTTCATCGATTATCTTGATTTTTACCGTCCCTATCCTTTCACAGCGTTGATCTTCTTCTCTTCAGTTGTAGTTTCAGAGAAGGAATATATTTTGAGTTGATTATCTATTATATACAAACCATGAATTTGGAAGCAAGTTCCGTGTCTACATGAGATTGGGATTTTCGTAAAAATATTTTTTCCAGTTTTTTCCATTAGCCGTGCTATTTTTCCACTTTTCGGATGACATGCTTCAACAAATAGATAGGCACTGTCGCATGCTGTAAAATAAGGATTTCAACATTTTGCTATTTGATAAAAGCTTACTTGCTATTATATGATGAGACAGACGTCCATCTAGATGAATTTCAGTTCAGTTTTGGACAAAGCGGAATTCAAACCAATTTAAAAATATAAAATAAACTACTGAACTTCTTATTTTTTTTAATGCTCAGAACATTAGAGATAAAACACAACCTTTAAAAACTATTGGTCTCATAAAGGCTCGAAAAATAACAATGAAAGGAAGATGCCAGGTGCTTTCTTCACAGACCGTACCGTTCTTACTTAGTGTTCAAAGAACCGTTTAAACAGAGTGGTTCTTTTCAAAAACGTAATACGTCCTGCTTTCACTAGAGCTTTAAAATAATCTGTTTTACCCGGCAAACACGGCGAAACCCCATCTCATTTTTCTATAATGTGTAATCGTAGTGTATTTATGCTGGGTCGTAGCCGTAGACGTAAATTTGATCGATCACTAACTGTTTTGGATCTAAAATATACTTAGATTACACAGTTTACATTGTATGTACTATATCTGGACCTCTGAACGAGGAACTGTCCAGTTTATTATTTTCATTTTATCACTGGCTGCCAAGTAGGACAAATGAACGCAACATCACGTGTCTGGCTTTTGGTTTTGTACACCTTTCCCGATGCTTGGCAAAACTTCTTAATATAAGGTATAACAGGAAGCGTGTATTTTCTTACCAGTTCCTTATTCCGAATCAATGGTTTTTCCCAGACCTCTGATAATCCTTCAAGTTTAATTATATACAGTCTCTAGCTGTTCAACTAGAGTGGTCCTTCGATATCTATTAGTTTTGACCCGCTCAAAATTATATAGGGAAACCCGCCCAAAGCAAACAACTTTGAATTCATACTGTAACCAGCAAATTATTTACCTCAGTTTCCTTACACTTAGTTTAGTATATTATTGATCAAACAACAAAACATTTATTAATGTAGGTAGTACTTGTTTGTCATTATATGATAGATATTTTTTATATATTGAAACCGTGGTTAATACCTGGACGCGTGTCACTAGTTGTTGGAAATAATCTGAAAATATTCTTCAAACTAGCTAATTACCACCATTATATTCCAAACTCATTCTTTCATGTTTAAGACTTAGAAGGTCATATATAATTTGAAAAAACGGAAAATTTGCTGTATGATTGCATATAACTATTCAAATTTTGTTCATTCATTTCTAACATGAAAAAAATCACCTGACATTGAAATAACAGGTCTGTTAAGTGAGAATAAGAATAATCCGACAAATGAGTACAGTTTTAGAAAGAATTATACTCTACTTATTACTTTTCCGCTCAAATCACAGGGTGTATATCGTAAAACCACGTTTATAACAAAATCAAGTATCGATCATATAATGTAGAGAAGGTTTAAAAGAATATGGCCATTTTTTTCAGTTAGATTTTCAATTGAAAGAAAAACCTTAGTTATACCCTGTATTTGCTACAATGACGGGTATTGTTACTCGTCCTTTCAAGAGTTTTTGTTGTTTCTGCAGTTAAATAAAAGAAGCATTGATGCTCTGATACATAATTGTCACGATATAAAAAAGGAAATTTTGCCTGCTCGTATTCCGATACCCGTCAAATGTTCTTGAAATATTGAACAGAAAACATGAAAATATTGGCGGTTTCATTGCAATATGAAAAGAAATGTATTGTGCTTGTCTGTGCTTATTGTACTGTCATTCGTATATTTTATAAACAGATTTTACCCTGCAATATTATTCCATGATTCTTATATTACTTGTCCATATGCATTATTTAAAAAATTGTGTTATGCAGATCTGCCAAATATTTCTCAATATCTAGTTGATTTAAGAATGCCTTCCAAATAATTTTCTTGTGCTTCTCATTTTCAAAATATTGTGTAGTTTTCATTACCCATCCCAACAACGAGCTCAAATGGTATTAGGCTCACAGTTACTTTTTGAGACATTTACAGTAGCGCAACATGTCCAGGTATCCTTTATTATATGATATACATGATTCACTATACCTAACATACACTTTTCGACATATTTACATGAGCTTAGAATACTACATCCCTCTCTTGTTTTAGAATTAATAATTTATTGCAAAGTACTATCTTAATTAACAGGGACATATTAATGCACTAATTTAAAATATACCCTAACGTAACCTATACTAAGTAAAATAACAGGAATTCAACATACAATAACTAAAAACAATTATAAGCATACTAACAACCTTAATATAAACTAGTATAAATAATGAAACTATAGCCAGAAGATAAGGATAAATATAATATTGTGATCATAAGACTTATCTTAAATATATAATATGTCAGTTTAATTTGTTTAGTCATGTTCAGATATTTCCACATGTTTCTTTTCCTCTGACACCTTCCATTCCCCATCGCCTTTTTTCCTGTCTTCTTAAATCATGTCTTGTATCCTTATTTCTTACTTAATTACATCCACCATTTTTACTTATGATAGTGTGGAAACAAACGTTGAACTAGTTTTGTTTTCTCTTTGCATATCCTTTATTTGTATATACTTTATCTCACTCTTGAAAACTGTTCTGTTTTGTCTTACGTTTTTTATCACTATATTCTTTGCATTTTGCTTTTCCTTATTAATCTTTATCGCTTACTTCATTTCCTATATTGTTTCCGATGTCTACTAAACTTGGAATTTTATCTGTGAATTGTCTGCCGAAGAAGAGTTCACCTGGGGTTTTACCTGTTACGGAATGTAGAGTGATATTATAAATTACTGAGTAAGTTAAAAGTTCCTGTTTCCAGTGTTGTTTCAATGCAGTACTCACTTTGACTCGTTTTAAAATATCCCTATTTTGTCTTTCGACTTCGCCGTTTTGTTATGGCCAGTATGGTATGGTGTGAAATAAGGTCATTCCATTCAGATGATAAAATGTAGTTTGTTCTTTCTTTACTAGTTGTCTACCATTGTCCACTGTTATTAATGATAGAAAGTTTGTTCTTGAAAAAATTTCTTGAAGTAAAACAACTGTTTTTTATAATTCGCGTATAAAAGAGACTTACTTCATTATAACATTGTTTACAGTTTCACAATGAAGCCTCTTTGAACACTTTTTTAGTAATTTTTAGCGTCATACAGTTGGTTATTGTATATAGTATATATTTTTATTTCACATTTGACTTTAACCTTGAAACTAATTATGAAATGGTCTAGCGTTGTTATAGCTAGCGAATTAGTATATTAAATAGTCTTATAGGGAAATTTCAACAAATTATATATCAAAAATATTCATAAATAAAGTAAGCTAACGTTTATTCATCAATGATTTGTCAAATGTTTATTTTTATATTGTATAGGATCAATATATTGGTATACATTCGTTCGATTTTTGGGATAAATTACCAGATATCTATGTGAAGATGTATTATAGAAATAATTCTGTTCATGATATAATATAAATAGATCGCAAGCATGTACGAAGAAGCTCTTTTTTAAACAAATAATCATCCTCTGTTTGCTTAAATGAAAGTTTGTTTACAATTAACACAATTATTTGGTCATAATATATCAAAAGTCAAAAGTGCTGAATAAAACCATCTGTGACCTGACCAATCAGGAATCTACAGAATTGCCAACTTAAATTCAAACCACTCCTCCTCGCTTAAAAACAGGGAGTATATGTAATTCTATTTTAGTGTTTTTAAATGAAACTCACGGTCTCTAGTTAATTCCACAATATAATACAAGTTATTGAAAATTCTAAAAAATTGACAATTGTTTCGATAAATCAATATCATCGTCAGAATGACAGAAGTTACATTTCATTTTATGCCTACCTGATGTTTAGTAGTTATTTTTGGCTAGACCAAGAAGTAACCTAACTTGTGATTGGCTTAATATATGTTTATAGAAAAAAGAAGAAGATGTGATATTACAAATATTGTAGCTTAGATATTATTAGCCCTATGGTGATATCCTGGATATCATTTTTCCAATTAAGATCAGTATAACTGTGCAATGATATAGAAAACCAGGAAAACTATATCTGCTGATCTTTACAATTATTACTTAAGAAGACAGTTTATTAGTGGAGAATTCCCTAGATTTAACTGTTCATTGACAACTTCATATTGTGGGTTTCTTGAATGTCTTCTAATTTCCAGTTCTTCAAGGAAATCCAGTTCTTGTTTCTTTTCACAAATATGCAGCACTTCTAGTTGTGTGTTAGGTGTCAATGAATGATTGGTGTCAAGTAGATGTTTTGCGTAGTGGGATTTATCTGGTTGTTTTAATCTGTATGCTCGTAAGTGCTCACTGTATCGTATTTCAAAATTCCTAATGGTCTGACCCAAATAGACAGCATTACATTCTGGACATTTGAGTTTATATATACCTGACTTCTTTAATAGTGGTATTTTTGTTTTTACATTTAACAATTTTGTACTAACGTTACTTTCTGTTTTAAAAGAAATTGTTGTATTCGTTGCTGAAGATATTATCTTTGAAATATTATTAGAAATATTTCCTGCATATGTGATGGTTTTATAAGTTTTAATTTCAACAGCTTGTTTAGGATATATTAGTTGTAATGCCACTTTTTCCTCTTTTTTACTAATTAGCTTATTTATCATATCTAATGGATAACCGTTAGATGTTGCTATTTGTCTAATTGTATTAATCTCTCTATCAAAATTACATTTGTTCATAGGAACTGAAAAAGCTCTATGTATCATTGAATTATATGCTGCTAGTCTGTGTGACACAGGGTGGTTAGAATTGAATGGAATTGTCACATCAGTCTGTGTTGGTTTTCGGTAAATTGAATAATCAAGTACATTATTAACTCTTTGAATTTTTAAATCAAGAAAATTGATTGAGCTATTTTCTTCAATTTATAATGTAAATTCAATTTTCTGGTGTAAATTATTGATGTGGTTGAAAAATACATCTAATTGTCGTTCACTACCCATAAAACAAGCTAATATGTCATCTACATATCTATACCAAAATAAAATATTTTTCGAAATATTACTTTCAAAGATCTTTCTTTCTAAATTGTCCATAATAATGTTTGCTAAAATAGGTGATATAGGGCTTCCCATTGGTAAACCTTCATTTTGAATATATATCTTATTGTCAAAAGTGAAATAATTCTGATTAATGCATACATCAAATAAATTAAGTATATCTGATATTATTCCTGGATTAATATTTTTATCTTCTAGTAATTTTCTTACAAGGCTTCATTGTGAAACTGTAAACAATGTTATAATGAAGTAAGTCTCTTTTATACGCGAATTATAAAAAACAGTTGTTTTACTTCAAGAAATTTTTTCAAGAACAAACTTTCAATCATTAATAACAGTGGACAATGGTAGACAACTAGTAAAGAAAGAACAAACTACATTTTATCATCTGAATGGAATGACCTTATTTCACACCATACCATACTGGCCATAACAAAACGGCGAAGTCGAAAGACAAAACAGGGATATTTTAAAACGAGTCAAAGTGAGTACTGCATTGAAACAACACTGGAAACAGGAACTTTTAACTTACTCAGTAATTTATAATATCACTCTACATTCCGTAACAGGTAAAACCTCAGGTGAACACTTCTTCGGCAGACAATTCACAGATAAAATTCCAAGTTTAGTAGACATCGAAAACAATATAGGAAATGAAGTAAGCGATAAAGATTAATAAGGAAAAGCAAAATGCAAAGAATATAGTGATAAAAAACGTAAGACAAAACAGAACAATTTTCAAGAGTGAGATAAAGTATATACAAATAAAGGATATGCAAAGAGAAAACAAAACTAGTTCAACGTTTGTTTCCACACTATCATAAGTAAAAATGGTGGATGTAATTAAGTAAGAAATAAGGATACAAGACAGGATTTAAGAAGAAAGGAAAAAAGGCGATGGGGAATGGAAGGTGTCAGAGGAAAAGAAACATGTGGAAATATCTGAACATGACTAAACAAATTAAACTGACATATTATATATTTAAGATAAGTTTTATGATCACAATATTATAGTTATCCTTATCTTCTGGCTATAGTTTCATTATTTATACTAGTTTATATCAAGGTTGTTAGTATGCTTATAATTGTTTTTAGTTATTGTATGTTGAATTCCTGTTATTTTACTTAGTATAGGTTACGTTAGGGTATATTTTAAATTAGTGCATTAATATGTCCCTGTTAATTAAGATAGTACTTTGCATTAAATTATTAATTCTAAAACAAGAGAGGGATGTAGTATTCTAAGCTTATGTAAATATGTCGAAAAGTGTATGTTAGGTATAGTGAATCATGTATATCATATAATAAAGGATACCTGGACATGTTGCGCTACTGTAAATGTCTCAAAAAGTAACTGTGAGCCTAATACCATTTGAGCTCGTTGTTGGGATGGGTAATTGCTAGCAACTGGACTTTCGAAAATAACTATAATTTTTTTTTTAAACTGAACATATTTCCATAAGTTACATTTTCTAACCCGTTTTTGTTCTGGGGTAATGAACGAGAAATAATTGATGTCTTTTTAATTCTCCCCATCTGCCCTGGATTTTTATAGCAAATACAAAAATAATGAAAACTACACAATATTTTGAAAATGAGAAGCACAAGAAAATTATTTGGAAGGCATTCTTAAATCAACTAGATATTGAGAAATATTTGGCAGATCTGCATAACACAATTTTTTAAATAATGCATATGGACAAGTATTATAAGAATCATGGAACAATATTGCAGGGTAAAATATGTTTATAAAATCTACGAATGACAGTACAATACGCACAGACAAACACAATACATTTCTTTTCATATTGCAATGAAACCGCCAATATTTTCATGTTTTCTGTTCAATATTTCAAGAACATTTGACGGGTATCGGAATACGAGCAGGAAAAATTTCCTTTTTTATATCGAGACAATTATGTATCAGAGCATCAATGCTTCTTTTATTTAACTGCAGAAACAACAAAAACTCTTGAAAGGACGAGTAACAATACCCGACATTGTAGCAAATACAGGGTATAACTAAGGTTTTTCTTTCAATTGAAAATCTAACTGAAAAAATGGCCATATTCTTTTAAACCTTCTCTACATTATATGATCGATACTTGATTTTGTTATAAACGTGGTTTTACGATATACACCCTGTGATTTGAGCGGAAAAGTAATAAGTAGAGTATAATTCTTTCTAAAACTGTACTCATTTGTCGGATTATTCTTATTCTCACTTAACAGACCTGTTATTTCAATGTCAGGTGATTTTTTTCATGTTACAAATGAATGAACAAAATTTGAATAGTTATATGCAATCATACAGCAAATTTTCCGTTTTTTCAAATTATATATGACCTTCTAAGTCTTAAACATGAAAGAATGAGTTTGGAATATAATGGTGGTAATTAGCTAGTTTGAAGAATATTTTCAGATTATTTCCAACAACTAGTGACACGCGTCCAGGTATTAACCACGGTTTCAATATATAAAAAATATCTATCATATAATGACACACAAGTACTACCTACATTAATAAATGTTTTGTTGTTTGATCAATAATATACTAAACTAAGTGTAAGGAAACTGAGGTAAATAATTTGCTGGTTACAGTATGAACTCAAAGTTGTTTGCTTTGGGCGGGTTTCCCTATATAATTTTGAGCGGGTCAAAACTAATAGATATCGAAGGACCACTCTAGTTGAACAGCTAGAGACTGTATATAATTAAACTTGAACGAATATCAGAGGTCTGGGAAAAACCATTGATTCGGAATAAGGAACTGGTAAGAAAATACACGCTTCCTGTTATACCTTATATTAAGAAGTTTTGCCAAGCATCGGGAAAGGTGTACAAAACCAAAAGCCAGACACGTGATGTTGCGTTCATCTGTCCTACTTGGCAGCCAGTGATAAAATGAAAATAATAAACTGGACAGTTCCTCGTTCAGAGGTCCAGATATAGTACATACAATGTAAACTGTGTAATCTAAGTATATCTTAGATCCAAAACAGTTAGTGATCGATCAAATTTACGTCTACGGCTACGACCCAGCATAAATACACTACGATTACACATTATAGAAAAATGAGATGGGGGTTCGCCGTGTTTGCCGGGTAAAACAGATTATTTTAAAGCTCTAGTGAAAGCAGGACGTATTACGTTTTTGAAAAGAACCACTCTGTTTAAACGGTTCTTTGAACACTAAGTAACAACGGTACGGTCTGTGAAGAAAGCACCTGGCATCTTCCTTTCATTGTTATTTTTCGAGCCTCGAACCAATAGTTTTTAAAGGTTGTGTTTTATCTCTAATGTTCTGAGCATTAAAAAAAATAAGAAATTCAGTAGTTTATTTTATATTTTAAAATTGGTTTGAATTCCGCTTTGTCCAAAACTGAACTGAAATTCATCTAGATGGATGTCTGTCTCATCATATAATAGCAAGTAAGCTTTTATCAAATAGCAAAATGTTAAAATCCTTATTTTACAGCATGCGACAGTGCCTATCTATTTGTTGAAGCATGTCATCCGAAAAGTGGAGAAATAGCACGGCTAATGGAAAAAACTGGAAAAAATATTTTTACGAAAATCCCAGTCTCATGTAGACACGGAACTTGCTTCCAAATTCATGGTTTGTCTATAATAGATAATCAACTCAATATATATATTCCTTTTCTGAAACTACAACTGAAGAGAAGAAGATCAACGCTGTGAAAGGATAGGGACGGTAAAAATCAAGATAATCGATGAAAAAGTAGGAGTAATATTTCAAAAAGAACGATTATCACACTACAAAGCTTGAGGAATTTGAAAGGTTTAATATCACAATCAACTTCCTGTATTAAAATCTGGGTACCTGAATCTATAATTTTTTCAGTCTAGTAATTAATCTGAAAGTTGTGAATGACATATCCGAGTGGGGTGTAAAAGTGATACTGGATTTCCATCAGAATCATGATGAATATAAAAAACAACATTCTACAAGTTGTATCAGAGTGCTACCAACAATATCTCAACACTTCCAAGGTATAAAACAAGTAGCTAGGACCTTTCTCAATATAATTTAGTGTCTTCGGAATATCTTGTGCTTTAACCGCATTACCATTCATGTTTTTCTTCTCTCAGTACCATAAAATCTATTTGGATATTACTTTGACGAGTGATATACGTTTCGTTATTTCAATCCCATCCGTTAGGCAAAACTATCAGATTCGGAATCAAACAAATTTCGTTACTGTTAATAATTAACGGCTAGTACCTAGACATTAATTCTTGGATATGATCTAAAAATATTCTCTCCACAATTATAATAATCGATTGCAATATCGATCCATTATTTGGCCGCTGTCTCTCCTTTTCATCGGGTTCGGTAATGTAAGTGTTGACACTAAAATACATTCTCTGCATGTTCGTACTAATTTTTCTGCTTCATTGTCGATTTTGGTCCATCATACCTTCGTTCGTAATCTGGCTTAAATTGGTGAGATTCCCAGAATGCCCTCATGCGCTGCTAATAGAACATCTCTGCGTAATTTATTGGGGATTACAAGTTTACTTCTTCTTAATAATATACCCTCATAATCACATAGCTCAGATTGAAAAAGTTTATACATATTTACTGTTTCATCCCAATCATTTTCAAATAAACCTTTCCTAAGCTTTTTTAGTTCATCGTCTCTTTCTGAATGATGTTTGATATCAGATAGTGAGATGGCAACTGCGCTGGAGTATTATATTATTTGTTTAACTGTTTTTCTCTCAATAGGTTCTAATGAATGTGATAGGCACAGTCTTGATAGAGAATCTGCGATGTTGGATTTTCCTGGTCGATAGATTATCTTGAAATTGTATGACTGTAGTCGTTGAATCCAAACGTTAGGTATGTATTTTGGCCCGAAAATTACCTCCAGGTGTTTGTGGTCGGTTACTAGTTCGAACTTCTTTACGCCGAACGAATACCTCTTAAAATGTTCGACCGACCAAACTAATTCTAAAGCTTTTCGGTTCGATAATATCTTTTTTATAATTCACGTATACAAAATTTACTTTTTCTACGCCCTATCTTTAAAGTACCTTGTATTTCATCGGTTTGCAGCGCTTAAAGTGGTTGTTTATGGTTAGAGTGAAAAAAAGTAAAAAAGCGTTAAAAAAGTGCCATAACGTTAACTTTATTTCACGCTTCCCATAAGCTAACACAATGAATCTTGGCTGGGCATAGAGGATGGACTTTCATGAAACTTTATTGTTAGAGTGAAAAAAAGTAAAAAAGCTTTAAAAAAAGTGCCATAACGTTAACTTTATTTCACGCTTCCCATAAGCTAACACAATGGATCTTGGCTGGGCATCGAGGATGGACTTTCATGAAACTTGGAATACGTATAATTATAATTTATCGAAGGAGCTTAATTAAAATATCCCAAATTTCTATTTGAATTTTATTTTTTTGTATAGGGCTGTAGAAAAAATAATGTATGCAACATGTGTATAAAGTGTCTTTTTTCACTCATGGAATCGCCGCACTCGCCTATTTCCATGCGTGAAAAAAAGTACCACTTTATGCACTTGTTACATAAATTACTATTGTGACATCGAAAACCGTGTCACAAAATAACCATTTCAGCATCGTTTTTGGTAACTTTTTATACAGTTGGAGGCACTGTTCAACTTATGGCTGACAAACTGACATTTATAACTGGTCATATAGTTCATTTACGATAAAAAAACGATGATGTCATTTTTAGTTACTTTCCTGCTTATCAGAATAAATATCAATTTACCAACCGTGAATACAATTTACCCTCAACAGCCAGGGCAATTTACAGTTAACGGGTTGGCAAAACTTCAAGACGTTGTCAAATCAACTGGTAAAATTCTCCAGTTTTTTTTGACGTTTATTGACATTCGATCCTCGTCTAATATTTACAAGTTTTTTTGGTGCTTTTAAATTCATTGCTTCTTCAAGATTAAAAAAAACAGTTATTTTCATAACTAATTATTTAGGCAAATCTGCAGTGTGTGAACAGAAAATGTCAAGAGATGGTAACATCCTTGTTGAGCTATTTTGAACGAGAATGCCGAGAAATGGGGGCCCGCTTACTGCTGTAAGAGACGTAAGTAATAATATTCTTCGCTATTTGTTTTCATCATTAATAATATTATTGTTACATATTTAAATGTAAATGATTAAATGTTTTTAATGTTAGGTTAGGTTAATTAAACTTGATAATATATTATTCTTTCATAAATTGAAGTAATTATACTGTAGAGAGCTGCAGAAGCTTTACAACTTAGCGTTACCACTGTTAACCGTATTGCCGCCCAGCATAATAGAGGTGAACAGCCTAAAATCCCACCTAAAAAGAGACAACGCATAAAACCTACTGTTGAAATTGATAACTGAATATATTGAATTTACTGTTTTATTTTATTCACAATTAACTAACACAATATTTTTTCAGAGGAACACCTTGAAAACCTTAAGAGACAAACTCTCTTTAATGGTTGTTTAACATCACTCTGGAAGATAGTGAAAAATATTGGATTCAAATACCAAAAAGATGATCCTCGTCGTGGTTTAATGGAGTTGCCACATATTGCATTAAAACGTGTACATTTTCTACATGAATATGTCAAGATAAAAAAGGAAGGTTTATATCAATTTGTATTTTTGGATGAGACCTGGATATTTAAAGACGGTGGTACTGTTGGACGTTCTTAGCAAGATTCTAATCATAAAAGCGTGAATAAAACCAAAATTGGTGGTCCAAAGTAATTGAATAATAAAATTTAGAAATTAATTTATGATGTACTAGCATTCCTGCCATTTTAAGACCTTTTCAAATATTTACTAGTCACACTATTTTATCTAAATCTATATAATTATTAATAGTTGTTTTGAGCTATGCACTCTATCTAGGAACCTAGTAGTAATTTGTTATTTCCTTATTGTAGGTATATAGTATTGCATGCTGGTTCCTCTTCTGGATTTATTCCTGGAGCAGGGCTGGTTTTTTCTTCCAAAAAACAAGATGGTGATTACCACGGTGAAATGAACCGAGAAATTTTTTTGCATTGGTTTGAATACCAGCTTTTAGCGAACTTGGAAGAACCTGCCACAATTGTAATGTATAATGCAAGTTATCACAGTACAGTGAAGTACCAACAACAGCTATCAAAAAGGCTGATATACAGAACTGGTTGATACAAAATGATATTCCTTTTGAAAATACTTTCCTCAAAACCCAATTATTGAATTTAGTACAACATTTTTCAATATATTATGGTAATACTTAGATAACTTATTTTGTTTAAATATATGCATTTTTGTAGGAATAAACCACCAACAGTATACGAAGCTGACATATTATCTGAAAAATATGGTCACAAAGTGCTTCGACTTCCCCCTTACCACTGTATGTTCAACCCAATTGAACATATTTGGGGCATAGTTAAAAATGTTTGTAGAGATCATGTGGAAACTGATGGTTCTTCAACAGAACAAGCAATAGGTGTATGGAAAAAGTCTTTAGAAAAAGTGACTCCTGATATTTGGTCAAAGACAGTAGAGCACACTGAAAAGATTATACAAGATGGGTGGGATAGAGAAGTAGTATTTGATAGTGATGATTTTGTAGTGGAGTAGTGGAAATCTTGTGTTTTATTTTTTGTATATTTTCATCCAATTTGCTTTATTTCCTCATTTTCAAAATCACTAATAACTATTATTAAATTAATTAGGTACAGCGATTTTATAATACACATATTGAAACAACGACCACAGCATCTCTACATAAATAATACTGATAAAATGCGAGATTTTTTATTTTTATATCTTGTAATAAAATTTTATTTTGTGTATCTATATTTTTCTTTTCCATTCTATTTTTATTATAATAGATATTGTATAAAGAAACAATATTTAAATTTGCATTAAGATAATTACAGCTTGTATTGATTCCTTTTAGCGTAAACCCTTGCAGTGCTCTTGAAGATGGTTCTATAGAGCATAGAATAAGGTATAAGGACCTACAGTTCGTCATTTAACCCTCTTCTATGTAAAATAATTAAATGTTAATTCGAATATAGAATGATTGGTTACTGTTTCTTGTATCTTATCCATAGTTTTTCATGAATAAATATATTAAATTAATCAAGCCTATCATACAAGCCTTTTATTTTCAAATAAATATTTTTGACTTACGCCCTACGAGGCACGGAACAATGAAAAAGAAGAACTGTCAATCTAACTTTTCTAGTTTTCGTTAAGTAAAGGAAAAAACTACAGCTTGGCAACATCACAATATTTTGTTTTGCAACGTCATCGTCTTTTATCGTGAATAAACTATAAAATGTAGTAATTGGCATTGGACGGTGGACACTTGACTTTATAAAATTTTCTATGAATTTTGAAGAATTTAAATACAAACAATAATATTGAATATAAACAATATATAATTATAAGATAAGCCATGATTTGTAATGTCAATTATCAATTTATAATTTTTCAGCATTGCAATTTTGTCACGTGCAGAACAGATGACAGAATTATGATCGTAAATGGAAGCAAATCAAATACCATATACATATTTTTCAGGTTGTAAATCATTAACTGCATTATCAGTAATATTACGAAATTCTGGTGCAGTGGATGATAATTCGCTGTTTACTTCCATATTCATAAATTGCGAACTATGAATTAGTAACTTAATGAACATTCAAATTTAAAACTTTTGTCACCCGTCACTTGTATATTCAGGGTTACCAACATAAATAAAGAAGCTCAAAAATCCCTAATGTAATTATATTTTCATGAAAAACATTTTTGCAAGTTCATCATAAAAAATAGTATGTAAAATTCTTATCACAATGACATTTTGTAGTACTTGTGCTTTGCGTAACGAATCGCGAAGCACTCGTACTACAAAATGAGTCATTGTGACACTTGTTTTATAATACACTATTTTCGCACCCAAGCAAACTTTTGTTATCATATGCGATGACTTGGGCACCTCTTGTCTTGAATTGTAGTAATATGCACACTAGAGCTACTGAACTAGCATCTGCGATAACGTGTGTTCTGTCGGTCGAGTTTGTTTGATTTTTTAATGCATTTTGTTGTTCGTTATCCAGTACTTTTCTATGTTTGCAAGCATTTCGAGTTTTAGTCCTAAGAATTTTCCGGAAAGGTTATGTTGTATGCCAGGCTCGGCACCCATTTCACAATGTAATTAACAAGATCCCGGAAACTCTGGTACTCATCAATTGTTTTCGGTGATCTGAATGTTTTTATTACTCCCACGTAACTATTTGTTGTTAGTCAAATGTTCTTCATATTTTCGCGTCGGTGCATCTGACCTTGGCTCGCGAGTTTTACAAAATGAGGCAAAATTGCCACACTTTTTACAATTATGTTCCTGGGAGAACAATTAGGACTATTAGAGTAATCAATATTACGGCCACATCTAGTACATAACATTTTTTGTTCGGATTTACCCTTAAATTTAGATTTTAGAACATGTACCTGGTTTATCGCTGATGGACTTTGTTCCCCTTCGTGAAATTTTCCCAATTCTCGGCTAACAGTCTCAAGGGATGTAACTTTTTCCGTACTCCTAGTGAGTTACCTTTTTCCACTATTTGGCCTATTAAATACTCATCTGTATTTTGAAATTTAGATTTCTCGGCCTGATTACGAAGTCCCAAAAGGTGTTTTCCAAAACTTTCTCCTTATTACTGTTTTATGAACCTGAAGATATGTTTTTCATAAGCTTTGCTGTGTTTCGGTGGAAAATATTCATCGAGTTTTGAAATCGCTACATCGTATGCATTCACCTCACAGATGTGTTCGATATTTGCTTGTCTGTTTGAACCATTGTTCAGGTCAGTGACCCTCAGTCTCTTGTCTATTTGACTTTTGCGCTCTGGCCGCCTCTATACCCATAGGCATTCGGACTTTAAGACCAAGTCTGTGACTTTTCAGGCAATTTCTCTGTTATAGCTGTACTCTGGTCTGTGGCCATTTCAAGACTTAGAGTTTAGAAGTTTAATACATTCACTGACTCGCGAGCAATATGCTTGTTGCTTGATTGAATTTGTGCTCTCAGTCTTGTAGCCTTACAAACAATTTTGAAATACAAAGCGAAAATTAGCTTAAACGTACTCATTAGTCACTCTTGAAATTCTATCCGAATTTCCTAACGGATTTTTTTCAAATAAATAAACAAATGTAGTAAACGTAATAAACTCTATTTCTCTTTTATTCTTACTTAAAAAATTCTTTCAAACAAAGCTGATTTAAAGTTAGTAAATGATTTTCGTTGAATGTAATATTTTACGTTATATTTTGAATAATGGTAGATGTAATTTTGGACTTACTGTTAAAGTCAGTATGGGTTACCGTCGCCACTTGTATTATTTAAACAAATGTACGGGTCTTAAATAAAACACAGCAATCACTTAATAACACATATATTCCTTAACAAAGCCCGAGACCGAATGTCCATGTATCCGTTATTATATGATATAGAAATATTCGTCGAGACACTTTTAACTCTTAAAAAATTTTTTATTTAACTTAAATTTACAACAATGAAACTTTGAAATACAAAAGAAACTTGACAAAAAATAAGCTGTTAATAACAATAAAAAAAGAATGAATTGAATTGAATGAATCTTACATAATAATCAACCTATATTTATTACATCGGTGTTTTGAAATTGCTGATCACGTTACTCGATGTTTTGAGTTCGCTGACCATGGGACAGTGTCGGGACCTTTCACATTTCTCCTCCCTCCTTTGGTCTCTGAGAACAACTCTTGAAGAATCTGGATGTTAGTTGGTTGTAGCTTGGGTCCATATAAAAATTTGGAGATTCTTTTCCTTTTCTTCACAGCAACTGTTATAAAAATGTCTAAAGTAGTTGAAATTATAATAGAGGAAACAATGCTAAGCCCTGCAGAAAATTGTGGCAGAAGAAGGTTGAAGTTGAGCATGCGTCTCTGGAATCTGGAGTTTTTCTATCATGATTTCGTGCTTTGGATACAGCTTGATTAGGACTAATTGCGGCACTGGGTTCTCTTGGATAGTTTTCTTGTTATACTTTATTCCTTCTATGACAATTGGCTCATTTATCATTAGGATGCTACTTCTGCTAATTTCTTGATTCTGAATTTTTATTGGGTGAACTATTCCCAATAAAATTACTTCTCTTGCTTCTTGTGAAAAATTCTCCGTTGAGATTGATTTGGTGCAATTTGTTACATTTGCAATTTGTCATTGATATTTTACAGGTTTTGTACAGATAATTTGTTCTGCTAGACTGGTGCAGGCTTCGTACCATTTGCGAAGTAATGAGCAGGTGGCAAAATCATTATGTGATCGTTATTAGGGATGGTGTAGATTCTAAATGTAGGGTAAGCCTCTGGATAAAGGATAGGGATTTTTAATATTATGAGCATTTTTTGAGAATATTTGTCTAGCAATGTTTGTTTTAACGTTTCTAGTTCGTCTAAAGTAAAGAGCTCAATTGAAAGGTCTAGTTGGGATAAGGTTCATGGTTCTAATTAGTTTTAAAAGGAATTTATTTACAATCACAATAGAATGGCCAAAAGGGATTTCTTTGTTAATTTTAGTTATAATTTCATTTTTTTTAAGTTCTATTGCAGTTATATGTGATTTTAATAATTCTAAGTCTTAATCGTCAGGATTTCCGGTTTTGTATTTAATTGCTTACGAGTTATTTTATTGAGATTGTCTTTAGCTTCATTTAGGAGGTGATTATATTTAAATTTCAAAGACGACAAGGGTCCGTTTTCTAAGGATGAATCGAAAAGTTCATTGGGGTTTGTTTCTAAAGCTAATTTTTCTAAATCAATGTGTAAAATATGTCTATGATAATGATTTATTATATTTGATTTGCCAAGTTCTTTTGCATAATAATCATTATTGGGGATTTCCTGTATCTTGATCAGATGTCCCGACCAGATGTCAGAGATAAGATCGTCCTGCAAACAAGGTATTTCTAAGAGATCCTTTTTTTCACGTTACGAAGTCTTTTAGCAAATTTTAAGTGTGTCTGGTTGTGTTTTGTTTATTCGTCTTGCCGATATTTTTTTTTATGTAGTCTAGAATAAGGGGAGCTCAATTTAGGTCGATGATTTTTCCTGGTTACGTAGATAGAAGAAGATGGATCGATTACAGGAATGTATTCGGCTTTTTCATTTTGTATATCTGAAATTTTCTTTTTGTTTATTACATAAGTCAGTTATAAAAGCTTGTAAGGGCCATAAAGAATTGAAAATGGCGAGAAATTAGAAATAAGTATAAGTTAAAGGTAAATGCTTAATCATACCCCCTATAAAACGAATATCTTGAGTAGCACTATTAATGGACTGATTTTAAATTAAAATGGCGTGTGTCATGGTATCGTCTAAGAGGTTTTCTGGATTTTGTTCTCGTAATATTCTAAATTTTTCTATTAGGGTAGAACGGAACAGGAGAATTAGAAGATGATTTATTGACTGTTGTGAAATGAATTTCAATTTTATGAAGATTCATAAATTCTTTAATCAAAGCAGAATTAAATTCAGTGCCAATGTCACAAACAATTTTTTTCGGATAATTATGATGAGAGAAATAGTGTCTTAATTTGCTTAGAATTGTAACAGAAGTTTTACCAGAAATGTTATAACATTGGGCATATTTTCTGAACGAATCAACAATTGTTACGTAGTAATTTCTGTTACAGTGGAACAAATCAATGTGGATTATGTCCAAAGGTTTTTGTCCTAATACTGGAACTAGTTGAGGTTATTTATAAGGATGCCGTTCATATTTGTTTTTTAAACAAATTTCACATTGGTTTATGAAATTTGAAATTGTAGATTGCATAGAGGGCCAATAAAATTGATTTTCCAAGTGTTTATAGGTTTCAAGTATGCCGTTATGATTTTCGGTATGATACTGTTTTACACACTCTATTTGACTTTGTTGTTCTTGTATATCCTGTAGTAATTTATAACAAAAAATAGCCTTAACGGTCGTGTCAAAAGTATTCTTAAAATATCGACAAATAAAAGGTCTAAATTCATGTGGTACGTGTAACGCGAATTTTTCATTAGGTCTAAGTATGTTTTTGAGAGCATCAGATATTTCCATTATCCAATCGTCAGTTGAAAGTTACGGTATACCTATATTTATTGAAAAACAATGTATAAATAATGTCGTATTCTCTGAAGTTAGGGACAATAAGAATTTGATTTGTAGCAGAATTGATAGGATCTTCAGATATATGGATTCCGTAAATCGGATTTTCGACTGCAGTGTTATTAGTATCTTCGCTAAGAGATTGGTTTTTGTCGAAATCTTCAAGAAATTCGTCCAAGTCAAAATCGTCTGGAGGTTCGGCACATATAGAAGAAGATGAAAGTACATTGACCTGTACTCTAGAAAGACAGTGGGCAACTTGATTTTCTTTGCCTTGTCGGTATTTTATATCAAAATTATAGTCTTCAAGTTTCAGTCTCCATCGGGCTTATCGGGATGTGGGATCTTTATTATTGCAAATCCATACAAGGGGGTTGTGGTCACTTTCGACTGTGAATTTTTCACCATAAAAGTACGGACGGAAATGTTTACAAGAATCTAATATCGCCAAAAGTTCTCTTTGGATAGTTGAATATTTTGCTTGGCTGAGTTTAAAATTCGGGAGCAGTAAGAGATTGTATGATTACTTGGTGATAGTACAGAGCCTATGGCTATATTGGAAGCGTCAGTTGTCAAAACAAAAGGTTTTGAAAAGTCGGGATATTGGAGGACTGGGACATTGCATAAGAGTTGTTTTCGCTTTTCAAAGGATTCTTTATAGTTGGCGTTTATGGGGTCTATGACAGCTCATTTGCGAATGCATCGAGAAAATGGAGTTATACTTGCAAAATTTGGAATGAACCTTCCATAATATCCAATAAGTCCTATGAATGATCTCACTTCTTTCGCAGTTTTTGGTATTGGAAAATTCTTAATAACCTGTATTTAGTAGGATTGTGTTTAATGCCTTCGAGAGTTACGATGTGACCAAGAAAGTCAGATTTATGTAATTGGATTTTTAAGTTTGCTTTCCGAAATGTCTCAAAAATTGCGACAATGTGAACTAAATGATCTTGAAGAGACTTCGTTCGTTCGTTCATATAGACGAAACAACATTTGTGGAGAAAAGGTCTGAGGATGTTATCCATCAATTTTTCGAGAGTAGAGGGTCTATTTTTAAGACCAAATGGCATTCGTAGAAACTCGTAGTGGCCGTGGGGTATAGAAAAAGCTGTTTTCTCAGTTGAATTTGGATGAACTTCAATTTGATGGAAACTTTGATTAAGAGTAGTAAAATACATGGCTTTTTTTAGATTATTTAGTATGTCCTCGATATTTGGAAAATTATATTTATCTTCGATAGTGTTTTCATTTTATTTTTCGATAATCAATAACCATACGAAATTTTTTCTTGCCAGAAGCGTCGAGTTTTTTTTGTACAACGCAAAGAGGAGATAATAAGGAGATTTTGAAGGCATAATAATTCTTTTATCAAGTAATTGATTAACCTGTCTAGTAATTTCCTCCTGCATTGCTTTCGGATGTCGGAAACCTTTAACGTAAATAGTATTTTCATTTTTTGTTCGTATTTCGTGCTTAATGGCAGAAGTAAAAGTTAAGTCAAAGTTATCGTCATAGAAAATATCTTTGTATTTATTACAGAGCTTTAAAAATGTTTCTCTTACTTGCGAATTATGGATGGGTCATAATTACTTGGACCGTTAGATATTTCGTATTTTTCTAAATTTTCGACATGTATTGGTTCTAATCACAAAGGACTTGGTAAACAAATATCGTTAACGTAATCGTTTTTGGCAGTATGAATAGATTCAAGAATTTTAATATTATTCATTGTAATTTCGGGAAGGGTAATGTCGCCGTTGAGAATGTACGCAGGAATTTTATCGCATAATGTATCAAAAAGAATGGTAATATTAAGACGTTTTAATGTTAGTAATTTATTTTGATAATCTATCAAGGCATGTAAGCATTCTAAGTCATATTTCCCTAATAAAATGTCAAAGTCTTTACTCCAATCGGCAATTCTAGCAACAATAGGTTCTAAAATGTTAAATTATTTAAGTAATGGTGTTTTGATATTCAAGTAATATTTTCGTGTTATTTTCATGGACGTCGGTGTAAATGATTCATTATAAATATGACTTGAGATGAAGAATATGGAAACTTTGGGAGATATGATTGTGTCTGATCCTCCTGCATCTATTAAAACTTTTAGTTTAGAAGTTGGTATAATGAAGTATGGTAATTGGGGATCGTTACGAATATTATTAAGATTTATTGAAATGGCATTTCGTAATTGGCCTTATGAAAATTTTCGTCTTGAACGTCTGCTTTAGATTCAAAATTTTCGGTCTCAAAATGTTCATTAGTATCGTCAAAGTTGGAAGTATCATGAGAATTTATGATATTTTCATTTTGATCAGAATTGAAATTAAAATTCAAAGTTCTTCTTTTCGAAGTAGTCACGGGTTCGTTTCTGGTAGACATGGTTTGTACACCACTCATTGGAACGTATTACGGAGTTTGAAAATTTCTTTGGAATTGCGTTGAATGAAGATTTGAATTTTTTCCGAAAGAATTGTTAATTGACGGTTCATTAAATGATTCATTATTATTAGATTGGGGTCTGTTAAAACTATTATGGAAACTAGGAGGGTTATTATTTTGAAATATATTTATTGGACAAATCGCGGAATTTGAATAAAATGTATTTCGAGAAGAAAATTTAGTATTAGGGCTAGTACGGTTCTGAGTAAAAATTGATTAGATTTATTGTGATTTGGAATTAAAGGATTTTGTTTCGGTTTATGAAGAGGAGGTAACTTTTTATTTAGTTGACTTCCTAAGAAGTTCATGTATATTTGTTGATTCTTATGATTATCATGAGATACATTTTTGAAGAGCTTCATCAAGAGAATTTATTTGGAAATGAGATAAATATGCACAATAAGGGTCATTAATGCCAGAGCAAAACGTTTTTAGAGCAATGTTCTTGAAGTATGGAGTTTGTAAATTTACAGTTTCCGCATTATCATTTAAAAGTATGTGTTGAAGCAAACCATTAAAATTATTCGAAATTCTGTGATGATATTGATCATACGTTTCATTATCGTACTGTACTGTAGTAGATAATTGCGTCGTTAAAATATTTTCGGAGCGTCTAGCTCCGTATTTAGCTACTAAAGCTGGACGTACACCAGTCCTAAGCGTTAAATTTTAGTAATTTAGGAAATATTTAGTTCTACCTTTTATACCAGAAATAATGTTTGCCTTTAATATAATTTATTGTGATTGAGTTCGATTCAGTGTCCTAAGAAACGTAATAAAGTTATCTACTGATTTTGTAAAAGTGGAGAAATTATCTCCTGTATTAAATTCAGATAGAGTGGCACAGAGACTAGAAATATCGTTATTGTGAAGAGCCATATTTAAACTATTAAAGTATCGAAGTTGTGAAATTTGATTTTTAGTAAATCGAGAACTATAAGCCGTATAAGAACTATCTAATAGATTGATTGAAAGATTTGACAGCAATAAATGTAAGTGAAATATCACTAAAAGTTCTCATGAAGGAGAAAATAACGTTGTACTTGCAAGAGGATGATCACAAGGGCTGTTTTCTGCATACTACGTTGTTTTCGGCTTGGTTTGTTGGATCTTCTCGCCTAACAACTAAGAAGTCTTTGGTCTGATCAGCCACATGCGGACGGGCATTGTCATGCAGCAAAACGATGCCCTTGCTCAACTTGCCACGTCTTTTGTTCTGGATTGAACGGCGCAGATTGTGCAATGTCTCACAATATCCTGCTGCATTGATTGTCTCATTACGAGGCAGAAATTCAACAAACAATACTCCTTTTCCGTCTTAAAAAACTGTGCACATGATTTCCCGGGCAGAAATTGTTTGATTAAATTTCTCTTTTCTGGGTGAATGTGAACGCCGCCATTCCATGGACTGTTGCTTTGATTCTGATGTGACGTAGGCCACTCATGTTTCATCGCCCGTAACAATTTGGTTTAAGAAATCATCACCGTCGTTGTGGTACCACTCAAGAAAAGTCAATTCACTGCCTAAACGTTTGGTTTTCTGCACATCCGTGAACATTTTCTGTACCCAATTTTCGTACCCAACATGCGCACAATTTTCGGTAATTCAAGTGCTCGGGCACAATGCCATACAAAACACTACGAGCAACATTAGGAAAGTCATCCCACAATGAGGAAATCGTAAAGCGTCTGTTTTCTCTCACCTTCTTGTCCACTTCCTGCACCAAACTTTCATTAGCGACCGAAGGACGCCCACTCCGTTGCTCATCATGCACATTCGTGCGGACATCTTTAAATGTTCTCACCCACTTTCTTACCATTCCATCAGTCACAATGTTTTCTCCGTAAACTGCACAGATCTCCCGAAGAACATCGATAGGTTTTCGACCTTTAGCACTAAGAAATCTTATAACAGCCCGTACTTCACAGTCGGCGGGACTCACGATTATCGGATGCATTTTAAACACTCAATACACAACGTAAACAAGGAAGAATCAGACTGTAATGGCGTCAGTGCGTAAACAAGAGATGTAGGTACCCAGTGCACATGCGCAGAACGCGCAAATATGTACTTACTTAAAAAAACATGCCGATAGATGGCCGAACGACGCGTTAGCGGAGTTCAGCCAGCAATCGCATGCGGAAAAGTCACTTACCGCACGTGTTAGGTACACTATTTTCTCTACTAGCGTGCGGAAAAAACCAAAAAGTTAACATAAAGAAACATTTATTATTAAATACATATCAACAAATTCATTATTATTAATATTAATATTGAACGTGCAATTTGTAGCATTCTGCAAATTAATTGCAGAGGCTAAAATGTTTTTCCGATGAAGTAGGATTTCGATTTTCCACTGCTTTGTCAGCACTAATTGCTGCAACCGTGGCCATGGGAACTTGGCTGGAAGAGGTCATTTTGGAAGGCTTTACTGGCGACAGCTGCTGACTAGTGGAAGGCCTAGCGACAGCGTCACTGAAGTTTAATATTTTATTCGATAGGCCTTTTTGGAAACTTGATGAGCTTTTTACATAACCTTCTGCGACGCTAGAAGATTTCCAACCTCCGAGGCGTTTAATATTTGCTATTCCTTCTCCGGAATCTGCAAACATTGTGGCGTCGGAATGTCGGAAACTGTGGCCCGTTATAATTCAGGATTTGGAAGCTTTAGATAACTTGCAATCTCTGATGGCATTTTTCCGAAGGTGTTTATTCCGATACATTGTACAGTGCAAGTTCCTTTCTTGTATTTCACGAAAAATCACTTATGTGGGGTTTCAGGCTTTCTTAAACTCACATACTTTCTGAACAAATCGAGTAATTTTCCATTTTCAGCTTTCTCAGAAATCGTAAAGCTTCTGAAACATTGGTTTTTTGTGTCTGGAGTATTTATCAATAAAATATTTCCTTTGTCATCAATATGATCTGAAGACATCTTTGTTCTCTTCTCGCTTACACGCGCCCGCCAAACCAAAAATCGTAGCGACTTTTATATGAAGATAAATTTCGCCAGACGCTTCATTTATAAACTTAAAAATTTCTTCTTTTGAGACAATATGTGCCTTTTTTGGTCTAAATACAATGTTTTTTTTTATATATGCCGTGACATTGAAAACCTTGCTTAAATAGACGTCTTTTTTGAGTTTAATTACACGTTTTAACATTGAGTACCTGAACCAAAGATTGTTTGGCTTGCATGTTTTGGTAATTTCAGCGAAGTAAGCCAAAAAAACGTCTTCTTTAAAAGTTTTAATTACCTTATTCTGGCACCAGTTTTCAAACAAAATATATTCCTTTTTATGTCTATAACGGGATTTTGATGGTAGTAGATCCAAGTTTGCAGTTCTGGTCGCTTCCAAAACTGACTGGCAAATCTTCCTCTGAAGAATCCATTAAAAATGATCTTTAGAAAAAGCTGCGACGGTAAAATTGGTTTTGACAAGGTAGTGTTTTGACTGACAGGTTTATTTTTTCATTGTTGCTACGGTGATTCAAAGTGACAAATAAAAAATGTCAGATGTTTATTATTATTTCACATTCATTTGATGAGGCTTATACCAGGGCCATTAAAAAAATATTGAAAAATACTTAATATTAAAAATTATAGAAGAATTCTAATAAATTTCTTAATTATTCAGTCATTTTGTAAACTACAGCCATACAAATATATATTTTAAATATTCAAATATCAGTAAACTCATCAAAAACTTAACAAATTTAGTTTTCCGCACTAAGTGACTAGTGCGGACAAGCGACTGTTTCAACGCTAAAATGAGTGCGGAAACGTGGACTTTTCTCTGCACGCTAGTAGAAAAAATGTTTATTATAAAAAAATCGTTAACACACATATTTATTTTTCAATATCCTGAATAATATCACAAAGTTTTTAGATAGTAAGCTGGCTTTTTTATTCACAGTTCGTATTCAAATCCTGAAATAAACTTTTTATTGCAGGTGGCATAGCAGCAGCAGTAGTAACCGTCATCGGACGCCCTCTACCTACGATATCTGAAACAACTACAGCGTTTACGAACATATCTTCGAATAATAGTAGCCCTGAAAAAACTTCTTTCGCGAACGGTCTGGAGGCCGATCTGCCGACTACTACAGAGTGTAATGTCACCTATCAGCCGCATCACTATCCCATAAAAAGAAAAACAAGAGACGGAATGGACTCGAAAAGGGAGAGGAAAGCTGCTAAAACTCTGGCAATTATCACAGGAGCGTTTGTTCTGTGCTGGTTGCCATTTTTTATAATGGCTGTTTTATTGCCAATTAATCCTAATCTATTCGATAAATACTTAGTATCAATATGTCTTTGGTTGGGGTATTTCAATTCAACGCTTAATCCAATTATTTACACTATTTTTAGTCCAGAATTCAGACATGCTTTCAAGAAAATTCTGTGTGGCAGAAATTACGCCAGACGAAATAGACATTTTGGTATTAGAAATCTTCAATGATGGAGGCCAAGTGGTCGCCTACCTTCAGATACAGATCCGCCAGTAGCGGCGAGGTAAGTACCATGATTCATTTGTTTGTTTTGATTAACAGAGGATATATTACCAAATTGGAACTGAGTTCGTCCCTGACCGGAAATGTTATCACCAAACGATTGTAGACGTGAGTACCAGCCCTTATTCTTCATAGAGACACAAATTGATACATGTCAAAATGGGTAGCAAAATCTACAACCAACACACCCACCGAAAGCCATAGTTCTTTCGTCCATAACGGGCATCAAATACCAAGAATATTCGTTTCAAGTTTGTCCTATTATTTCACCAAAAAATATCCTTTATGTGACTTGGATCAAAAGAAATAGTTGATAAATTCCCAAATGATTATTTTGGTGAAATTATTAATTAACAACATCTGAAAAAGAGCAGGCCCTCGCTGAACGGGTAGTTATTTAAAATATTTACCCTTACAATACCAAATGAATATATCAACGGTACCTTCTAAAATATAACAACTGTATCACACATTTCTTTATTACAAACTGGTGTAACCGATCTTGCCAATCATTATATTCTGACTTTTCGGCTTCTGATACAAGACGATTTAACTACATACCTTATTTATCTTCCTAAAGATGATACTACAAGTGCAAGCAATCAGGGAATTTCTCTTAAAATGTATTTCACATCCCATGACCAGCCTCATGTATATTCTAAGGTGATTTTAGGCAAATAACAAATCTGATATATATTTCACCTCGTGCAAAAACTCTAATACTACTTTGTCAATTGATAATACTTACAACGCACTACCAAATAAATTTCCTCAAATGCATCTAAATCATAAGCCAAATACTTACCAATAACTGAGATATTTTAACTAACAACGAAATTAGTACTATAAACAAAAGAAAACCTGATGAACCCTACTACTCGCCGCTCACCAGATCTACTGAAGAACCAAATACTTTGAAAATACATAAAGACGCCCCATTCAAAAAATAGACAAGAAACTGTGGAAATAGCTGAAATATTGGAACCTGCTAAAAACTTTATTGTATTGTAAACGGTACGGATCTCATATTAAACTACGGTAAAGTTAATGATCTGTTAATTATTATTAAATGAGACTATTAGCAAAACACGAAACTACACAGCTGACTTTGAATCTTCTTATCCCGACTTGAATATAAATCTATAAAAACACAAAAATTGGAATAAAATTTATAAATTCAGTACTGGAAGACTTATAGTATATCAACACAACGATAAAATAAGTGACATTGTCAGTGTTACAGTGGAATTTAAACTGTTATGCATCTGCTACAATAAACATATCGCTCTACAATAACTCTGTTTTTATATTAACAATAGTATCATATACTCACGACAGTGACTATTTTCCAATCGTAATGATAATTTCGGATTGTTATCACTCGTATTGAAAAATCTGTCGACTCAAAGCAAACCAAATGGATTAACATGATTATACTCTGGATTTATATGAATTAATAGTCGCATTTAGATATTAATTTATTGAATGGTTTTGAAAACTAACTGAAAATGTTGAGACAGATAATGGTTCAACTTTGTTTCAGTTTTACATTTATGTATAAACTAACTTCTATTTTAACAACTTTTGTTAACCATTAATTTTATAGTAACTACCATAATAAATACTGCAACTTTATCACAAAACTTTCTATAAATACGCAACAAGGGACGGATTTCGTTTTCATGAAGAGAGTTCTCTTAAAACATAAAGGAAACTCCTGTATAACGAAGTCAGTTAAAAGAGAGAGAAGTTGTATAATGTAACTTTCATTTTATTTCTTCACAAATCTATTCCAATTCATGTTCACGAACACTTTTTACATAAAACACTTATAAATTAATTTATCTTGACACTGTAACCACTAGAAGGTTCCGTACCTACCTCAGATTCAAGAGCGGCGGATAAAACAACGACCAGTGTTACATGACGGGTCAAAGGAATGTTTTCTATATTTTGTGATCTCGGAGTCAATCAACAAATGTTTGGACAATCAAACATTTCATCATATTTTCAGGCGCTGAAGGGTAGGAAAATCGTACCAACCTAGCCACATCAAATTCGTACTCTTGAAGGTCTTGTCTTGTTTCTGCTTGCAATTATCTCCAAGTGTTTGTGGACATATCGCATGTTCAATATTTCTTTAAGCTGTTCTGCCTGTCTCTTCCACAAGTCTGAAGAGCATCTTCTCGAAGTCAGACTGACTCCTTTTTCTCTTTCAGTCCACCCGTTTCAAACTGTTCAAAGTAGTTGGTTTGTGTTGTATCGATGTTGGTGTAGTAGAACATGACAGTATTACCACGTGTTGTACGTAACGTAGATTGCGTTGTTTAGGACGGCCATAAGTTTCACGATGATTCAATAAACTAATAGAAATGCGAACTTACCCCAATCTGGATTTGATGGTGAAAATAAACCATCTCGACAATATCACTGGGTTTTATTTACACACTAAATAACACTTAAAATATACTGATGCAGGACCTGTAAATTACTAGGAACGTACCAATAATATTGTGATTCATTAGTTACGATAAACAGAATTGAATTTTATGTTATGGTCTAGTTGTTTAAAATTCTTATTTATAGTAAATATATTTGTATATGTTTGACGAGTAGTTGAATTATATCTTACTAAAATGTGTTATGTTTATGAATAATATTATAAAAGTTAAACAAATGTTCGAGGTATATCAACATTGACAAGGTCTGAGTTCATATCAGTTCGAAAGAATTATTTCTGACCTTAGGGATTAATAACCATCACAAGGCCATGACAATTATCCATCGAAGGTTGGGATTTTAGCACGAGCAGAACTTGCAATGCCTTCCAATTTCGCTTTAACTACACCTCGGTGTATTTTATTTCACCTTCTTTAACCTGTTCCGCAGCTTGTCTTTCTGTTTTCTCCATTTCTTCCATCTTCTTTCTCATCACTTTTATTTTCTCCTCAATAGAAATAATATCACAGGAAACATTATTTTCCAAAGAAGAAACTTTATTTTCCAAGGAACAAATATCAGAAGAAACTTCATTTTCGAATGAAGAAAAATCAGAAGAAACATCTAAAGCATCTCCCCTGAAGCGCGATAGTTAAGTTCACTGCATTCTCCCTATCGGACCAATTATTCACTCTAGCGACTGCCTTAAATTGTTTTACATAATTTGTCTACGATGTCTTTCCGTCGAACGTTGGGGACTTGACTCAGGCAAAACTGCCAATATCTTCTATCTTGGGTTGTGTTTCAAGCATACAGGGTTTTATTTGTTCGATTATCTTTGTTTCTGCTGGTGTGTCTTGTGTTCTTAAATCTGTCATCTAACTCCTTGATATTCTCATTTATCGTTATCATTTTATCCTCAATATCCGATTTTAGAGACAATTTTTATTTTCAACGTCAGCAGCAATGTAATTTTTCATTGATAAGACATCGGCAAAAATATCGTTCTTCATAGTTGAAATTTTCTAGCCCATATTAGCAGAAAGATCGTCCCTCTTAGTTGAAGTCTTCTCGTCCATATTAGCAGAAATATCGTTCTTCATAGTTGAAATATCGTTCTTCACGCTAGTTGAAATATTTTCTTCCATAGCAGAAATTGACGAGATTAAGGTGGCAGCCTCGTCTATGAATAAAAATGTTTCTGGATCCAAGCCGTCACTTTCCAGTGATATCTTGAGTCTTTCTATTAATTCGCTCTTCTTTCCGGACGTTTTCAACTCACGATCTTCCAATTCTGCTTTTAGTTCCGTCACTATCAGGTCACTTAGTCTCTTGGTCATTTGTACCTAACTATATATTTATATTACTCCACACCTGACACCAATGTAATGTTTTTCTTATTTATTTAAATAGTTTTAGTCACTTATACTTAATTTATGTACACACTTAATTTCTAATTTATCCTAAATACACTAATACACTTTTTAACTAAGTTCACATTTATATTCACTTGTCTGCTATGAAATCAAACTGAAGACTGACTCGTAGTTCGCAGGTAGTTACTTATATAATAAAACGTCTTCTGGAAACTTCGATTTCCTGAAATTTCTACTATTGCGGCTCCCAAAAAACAATCGACCTTCTTAGAAATGATTCTATAAAAACAGTACAGAAAAAACCGAAGGTCGGTTTTCGTGAGGACACTACATGTTAGCCGATTTGTCTGTGCTAACGTAAACGGAATGTATTTGATGCCAGGGCTGTAGGACTATATGTCGGAGTCGGCAGCAAAATGTATCTCAACATATTGAGTCGGATTTACGAAGTTCCCAAATCACATCTGAACAAAGTTCTCGTATCCACTTTGCAGGCGTAGTTCATTCTTTAACGAGCTATAAGCATCTTCCACATCCACACCTGTCTTCACTAAACAACAGTAAATTTTCTATTCATGGTAGTCAGCAGATTTATTGTGATTTGTCCTAAACTGACGTTTAGTTCAACAAATGAGTAAGGTGAGAAGTTACGACTTCCCGCTACATACCAGAAGAAATTCCAAACAAAAATAGTTTGTTTAAAACTTCATTCATTTGAACGAACGTTCAATTTAAATTGGTAGACGCGTTTCACTAACACAGCAGCTTTCTCAAAACGAATGAAGGTATCATTTAAAAATATTTTAATATATACAGTGCATAAATACAGAATTCTATAATACTAACGTTAAAAAATATATTGAAAGAAATTACCTGGAAATTCATTCACTACAAACATTCCTAAGCTATCTTCTAGGTAAAAAGGTTTAATAAAGGAGAGTGATTGATATATATATATATATATATATATATATATATATATATATATATATATATACATATATATAGATATAGTTAGGAAGGTTACCTGAATATTTATTTTTGTTTATCTCAAGAGCCTCCTAATAAATTTAAACTAAAGGATTTACCGACTACATGTAAAACTTCAAAATTTGGGTCGAAAATGTTTTGGTATTCTAATAAATGATTTGAATAGTAAGAATCTAATTTTTTGTTGTCATAGCTACATTTGTGTTCCGAAATTCTAGTTTTAAAATTTCTAAAAATTCTACCGATATAAATTTTATCACAGTTGAAAGAAATTACCTGGAAATTCATTTTAATTCATAAACTCCTGATTTGTTTAATTTTTAAGATCTAGATTTGTTATTTTTAATGAGTTGGGATAAATTGTAATTAGTTTCAAAGCAAATATTCATGTCTAAAGTTTCTAAAAATGATTTAATTGGTGTTCCAAAGTACGTTAAGCTTTTAAATTGTTTATTATTATTTTTATCTGACAGGAATACTTGTTCTAAAGTCTGTTTTTGTATCTTTTTATTTATGAAATTGTCAAATAGTCTTATTTTCACAAAAGCAGGTGAAGGAAATACGGTAATAGCATTACCTAATGAAGATTATATATTAAAAACCAACAATTTTATTCAGGCAAGCAATTTTGAGACCCTTAAAAAAGACCCAACTAATGAATTTCAGAAAGAATTAACGATAAAGAATAATATAAATTATTTTTACCCAATCCACAACGTCCTGAACTTTATTCATTAATTAAACTCCATAAAGAGGGGTATCCAATCAGACCAGTTGTTTCTTATTCCACAGCACCTTCATTCAAAATTTCAAAGATTCTCATAGATGTCATTTCTAAATATTGTTCATTCAAACCTCGATTTTTTTTTAGTTAAAAACTTAACGGAATTAATTAATAATAATTCTAAATTCATATCGGTTGATGTAACAAATCTACCCTAGTATACCTCCTAAAAAAACTCTTGTTGATAACTTGCTCACATACAATAATGTTAATACTAAAATTCACTCTGATATCATTACTTTTTTAAAAGTGTGTTTGAATCAAAATTATTTTCATTTTAATGGAGAGGTTTATAGCAGTAAAGATGGTTTGATTATGGGAAACCCCCTCAGCCCCCTACTAGCAGAAATTTTCATGGATAATATATAAAAAATAATTCATAAACACCCCCTTAGCAAAAAATGTATGTACTGGCACCGATATGTGGACTTCACTGGTACAAATAGACAATTAGACAGCTTCATTACTTACATAAACTCAATACACAATAATATCAAATTTACCGTAGAGCTTGAACAAAATAAGTCTATAAACTTTTTAGACCTCACAATTTCAAATATAAATAATAAACATGATGTTTCTATATTTTATAAACCATCACATACAGATATTACAATTCATAATAGTTCGGTCCACCCATTCAGTCATAAACTAGCAGCTTTCAATAGTATGATACACAGACTCTTAACAGTCCCATTAAATACTAATAATTATAACAAAGAATTAAGTATCAGAAAACAAATAGCAGTTAATAATAATTACGATCCAAATTTAATAGACAATATCATAAATAAAAAGATACAAAAACAGACTTTAGAACAAGTATTCTCTTCTGATAAAAATAATAATAAACAATTTAAAAGCTTAACATACTTTGGAACACCATCCTTAAAAATTAAATCATTTTTAGAAACGTTAGACATGAATATTTGCTTTAAAACTGATTACAATTTATCCTAACTCATTGAAAATAACAAATCTGAATCCTCAAAATTAAACAAATCAATAGTTTATAAATTAATATGTGGTAATGAAAACTGTGATAAAATTTATATCGGTAGAACTTTTAGAAATTTTAAAACTAGAGTTTCGGAACACAAACGTAGCTATGACAACAAAAAATTAGATTCTAACTATTCAAATCATTTATTAGAAAACCAACATATTTTCGACTCAAATTTTGAAATTTTACATGTAGTCGGTAAATCCTTTAATTTAAATTTATTAGAGGCTCTTGAGATAAACAAAAATAAATATTCAGGTAACCTTCTTAACGACCAAATAGGTATTAATCACTCTCCTTTATTAAACCTTTTTACCTAGAAGATAGATAGGAATGTTTGTAGTTAATGAATTTCCAGGTAATTTCTTTCAATACCTTTTGTTAAGATTAGTATAATAGAATTCTGTATTTATGCACTGTATATATTAAAACATTTTTAAAGTATACCTTCAGTCGTTTTGAGAAAGCTACTGGATAGTGAAACGCGTCAACCATTTTAAATTGAACATTAGTTCTAATAAATGAAGTTTTAAACAAATTAAATTGTTTCATTTCATCGTTCAGTATGGATCTTCATCAAGTAAAAGCCTCATCTATTCAATTATTAACAGTTTGCTATACTCAAAAATGGATTTAAGCTTGGCTGACATTAACCAGGACAATTTTAATTTGTTACTTACAGTCCTATTCAATTTCTAAATGAAAACTACAATTTAATTTTCAAATATTTAACAATGGAGGTGACTATGAAGAGAAGTGAACTTGGGATGTACTCCAGTCACGTAGCATATGGATATTTGAGAGCACAATATTTGTGCTGAGATTTCCCCGTCCTCTTTGTAAAATCGCTAGTTGTGTTTGCCAAACAAACACTGTTCGTGTTCTTCTTGAATCTCCCTGTCAGAATAAACAAAATCCTGATTTTTGCCCATTCTTACTTATTAGGTACTTACTTCGCAAATTTAGACGATGGTTTCCTATTATCTCATTTCCGGCACTTTATTATCCAGGTACTGTTGTGCATTATTCACACTACCATTGCTATATTACAGAAGGCAGTAATTAATGATATTATTATATCTTTCAGATTAGCCGCAATAGTTGCAGCACCTGCAGTAGCGAGCGGATCCAGAAATGTTACATTCAAATGTGACTGATCTGAAGGTAGGAGATCACTTAACGCGATCTCACCGTGCGTCGACATGGAAAACAGCAGTACAAGTAGCGAAAATAGAAGAGTAGTGCTTGAAATGCAAACTTTCTAAACAGCAATATTTTTTGTTTTGTCCTAATTTCAAACAAATTAATAAATTCACAAAACGGAAAAAGCGGGTATCCTAATGTGTAATGACAGCTATAAAAATTTATGAATATATAATTAATCAAATTATTGTCTTCAAACGCTACTTTTTCACCAGATTAAAAAAAAAACTCCAACGCAATTTTCACTTAAATATAAATTATCAATCATCTTACACTTTCACCAGTAGTTGAAAATCATCTTGAGTTACATACTTTATATGAATTCCAGTCTATCAGTTTTATCTACAATAATTGGTTTTTTTCTTCTAGCGTATAATAATATCTATATTATTTTCGGCAACACAGATTGTAGAAATAACCTATTCTTTTACTAGTAAAATAATGTGCGCTCATTATTGTACTAGTAAATAATGAGAAACGATAGCAACGTGTTATTGTGGGCGTTGTAACAAAGTAGGCAGAAACTGTCATTTAATTTGATTAGTGTATTGACAAAAAGTCTCAAGAAGAAGAATTTCAATGTACACCTCCGGAATTAGTTGAAATAGCTAATTCCACTATTGAAACACTAATTCCGACGAAGTCACGAAAAGTGTACTCGTATGATTTTGCTTATGAAAAATTTATAAAATGGTACAAAGAAAATACGAAGATACACCGAAAATTGTATGCTTGCTTATTTGACGTATTTGTCAAGAAAATTTAAAAGTTCGACACTATGGACACAATATACAATGATGAAAACTCAATCAAACATCAAACATAATGTAAAAATGGAAAATAATACCAAATTAGCTGCATTTTTAAAGCGACAAGGAGAAAATTATACCTACCCCGAAAAAATCAAAAGTATTAAGAAAAGACCAATTTGATAAATTTCTTCAGGAAGCACCGAATAATGTTTATTTAGCTCAAAGGTAGGTACTTTCTTATTTTTTTTGTATTAGTATTACATTTATTAAATCGTTGACAATGATATCCTTTAGAAGATTAATATTTAAATTGACAACAATTAAGGTATTTCGAACTTAAAACGTTTATACTACGATAGCTCAGCGGTGGAGCTTTTGTGTTCCGTCTCGGAGGTCTGCGGTTCGATTCTCAGCGCCGGCAGATTCTTTTTTTAATTATTTCAACGTTTGTGTTTAGGTTATATTAATATTCGGAGTCACAGGAGCCTGTAGATGCGATGAACTCGTTCATTTCAGTACAAGATATAGGAAATTTAATTTGAGTACATATCACAAACACAAAAAACAACGACGGTCGTTTACTATACTTGGCGATTTTTATTTGATCTTGGCAAACAGTATACAGCACATCGTCCGGATGATATGGAACTGCAGCGATTTTTTATTAAATGTCAAAACGGTAAATGTCACCGTGTGGTAATGGGTATACATGAAATTTCAAACGTTCCAAAAGGCGTTGCTATGTTTTTGACATTAGCAGATCCTCATAAATATACGGGACATTGCCTTCGTAAGACTTCAGCAGCTATTTTAGTTGACAACGGACGGGATATTACCGCTTTAAAACGACATGGTGTATGGAAATCCACCAGTGCTGTTGAATGATACTTAGAAGATTCTGTTTCCAGCAAGAAACAAATTGCACAAAAAATACTTCAGTGGGAAGAACAACCAAGTACGAGTTCTGGAATCAAAAGAGATTTACATTTAGGAAACCTTTCAAATGAAAATATTTCCAGCATAATAAATATAGACAAAGACCTTATAACATGTACACCAATGACAAGATTGTGAATCTCGAACCCGAAAGCGGTGGCAGTGGCATAAATTTAAATAACTGCAGTATATAAAACTGCATCTCTAATATTACAATTAATGAATAGGTAATGCTTATGCAAGCCATAACTGTTTTTTTTTCATATTTGTATTAATAAATAGTTGAGATGTAAAAAATGTATTCAATTTTTTTCTACTTATAAATTGCATAATTTTTACACTTGAAGAAAAAATAGTATGTCTCTCGGAGCAGAAGGCCCATTATATGTTTCGCCCAGTTTGCACAGCCTCGGCTAACGCCTCGGCAGTGCAAGAATCTGAGGTCAACAATAATGATAGCATATTATTTACTTTACTACATATATTTTTGGTCATTGACAGATGATTACCTAACGTGTGAAAACACCTTTACCCCACTAAATGAATGTTGTTTACTTCGTGTTAAATATCATATTTTCACTAGTTCGAGCCAACATTAATTAAGACATGATTTTTCTCTTGCACAAAATTGTATGTGAAACAGGATTTTCACTTCACAAAAATAGCTGTTATTAACTCCTGTCATCAGCAAAGATTTCGACCTGCAGGATAGTTGTGTGTGTAGTTATTTTATGTGTATTATTGTGTACAATGTAAGTGTTTATCTACCAATTGACGATTGAAATGTTACAGTTTGTTTTGATAAAAGAGAAAATTTTTAGTGGAATTCATAAAATATGTACCAACCATCAGATAAAAAGCTTTTTGAAAAAAAAAATATAAAGCTTTCAAAATGGTTTCAAAATATATTTTAAAAGCAATTTTGCAGAAGAGAAAACGAAAATATTCACAAATCTGAAAATTGCTTTTTGTAATGAGACTGTATTTTACTCATTTAGATATTCTATTACCTCTTAATTATTTAGAATAATCATCTAGCCTGCTTCTTCCAATGCTTAAATGCAGTACTGTAGGACTATAGTTCTTGTTACATACTTCAACTTTACGTACTATAGTAAGATCAAAAATATATTGTGGCCAAAGAAATAGAAACTACACATTCTCAGATATTCAATGTCTGACGTGAAAAACATTCAAAGATTCCAGTTCAATAACAATTAACCGCACTTCAAATATCTCTACACACTCGATTAATAATCCTAAATTATTTTGCTCAATTTCTAGGTATCTACAAGCAATCGTAAAATTCACAATCAAAATACCTCCAGAAATTTTTTTGACTATATGGTACCTAGAGCCTATAGTGATTGATCAAATGGAAACCACACCTCACAAAATTACCAATTACCGCTTTCTAATTATCGTCTCAAAATATCACTATTCTTGTCATCATATGTTCAAATTATCAGTTATTCCATATTATTCCACTAATTACCATGTAATTTTATTGAATCTAGAGCCCATGCATGGATAAAATTCCATAACGTTCTGCAGTCATATTTAGTCTCTTTGTCAAACTGTTCCATGTACAGACACTTTGTTTCTCGTTTCTTGTAGAGAACAACCAAGCTGAGTTTGTGACAAAAAATGGCAGCACCTAAGATGCGCAGTAAGCCGCTTACTTCGTGACGAGTCCATTATCAACCTTGAGCCGCGTTTATACCCCTGGGCGATAGGCGACAGGATGCAGGTGATATGTGGCAACCGATGGGGGCTAGGTGTTATCTTGGTGATAGTTAAATTGTGCCACCAGGATGTGGACAAGTCATTCGTTTTGAAAATGTTCAGAACGCGTCGTATGGTTCTAATGTTAGAACATGAAGATGGTGAAGTAAATCGTAAATCAAAATCGTAGAAATCGACGATATAGTGTTCATCCATTACGCAGTAGGCACGGCGAATTTCACCATATATACCGTGATATACAGACATTTGACTTCATTCTTGCTAAAGTCGAAACATATTTGCTGAGAAAGAAAACGTGTATGATGCTAATTACTCCAGCAGAAAAATAATCAATAGTAATACAAGTGTGATAATGATTATAGAAATATGAATAAATATAAAAACATCTACTTAACACCAATCATTCATTGACACCCGACACAGAACTAGAAGTACTACATATTTGTGATAAGAAACAAGAACTGGATTTCCTTGAAAAATTGGAAATTAAGAGGCTCTTAAGAAACCCACAATATGAAGTCGTCAATGAACAGATAAATCTAGGGAGTTCCCCAGTTTTAAATTGCCTTCTTAAGTGATAATTGTAAAGATCAGCAGATGGTTTTCTATATCATTGCACAGTTATACTGATGTTAATTGGGGAAAAAGATATTCAGGATATCCCCATAGGCCTAATAATATCTAAGCTTTAGTATTTGTAATATCATATCTTCTTCATTTTTCTATAAACATGTATTAAGTCAATCACAAGGTAGGTCACTTCTTGGTCTAGCCAAAAATAATTATTAAACATCAGGTAGACATTAAGTGAAATATAACTTCTGTCATTCTGACGATGATATTTATTATCGAAACAATTGTCAATTTCTTAAAATTTTGTTTTGGTGTTCGACTTATATGCGTGACGACCTGGTGGTAATTTGTTGATTTTCTTTTAGACTTTTTATTTTTGATTCAACTTATATTTAATTAAAACTTTTTTTTAAATATATATAGGGTGTCCCTAAATTCCGTTGCAATATTTGTGCTTATTACAGAATCAATCTTCGGTAAGTTACAACTATTTCTATTGACGTATACAGTCTCCATTGTGATAAAAATCGTAAGATAATATCGTTGTTCCAACGAATTATCAAGAAAAATAGTTGAAACTTTTAACTTGGTTATGAGAAATAAGTCAACTTGTTCAGCCGATGACGTCATCACTACCTGATTAGTCTTCGCAGTCACTTGATAATGGGTAATAAATAACGCAATTTAAATTAATTTCATTTAATTTAAGGCGAATAATTATCTTCCAAAAATGTTATTTTAGGTTTCTAAAAACTTCACATGAATTTGTAACAACTGTCAACATCCCTATTGTGGAAATGTTAAATCCGTGCAGCCACTGACCCTACGTACTTTCCGGGCTTACACGAAACAACGCTCATCGCCGAAGCTGAAGTCCCAATCTCAGCTTGGTTATACTTTATTACTTGATCACTTCCATCTATACTCGAGAAAGTGTCTTCACCGTCACTAACACTAACTTTTACTGAGAAGTTGCTTGAATGACCAAACTATAATTCAACAAAATATGTTGATAAGTACTTAGAGTAATTTAGCTGCTTTTAACTTATAAAAAAGGCCATACATGATTTTGTTTTCATTAAGCTGATTTGATCACTTCACTATAAGTATGAGTGACCCATTTATTACGGAAAGAGAACGTTAAACAAGTTTCACGTGGCATAAGAACGCTATAATAGTCCACAAACCACATAATACGGTCAGTATATTGCATTAATTAGAAAATAAACATGGAATATATTCCGGTTTTTTTTTAATAGTGTCTCAATCTTTATATTATCACCACAATAACAGCACCAAAAAATCGACAATATTTCAGTCTTTTGTAGCTTCTAAGAGTTTTTTTTGTTCTAGATACTCATTTTGGTTACTTATATTTGAACAAATTGTACTGCTGAGTAAAAATACTTTGCCGAAATTTTTATGGATGGGAAAAAGCTTATTTGTAATATATGCTACTTTATACATTTATTTGTGATTTACGAACTTGTGTTTATAAGAAATATTCAACTTTCAATTTATCTATGTACAATAAATATAAATATTTTTATAAATATATTAAAAATAGTCGTATGAATTATCCATTATTTGAAAAGAACCAGGTTAATGTATATATTATTATAATTGTATAACAAAAATATGTAAATATGATATATATATATATATATATATATAATATATAATATATAATATATATATATATATATATATATATATTAGAATATATTGTGAATAAATAAAATATAAAACATCAAATATCTGCAATAATGTTATGAAATGTTAAATGTAAGAAGATCTATATTTATTAAATAATATGTGGTTTTATCTATCTTGATATCTAGTTAAAATTTGTGATGTACAATCAATCATACGGGGAAAACGAATTTGTCAAAATAATCTTTTTTTTCCTTCAATAAGGTTTAAAACGTACTTATTATCGTACTATATGAAAGTACTTTTTTTCATTGACAGCAGTACGATTTAATTGAAAATCGAAGAGTATGATGACTGGTGAATTCTCGATGTTAGCTTATAAAGTTTATTTCAAAAGAGATAAAAATGTACTCCCTAATCATCAGTTGATTGTTGAAATTATTCACTGTAAAATAGAAAATGGAGAATTTTCATTCAAATTATCCAGATAAAAAATGTTTTTTTTCTATTATAATTAGCCGTCATAATCCAAAATATTTGTTTTGAATTGGATTTGTTTTTTTTTCGCACAGAACTAGTTAATGTATCGTCTAATCCAAAGAATATATCGTGAGATTTGTTTCTTGAAATGTATTACTGTTGAAATCTGAGCAATAAGAATAATCTGTGGAAATAATTCAAAAATATTGAAATAATATATAAGATATCCAGAAACACGTAGAAACATGGGGAAGCCAAATATTACTGTACATTTTAATAGCAAATTTTTTTTTATAATTCGCGTATAAAAGAGACTTCGTTATAACATTGTTTACAGTGTCACAACGAAATCTCTTTGAGCACATTTTTAGTAATTTTTAGTGTCGCGCAGTTGGTTATTGTATGCATCTTTATTTGACATTTGAATTTAACCTTAACATAAAACAGATTAAAAAATGGTCTGGTGTAGTTCCAGCTAGCAAATTAATAGATTAAATGGTCTTAAAGGGAAATTGAAACAAATTATATATTAAAAATTTTAATAAATAAAGTACGCTGACGATTATGCATCAATGATTTGTCAATTGTTTATTTTGTTATTTCATATGATCTATACATAACGTTCGAGTTTTGGGATAAATCACGAGGTACCTATGTGAAGATATACTACAGAAATTATTCTGTTCATGATATGATATAAATAACAAGCAAGAATATATGAAGAAGCTTTATTATAAACAAATAATCATCCTCTATTTGCTTAAATGCGAGTTTGTTCACAATTTACACATAATATATGTCAAAAGTGCTGAGTAAAACCGGCTATTATCAGACCAATCAGGAATCTACTGAAATGCCAACTTTAATTCAAATCACTCCTCCCAGTTTTAAAACAAGGATAATGTAACCCTATTTCATTTAAAAATTCTATAAATGCGAATTATAAAAAATATTCTGTAAAACTTGTGTCAAAATGACATTTTGTAGTGCTTGTGCTTTGCGCAACTCACCGCTTCGCGGTTCGCTGTGCAAACTGTACTCGTACTTCAAAACTAGTTATTGTGACACTTTTTTTATAAATTACTGTTCAACGGTCCTTAAGGTTCTACATGGAAAAGTGAATGCGTGAAACTTGTAGAGTGTCTCAGTTTTTAACTGTAATTTCAATCACGATAGTATTTCATGTATCCAAATAGTTTACCCAGTATTATAATGAATATTGGAATGCCAAATGATTTTTTTCTTTGAAGCAAAATATATTCAACGGTAGAAACAAATTATTTTACTTTCGGAGCTTCAAATGAATTATTTTTGGAATCAAATGGCAATAATTAAACGAAATTTTTAGCTGGAGTTCAATATATTAGACCAAGCGAACTAGCTCAAAACGAGGTCAATTGTCCAAAAAATTCCTAAAAGGATGAGCTCACCAGGAAAGTGTAGAAATAGAACTTTTAAAAATATAGACAAAAAAGCGGGAGCTGGATCCTCCCGGTGGCGGCGAGGTGGGGGTAGGAAGGGGTGAAAAACGTTTTTTTGCGATTTCCGGCGTAAATACTAAATTGTATCGAAACACATTAATTGAAAAGCTGTAGATATTTGAAAAATACACAACTTTTGTTTCAAACATTTTTTCACATAACCTCAAAATTTGGATAAAAATTACAATCAAATGTTTAACTCTGCCAAAAAATCAAATCATTATGTGAATTGGCTCAACTGTTAACCTATTCAATCCCGAAAAAGATTTTTTTTGTTTTTGCTAACTTGTTTTTGAGAATTTAAAACTTTTCAAAAAAAATAAGTTTTTATCAAAGCCGCTCAAAATTGCTTTTTTGTCGCTCTAGACACTTCATTCTGTGCTCATTTTACATAAAGAGCTCTTCTGAGAACTACTATGAAAGTCGACGTATGCACACCGATAGTTGTAAAATGTTTTTAAATGTATCGTTCAAGTTCATTTTATTTTAGTTTATTTTATTATGTGATGTGGCACTCGCTGGAATATAAACCACAGTGTTTTATATTCTGATGAAGGTCAAAAACGACCGAAACGTCAATGAAATACATAATAATTTTAAATTAATTTTAATCCAGGACCAAAAATTCCCAAGAAATATAAATGAAAAAAATATTAACTTTAAGGTCCAAGAAAAAAACTCAAATTTTCATAAATATATATATATATATATATATATATATATATATATATAAAGAAGATGTGTAGGAATATCGCGTGATATGTAAACAACAACAACAAAGAGATTCATGGGTAAATCACGCAAAAAGAAAAAGGTCTACTGTTTATTCTACATATACATATATATATATATATATATATATATATATATATATATATATATATATATATATATATATATATATACATACATACACAGGTATAGTATATTATATATCCGTTTAAAAGGGCGCGTAAATTTAAAGATCTTTATTTTTCAGTTTTTTTGCAATTTAAACGATTTTATTGTTGAACGTGTATTTTGGGATACAAAAGCTACAAAAAGCCAATTTTTGTAAAGAATGGACTTTCTATGGCGAAATTTAAAATAAAAACGATAAATCAGTTTTTCGCGTTTTTCTCCCAAATTTTGAGGTTATGTGAAAAAATTTAAAACACAAACCTTGTGTATTTTTCAATTATCTACAGATTTCACCTATATGATTTTTTCAGATAAAATAGGTATTCAAATTTCAAATCTAAAAAACAGGTAACGGCCTCCGACGCTCATCTAAAACTTCTCAACAGTATATTTGCCAAAATGTTTATTTGAGTTAATTTGTACTAGTCTTAAAATTTAGGAAATTTTCTCCTTTTTATTTGAAAAAATTATTTACTGATTAAATGGATGAAAATGAAATCACCATTTAAACTTCAAAAATAATCTTCCATCCGAAATATTACATGAAAATTTGACCTATACCGTTTCGACTACCACCGTCTTGAAAGAAAAAGCTTCGTAGAATTGCCTAATAATGTTCTCTTTAATTGCTATACGATGTGCATGTACTTGCATGGTTTGTTTTTCTTCTTCATTTTATTTCACAAATTCAAAGTTTTAGGATCTCAGCCTACGGGGTGAGTCATCAATTGAACTACATTATTTGTGGCCAAAAATAGCTAGACTGACATATAATATAAAAATTAGAAACTGTATGACATGTCCTAATAAAAATGAACGTGTGGTTTTCTTATTGGTTGAAAGTAATTTTATGAAATTTACAATTTCCCAGTGTACCCCCCCCCCTTTTCTTATACATTATTATCCAACTATTTTGACAACACAGGTTTAACTCATTGTTTTTGAAATCTTTTCCGAAAAAAAAGTTTCCGCAGAAGCTGAAGACCTAAAATAAATACCTCTCAATACAACGTCCAGGGTACTGCTTATAAAAAATAAACTAACAAACCGAAATGGTCAAAAATGTAGTAAGTATATCTGGATTTATAGGACTTGTACTCCAGAGTTTGTATCGAGCTGACAAAACATGTTACAAGAACAAAAAGTGGTCGGCGACAACGACGACATACACAAAGCATTTTTTTCTAAAAACCTGTTTTTCGTGTTTTTATCGCTAAAAAAACAAAAAATAACTCAAAATAGAATACCAAAATTCCATCTTTTTTGGGATAAACCCTCAGAATAACAAATTAAATAGATATGTTTGTTTTGATTTTTTCTTGCCACAAACATTGTAATCCCACTTGCGGACACTTCAAATGCTTTGCCATATTTACAAAGTCTGTTTAGTTGCAGGTAAAATGAAATTAGAAGTTTAATTGAAAATGTGTTAAAAAGTTATGCAAATAAAAAAAACATACTAATTTATGCATTTGAGTCGCTGCGTTTAAAATTAATTAATAATACTTGAATTTTATTTAATAAAGGCATATTCTTATATAAATTTTAAACAAGTATTTGTTATAACCTTAGATACATTTATGGTTATAACTAAAAGTGACAGCATTCCTGAAAATTTCAGTACCCGTTTTATGTGTCAATGGTAATCTATTTAGTAGTTTTGTTCTTGTTTAATTACCATATAAAGAGAGATGCAAATATCGTCAGAGTGTACTCGACGATAATTTCGAATACGCCGTAGTATCGTAATTAATAATGTCAAACGTGGTTTGTTTATACGAGCGCCATTGCGACTAGAGCGTAAACATTTAGTTTTTTCGTTTTGATGAGTCTTTCAAAGACTTTTAATGGCAAACTAAACTTTTAAGTTATTGAATTTAATGTTTTTAGATAATCATGGTTCGTCGGTGCCAAGTTTGTCAGAAAAACAGCCGAAATTACCAAGGCCATGTATCTACAATGTCATTCCCACTTTTTGTAATTCATTCATTATTTCACTACAGGCGTTTAGGATTGTTGGCCTCAAGAATAAACGTATTTATGAATGAATAGTCCTCTGTATTGTATGTTATTACTACTAAACCAATACTTTTCTCGCAACTTAGATACGGTTGGGTGGAAAAGTAAGTTAGTAGAATGAGCTGGAATGTCGCCATGTGAAAACCACATATTTTACATTATTGCGAAATGTAACATCTTCCTAATTATCGCTATTTAAATTGACTTTTTTACATGAGGATTTTTCCTCCGCCCAGATGGTTCTCAATGTCATTTCTATTTAAGGTAGCTTTACTAGTTTACCAGCTACTAATTTTGTATTGTTTTGGATATTTTAAGCGTAACGCTTTGTAACTATTGCACTACGCACTGTAAAATTCACTGAGATTACCAAAGTTATCGTAAATTATCTGAAACCTTGATGTGGCCTGACAAATTGATAATATAACTTTTTTTTCACAATATTGTCAATGCTATACTATACATGACAACAAGAGCTTAGTGATTAAACATTTGAATACCTACTACAGAATCTTTCTACCACAATATAGCATGTAGCATAATGCCCTGTCTCAATAAAAACTACCTTTTAACAGAGATAGTAAGAGGTCTGAAAGTTTCAGAAACAATGTATTGAACTAATGATGATGATAATAATAATTTGATTGTACCTACCATACAAAGATTCTGAGACTAGAGCCAGTTTCACCACCTTCTGATAAGTGTTGGATAGCACATTCACAACTTTTGCCTTTGTCACTTGACATAAAGTGAGAAAGGCCAAAACTTTTGTTTAAGCTTATCGGTACTTATCAGAAGGTGATGAGAATAGCCCTTAGAGGATCAAACCTCCCATAAAATTTTTAGGAGGAGTAGAGATTTCCTTATCATTTTAGTTAAAGAAGCTCCTACTATGAGAAAACCACGTGACTATTTTTAGTACAAAATGTCATACAGTTCACGGAATATTGGAAAGAACCAATTTTCGTTCGTAAATTCGAAGGGCTGTAACTTTTTTGTTTGTACATTTGTGTCAAAATAAGTAGGTTCAATCGAGCTATTATTGATCCAGAATATTTCTTTCCATAAAGGATCTCATTCTTCATCACATCCTGTATAAAATGGTAATATGTTCCCGTCTGTTTTACTTTACACGTTTCAAGTACAAACCACACTCATTTTCTCTTCGGTCCTCACCCTTATCGGTCAAAAGTAAATCGTTTCAAAACAGTGATAAAACCGATTTGTTCAGGTTATATTAGAAAAGTAAACCTAATTTTTTGTGTTCCTTTATTATATGATGAAATTGATAGAACTCCTTCTATGGAAAGTGCTTCCCAATATAGAGTACTACCTACAGTTGTGTTGATTTGTTTATTATGTTAAAATATAATCGACATCCTTTTGAGCCCAAAGTTTGTCGAGGATTAAATTATTCATTGAACTAAATTCTTGAAAAATATAATAGGTACCTTGAGTTTATCAGATAAAATGTATTTATGAATTCAAAGTTTTACGTTAAATATCCCAAAAATGTAATGAAAAATGAATAAAGAATAATCAAATCTCGTTTTGCTGTTTCTAATTATTCCCATACTCCAAAATCGCATCAACCCGGTGGGTCATTAGCGAAAACGTTTACATGAACGTGCTCATAATCTACTAACAATATTAATTGATTTTTAATATTCTGGAATATAATTTGAAATTACATGTTACATACAAGTTTGGCTTGAATATTTTACATTTGATGTGTTTTTAAGAATAGTTAGTTAATTTTTTTTAATTTGAAATATAGTATTTACATGACATCTCAATATGTATATAGATACAGATTTTTAAAAACTAAATTGGTTTTCAATGGATAACGATTTTTATCAAAGATGTCACAGTGTTCTATGAAATTATCAGGAGCGGCATCTTTTCCTACATTTTTTCATTTAATTTCAAGTGCTTCAACCACTAGGGTTATTAGCACTGTGTTTCATAATATATTACAAAAGATATACAGGGTGTTCATTTCAGGACTTCCCACCCTAATTTTCTCGAAATGTGTGTATTTAAAAAAAATCCTGGGACACGTCAACAAATATATCGAAGGAATAACAAAACAAACAATTGCAGTTTTTATTTTAATGGTACGAAGCAGCAAACAGATTTTCCTAAATATTTCGACAATGAATCGATCAATTAAAAAAAACAAAAGCCGACGTGTAGAGATTAAAAAGACCTTTAAAATAAGGTATAACTCGATACCCCTTCCCATTTAAGATTTTGAAGTTGGCAACTCCCCCTGGCGGGGGGTGAAAGGGGGCGCGTTGCCTTTATGATAAGAAGTTGTCCCCTTCGATATATTTGTTGACGTGTCCCAGGATTTTTTTTAAAATACACACATTTAGAGAAAATTTGGGTGGGAAGTCCTGAAATGAGCACCCTGTATAGTACATAGACATATACATGAGGTATACTTCGTTTCCATCACATTGATGGCACAAACTCAGGTAATAAACTGAAAACGGTAATAAACCAAAGGCGGACAGATTATTTAATTTGTAGCGTCAGAGTATAAAAATAACTTCATTGCAAACTCTACTTTAATTGAAAAGTTCGTGTTTTTTAGCGTATTTCCTTAAATAACTCAGCAGGATGACTGTGTACGAAAAAATGCTTCATATATGATTTATTTGTAATAAAAATAGCTACAAAATGCCGGTGGTCCGATTTTGAAATTTTCAATAACAAAGCCGTGAGATGGAAAAAACGTTGCTGTAAACATCACAATTATAAACCAAAATTTATTAAACTTTCGAAAATTATAGTTCAATTTATATACAATAATGACGCAAAGCTGAAAATCAGTAAAGCAAAACTTTTTGTTTTATGAGGTTTTATAAATCTACTGCATCGAAAACTCAAGGCATTGCCAAATTGGTTTGAAGCATCGCTGATACTTGAAATTTGGTATACAGGTAGTGTAAATATGCAGAAACAAATATCAATTTGCAAAATCCAATTATCTTCATTTTTACAGCTTTGGTAAGGTTTTATACATCACCCTACTTTTATACGCCACCATTTTTTCCCTACTATAGATTTTGCAGTTTTCATCTTAGAGAAATCTCTTTGACGTAAATCGATTCCTTCTATTTTTTGACGGATTCTCAAAAAAAATGTTTGTGCCACGACCTTCAGATTTTTGGCTGTTAATATTTAATACTTATATTTTCAATACAAAAATATTCGGATATGATTCATTGATTTCTAGTGTTCGTAATCGAGTATCAAAGTGAAGCGCGAAGTATTAAATATTAACAGCCAAAAATCAGAGTGCTGTAACGTGTTTATTGCGTCTTCCAGATTTTTTTGAAAAAATAAACGTATCTTCAGTCCAGAAGGTTGTGGCACAAGGTTGTGGCACAAAAATTTTTTTTAGAGAATACGTCAAGAAATAGGAGGAATCGATTTACGTCAAAGAAATTTCTCTAAGATGAACATTGCAAAAACTATAGGGAAAAAACGGTGGCGTATTAAAGTAGGGTGACGTATAAAACCTTACCAAAGCTGTAAAAATGAAGGTAATTGAATTTTGCAAATTGATATTTGTTTCTGCATATTTACACTACCTGTATACCATATTTCAAGTATCAGCGACGCTTCAAACCAATTTGGCAAAGCCTTGAGTTTTCAATGCAGTAGATTTATAAAACCTCATAGAACAAAAAGTTTTGCTTTCCTGATTTTCAGCTTCAGAGTCATTATTGTATATAAATTGAACTATAATTTTCGAAACTTTAATAAATTTTGGTTTATAATTGTGATTTTCACAGCAACTTTAAAAAATTGACGTTTTTTACAGTTTTTCCATCTCACGGCTTTGTAATCGGCGGAACTTATGGGAATAATACTGGCGAGTACAAATAAAAGCCGTTTTAATATTTTGGTCAGTTTGCAGGTGGAACATAACACCAACCTGAATAATTAGTTAGCTATTTTTTTGATCGTTTATCAAGAATGGCTAATTGTAATGCCTAGGAATTGTACGGGTCTTCTTGTTGTCACGTGCAGCAGCTTCGTATACAGTTTTGTAAGGGACGAACAAAACTTTGTTGTTCTCTTCACTTTCCGTTCATTTGGATTTTCTTTGGTCCCTTCTCTTGCATCGGTTGTTCTTCAGCCTATAACAAAGATAAATTAGGAGAACTGTGACGCCTATATACATGTGGGTCATCCAGAAATGGTTGTGGATGTAATTCCATTTTTCAGCCTCTATTGGTTCAATTTGGTTTCCTTGCTTAGTAGGTTCATGGAGGTCGTCTAAGGGCACTTGGTCTATCTTCAGTGGTTTAAATTTTGGTTGGTTTTTGTTTGTTGCTTGTTTTAATTTGTGGTAACGTTAATGGTTCACCTTTGATAGTGGTTTTTCGAATTAATAAACCTTTGTTCTAGTGTTCTGAACTCACAGTTTGGTGCAAGTTCGATCAGTTACATTCCTTGTAGAACCATTGGTTTCGTTGTGGAACATTAAGTTGTCATTTTTGTGGCTACAGTAGATATTGCTACGTAGTGGGAGTTTGATAGACTTTGGATGATTGTGTTCTGTATTTGCACTGGAATATAGTTGCAAGAGGCTTCTGTATTTTTCGGTTTAAGAATCTGGTTGATGCAGTCTTCTATTTTCGTTGTTGTTTGCGGCGCTTTTTCGTTGCATAAATATTCGGCACTGGATCTTTTCCATGGAATTTCGGAATATTGGAAGGTATCTTCGTTGACCAAAAAGTACGGTTCTGGACGAATAAGTATGGTAGAATTTTGTGTAGGTATTGGGAATAGGTGGTAGTATGTGAGAGTCTTAGGATATAAAATTGGAAAGTGTAGGATAAATACGATAGTGTGATTCGTGTAGTAAGCGTCTACGCTTATTATATCGTAATAATTAAGGATGTCTTCGTCAGTTCGAATTTGACAGTCATAGTGAGTGGACGTGTTCGATTGTTTGTAATTTTACTGGAGTCAGATTTAATCTAGCTAAGTATTTTCCAATTAATAATATTTTTAATATCATATCATTATAAATTTTAAAATAACATATCTGAAAAACGTCTAATTAGTTGAATATGGGAGAAAAAACGGGCGGCAATCAGCCGCCCGATTTAAAAGAATCTGGTTTTATTAAGGAACAGGAAAAAAAATGAAACTTATAATATTATAGATTTAGAAAATCGTTATAGTCCAGGCGATAAAGGCCTTTTTTTGTTTTTGTGGAACATAAAGAAAAAAACATTGGTAGGTTATTCCCTATTAAAATAGGTCATTATCTCCTTACGGATGACACATTAAAAAAAGAGGTTGAGGATATTAAATCAGTAGGAATAAACCGAGTAAAAGTTATATTTAAAACCCTGGAAACGGCAAACTCTCTTGTTAATCATTTGGTAATACAAAAAAACAATCTTATAGCATATATCCCTAGATTATATACTCACAAAAAAGGCCTTATAAGAATGGTGGATACTTGCTTCGACGAAGAGTATCCACTAAATGCGATTATTTCCAATAAAAAAGTAGTAGGTGTACAACGTACGAAAAGAAAAATAATAGATTCAGATGGAAATTCTTGTCTAGTTAAAAGACAAATGATTATCGTACAATTTTTGGGCAATTAAATCCTACAAAATGTACAGATCAACTTGTGTAATTTCCATGTAGAGCCCTACATACAACCAGTGGTACAATGTTACAATTGCTTGCGATACGGCCATTCGGCCAAACAGTGCAAATCCAAAGAGAGCAGATGTAAAAAATGCACCGATATAAAGCATCGTGAGGAGGACTGTAAAGCTGACAATATCTGTATATATTGTAAAACAAATGATCACCCTTCAGTTTCTAGGAAATGCCCCGTGTTCATAAAACAAAAACAAATAAAACAGATTATGGCACAAGAAACTGTATCGTTTAGGGAAGCTGAAAATATTTACATCAACCCTTCGTACGCTAAAATTGTTACAAATAACCGATTCGCGGTATTAAATAACACTAACAATTTTCCTCCCTTACCTAATTCTAATCAGACATCTTTCCAAAGTACACCAATAACCTTAAGAAAACCCGTTAACAAATCCAATATTCCTTCTCCCAAAAAACGTAAAACTTCCCCTATATCCCCCACCATAGAATCACTGCCTGTAAAGAAAAGCCCTCAATTAAAAGTAAAGATTAATTCAGTTCGCACTAACCCTTACAGGGATGAATATATGAGTTATCAGGAAAAATCAGTATTTATATTATCTATATTTGTCAAAGAATTGCAAAAAAATTTCCCCGCTACTGCAGTCTCTTTTGCAGACTCGGAAATACGAGAATTTGTAGATAATATGTACGACGCCGATAATTCTACAGAAAAGATGGATTTGAGTTATAACGGATCCGGATCCGCATCCAGATCCGAATCTGAATATTAACCTTCCCGTCTAGCAATCATAAAGAATAAACCAAGTTTATTACAATGGAACAGCAGGTCATTAAAAGTAAATAAAGCTAGTTTGAGTAACTTTATTAATAAAACTCATATTGACATTATAGTAGTATCAGAATTATGGCTCAAGCCAGACGAAAATTTTGTTTTACTTAATTAAAAAGTGCAGAATCGATGGTTATGGTGGAGTAGGGATCTTTATAAGGCAGTGTATATATTATAAAGAGGTAGATATTATACAATCGTTTAATGAAGATCTAGAAGTATGCGCAATTACATTGTCCTCTTTAAACATTTCGATAGTATCTTTATACCGTCCATCTGATATAGCCGTCAATTACAACGATTGGATAAATTTATTCCAGCAATTTGATTCCAATAGTATTTTCTGCGGCGACTTTAATGCACACGATGGTATGTGGGGTCCTATACCGGATGATCGGCATGGACAAATTTTAGCAGATGCAATCGATTATTTAGAGCTTGTTGTGTTAAACGACGGTACTCCTACTAGAGTTAAATCCAGGGGAAACCATTCAGCAGTTGACATATCATTAACTTCGCACGTTTTAGTAGATAGGTTAACTTGGGAAGTTTTAGACGACACAATGGGATCAGATCACTACCCAATAGCTATCGGAATTCAGATTAACCCAAAGTCCTTCACTGTAAATCCGTCCACAAAATGGAATGACTCTCGAGCAGACTGGGATACATTTCATAAAGTGTTGGAAGCAGACATAAATCAATTACTTGCTGGAAATAATACAAATCTTACAGACAAAGTCGCAGCATTTTTTGAGATCATTTCTTCTGCAGCAGATCGTTCGATGCCTGTTAAAAAGGCATTCACTCCCGTTTCTCCTAGACCTATTTGGTGGGATGAGAAATGCGTAAGGATGGTAGAAAAACGTAAAACGGCATTAAAAAATTATAGAATTCATTACAGTTACAATTATTATATAATATATCAAAACATAGCTGCGCAAGCGAAACGTTTATTCAAAAACAAACAACGTGGCAGTTGGATTAACTTTTTAAATAAACTTAATAAAAATACTCCTTTAACAGAAATTTGGAAATTTGTTAAAAGGCTTAACAATAAAAGTTTTCAATGCCCCAAAAAACCAATTTCAAAAGATTTCATTGATGATATTCTAAATAAAATAGCCCCTTCATCTGCTTCTAATTTTGGGGTTAAAACAGATGTCAAGTTTATATTCAATCACGAAGACGAATTGCTAGCTTCTTTTACGATTCATGAACTGGATTTAGTAATTAAAAAAGGTCTCAACACTACTCCCAGTCTAGACGGTTTTACCTACAAAATAATTAATAATTTACCTATTTCAGCTAAAAATGTTTTATTGCAATTATTCAATGATTGGTGGAGGAAGCAAAAGTATTCTGATTGCTTTAAAAATATTATAGTCTGTCTCATTCTTAAACCTAATAAAGACCCTGGTTTCTCTTCATAATTTCGCCCCATCTCGTTGATATCTTGTATTACAAAAACTTTTGAAAGATTAATAAAAATTCGATTGGAACATTTTGTTGAAAGTAGGTCTCTATTGCCAAACATTCAATATGGTTTTCGCAGATGACGTGGCACTATACACGCTGTAAGTCATTTAGTTTCAGATATACAAATAAGTTTCTCTAAAAATTACTACACATTATGTTTGTTTGTTGATTTAACGGGGGCATATGATGTAGTTGATCTTAATATTTTAGCAAATAAAATGGAAAATATTGGAATTAATAAAACTGTCTCTACCAATATTATTAATCTTTTTCATAATAGGAAAATATTTATACGTGATCATAATAACGTATTACATGGTCCACATATAGTATATAATGGCTTACCGCAGGGATCTATACTGAGCCCTATCTTATTTAACATTTACACTGCAGATCTGCACAGGTTAGTAGATGATAAATTTAACATGATTCAATATGCGGACGATCTATGTTTTTACTTCACCCGTAGTTCTTATGAGCAATGTTTAGATGATCTAAGAGAATGTATGCAGTTACTAATAAGTTGGTTTAATGATATGGGATTCAGTGTCTCTCAGGATAAGACTGCTTTGGTATGTTTTACTCGACACAGAGTTAGGACTGCTGGAGCTACTTACCTGGCTGGTTTTAAGATTCCATTTGTCGACGAATTCAAATATCTAGGCATTATCTTAGATAAAAAAACTGCTATGGACAAATCATATCAAATATGTTAAAAAAAATGTGAAAAAGGTATGAATTTGCTAAAAGTGGTTTCCAAAAGAAAATGGGGATCAGACGTCAATTTGATGTATACATTCTACAAGACTTATATTGGTTCCATATTGGACTACGGGTGTACATTATATGGAGCAACATCTAAAACAAACCTACTAATTATCGACCGTATTCAATATAAAGCCTTAAAAATGTGTATGGGGTTAATGATGTTATCTCCTAACCAAGCAGTTTTGGCAGAAATGCAAGAACCGTCACTAAACATACGTAGACAATTTTTAGCTGAAAAACAAATGATTAAATATAGAGCATTTGATACGGAAATGGTCCAAAAAATCGCTTATATAAATACGTGTAACCTTACAGTTCCGTACTGGAGAATAAAATCTACTCCTCCCTTGGCAGAGGCCTTTATTAATACCAATCATGATGAAGATTTCATCTTAAATTCTCCTAAATTCCCTATATATAAGTACAGTTACAAAAGTATTATATTTCGACCAACCGTCATATGCCTCTTATACACCGAAATTCCTAATCTAAATAACTTAATACTTACAACTACACTGAATGATTTCGGAGACAATATAACTAAAATATTTACATGTGTCCAAACATGATGATGGAACAGGAGCAGCATTCTTTGTTTCAAATATTAATCATGTCGAAAAATTCAGAGTAGCAGACATATTTTCGGTGCACACTAAATCCAGTGCAAAACAGCTGCTATAATGACAGACTCGAAATCAGTTTTACAAGCTATCGAAGGTTCTCCAATAAACATTTTTAATCAGGAACTGATTTTATAAATAAAAAACTTATTGTATCAATTAAAAATTAATAATAAACAAATTGCTCTCATATGGGTAAAAGGCCATAGCGGCGTTATAGGCAACGAGAAGGTAGATCACCAGGCAAAAGGAGCTTGCAAATTAAAAGAGTTATTAAACTTTTCCTGTCAGGCTGACGTAATTAACAGACATAAAAAATTCATTAGAAACAGATGGAGAGAAGCTTACAATAACAACAGCAAAATATCTAAAAGCTTCTATTTCCAGCTTCATCCAAATCTTCCAAATAACATTCCTCATATAACAATATTTGATTATAGGAAAAAATACGCAACAATTATAACGCGACTAAAACTAAACCATGGCCGTTTCCCTGCTCACCTACATAAATTGGGTCTTCTACAGTCTCCATTGTGCAACTGCGACAACGTGTCGATAGGTGATACTAGTCATATATTTCTGGAGTGTAAGAAAAATAAAGTGGCTATATCAAATTTATATATCTCTTTAAGGAACAATAACTTTCCTTTTCCATTGAATATGAGTTCTCTCCTGGCATGCATAAATAAAGATACTTTCGATGCAATAATAAATTTCATTAAGGAAGCAAGAATAGATCTGTAAGTATATTCATATGACAAAAAAAAATTCTGTGGCCAATAGTCTTCGACTGAGGCCATCCCTGTCTCCCCACATACACACACAAGGATGTCTTCGTCTTTTGTATATAAGAGATGATCTTCGCTGTGATGTTCTAGCATTATTAACCACTCTAATTCATCTTTCCTCAAGACACTATTGTGTAGTGAATTTAGTCTGGAAAATGTGATTGCCTCTTCTATATCATTCATAAGCTGAGGGATAGTTTGGAGGGATAAGTTTAATTCGTCTATTACATGTTTGGCTTGAAGATAGTGGTTGAAATCGAATACAAATTTGTTTAGGTTTTTACTGATTTGATCCTCGAAAATAGTTTTTTGGTTGGGTGTCAAAAGAGTCACAGTTTCATTAAACTTTTCCAAAATCCTTAGATTTAAGCTCATGTGATGATTTACGTTTTTTATAATATTCTCTTGATTTGTTTGAAGCGTTTGTATGGCTGTATTGTAAATTTCGGTGTCTTCCTGGTCTAGGTTTCCGGAGATAGACTTGATAATACTTCCCAAGCCATTAAGATTTCCACGTTTTCTTTTTTAGGTTGGATAAATTGATAGTATTCTCTCTTTGGCTGATTTTAGTCGAAGCTGAAAGACTTGATCGAAATTTTGTAGGCTGGTAAAATGAGGATAGCTGAGGCCGTCTTCTATGGCTTTAGCCACTGCTTGGTATTGATTATCGATAGTTTCGATTTCTTCCATTATAGGTAGTAATTCGAAAAAGTGTATAAAGTCGTACGTCCCAGATTGAGGGGAAGCACTGCTGAATTTTCTTTCAAATATCTCATTTTGATTTCCTCTCCCATTAGGCAAGAGAATATGTGAGGAAGATTTAGAATTAGTTTTCCTTCCGGATTTGTGTTTTATGTTTTTCTTAAGTACAGTGGCTGTCGGAGTGTCTATCATTATCTGTGAGTACTGTCTTGGGTAGAAATCTTAGCAATAGTTTATTTCTTTTCAAAGTTTTTCTAGTGTAAATTTTAGTAGAGAGTTTGTATGAGATAGGGGTTTGTCTCGTTTTATTTCTGTTTTCTATCTTCCTTCGAAATTCCTTTCGTTTTCTTACGATGTTGTTCTATGTAATCGTCTAGTAAGATTCTTTTTATATCTATGTCAAATGGATCTCTTTCATTTAGGTGTCCGTTTAATACTTCGATAGGTTTTAGTTTCGTTGAGGAGTGGACGGAGTTGTTGTAACCTAATAAAGCATATTGCATTTGTTCTTTGATGGATAACGTTGTTTTTGTGTTTCGGAGTATTCTTAGGTGTTCGATCAAAGTTTAGTGGAATCTTTCGATCATACCGTTGGACTGAGGACTGTCTGGGGTTGTGTAGTGGATGGATATTTTATGGGAATCGATAAATTCTTGTATGATTCTGTTCTGCTATCTGCAACTATCATAGAAGCTAATCCGTGGTGAGTTACAAATGTAAGGAAAGCGTTAATTACGTTTACTGCGTTTCCTCCGTCTATTGGGTAGGCCTCTCCGTATTTGAAAAATTCGTCTATTATGGTTAGGAACTTATGTCCGTTGGCTTGAAATAAATCGATATGAACGATTTCTAATGGTTTGGTGGGTGTAGGTGTGGCCATGAATTTTGGTTTTGGTGGAAGTCTGTCATATTTATTTTCTTGACAGATTTCGCAGAAATTAACGATGTCTTCGATATCCTCCTACAAATTAGGCCAGAAATAACGTTTTCTTATTTGAACTTCTGTTTCAGCTATGATTAGTTATGCCCTGGCGGTTATAACATCTGGCTCTAGATCATTTTTCGAGAGTTGGACGCACATGCGTTGTTTGTTTCGAAATATGTGTAATGTTACTGGAGATCGAGAATTGTAATTAACTGTTTTAAAGACGATTTAGTTGTTGTAGAAGTTGAGTGCTCTCTCAGATATAGGGATGCCTAAAATTGGGTGTTCTATTGCTGTGTGGTTCGTTTTGCCGTCTGATGTTTCTCGTTGACCTTCCTGCATGTTTTGTTGCGATTCCTCTTGATTTTCTCCTCGGTTTCTTTGTGTTTCATTTATTTGTAGTGGGGGTTGATCTAAGTTCGCCTGTTCTAATATTTCTTCAATAGATGGGGCAATTCCGGAATATCTTCGTTGATAAAGTTTGTCCTCGGGTGGATTATTATATAAAGAGGCATTTTCTCCATCCAGGGATTCTAATTTTTCATTCACTTCATCGACGTATTTTGCTAGGTCAAACAATTCTTTGGGGTGTATTTCCACTCTTGAAAAGGCGTCGGCGTTGGTATTGAATGTTCCTTTCTTATACACAACTTCGTAATCGTACTCTTCCAATTTTAATCTCCATCTTACTAGTTTGGAGTTTGGTTCTTTCAAAGAAAAGAGATTCTGAAATGGGCAGTGGTCTAAGAGAATTTTAAACTTTCTTCCAAATAAATAGGGGCGGAACTTTTCAGTGGACCATACTATAGCTAACATCTCTTTCTCAATTGTCGAATAGTTAGTTTCTCTCTTGTTTCGCGTTCTGCTAGCGAATGCTATGGATTTATCGGTGGTCCTTGAGAAAGCACTGCCTCCATATCATAGTTGCTAGCGTCGGTGGTTAGATTGAAGGGTCTTGTAAAGTCCGGGTACTGTAGAAGAGGTTCGTTCATCAAAAGGTTTTTGCATGCACTGAAGCATTCCAAAAATTCTGGAGTATGTTTGATATTGGCATCCTTCTTTAGACAAGTTGTTAGAGGTTTCGTCATTGTTGCGAAGTCCTTTATAAACTTCCTGTAGTATCCTAAAAGTTCTAGGAATCCTCTGATATCTCTAGCTGTCTTAAGTGTTGGATAATTGGCGATGGCTTTAATTTTGGTAGGGTTCTATACCCTCTGAAGTGACGATATGTCCCAGGAAACTAACTTATTTTCTTAGGAACTCACGTTTGTCTATTTGTGCTTTCAGTCTGGTATCTCGGAGACGTTGGAATATTTTAGTGATATTAACTATGTGTTTCTGTAGAGATGTGGAAAATACGATAATATCGTCCATATAAATCAAACATATTTCGCCTTGGAGTCTTTTCAAGACATTATCCATTACCAGCTGGAATGTTGTGGGTGCGTTTTTAAGCCCGAATGGCATTCTTACATACTCGTAGTGACTGTTCTCGACACTAAAAGCTGTTTTAGGATTATCTTCCTCAGACATTTCTATCTGGTGAAAACCGCTCGCCAAATCTAGGGTGGTCAAATATTGGCATCGGTCAAGTTTATCCGTCTGTTATGTTTGGTATTGGATACCGGTCGTCGATGGTTTTTTCAATTATTTTTCGGTAGTCAATAACGATGCGCCATTCCTATCAAGATAGGTGAGTCCATAGAGATTTGATAGGTTTAATTATGCATTGATCTAGCATCGAGGCTATTTGACTTCCAACTTCTTCTTTGTGGACGAATGGATAGTGGTATAATTCAGTATATACCGGTATTTCATCCTTCGTTTTTATGTGGTGTTTAACTTGAACTAAGAGGTGTATCTGGTTTATGGAAGATATCGGAATATTTTGTGCAGAGGCGGAGGATGTGTTATTTTTCTTCCATATTAAGATGGCCCGTTTGGATCAGAAGGTCTATGGTATTCTTCGTACATTGTGCTGGTATTGTTATCATTGAAAATATGTGATATTCTTCGAGATTAATCTTCTTGCTATCTATCGGTTCGCTAATAGGGAATTCTATTGGCTCTGAGGTAAAATTTGCGATTTCCGTTCAGGTTAGCTGGTTTTGAGCCTTGGAAAGGCTTTCTTTTATCACTGCATCTTGAATTTGTCGCCTTGGTATAAAAATTGTTCCTTGATTTTCTTTAACTGGTAACCTAACTTGACTAATGGAGTTTGCTTCAAGTTGAATCGAACGTTACTTCTTTGGCTCTACCAGTTAATTTACTTATAATACCATGTAAAAAAATCTGGTTCTGGATATCCGCTGGATTATTATGGTTATAATAATAATTTAATAATAAAGTTAAAATCATGATAAATTCGAATAATTCGTTTGGATTTCCATCAAAGTTAGGGATAATGCATAAGTTTTTATCGTCGAATTGAGCCATTGTAATATTATTTCTAATTTCTACTGTATTATTAAGGTCTGAACGGTGTCAATGAATATTTAATGTCAAGTAGATGTTTTGCGTAGGGGTATTTCTCTGGTTGTCTTAATATGTATGCTCGTAAGTGTTCACTGTATCTAATTTCAAAATTTCTAAGGGTTTGACCCAAATAGACAGTATTATATTCTGGACATTTAAGTTTATATATACCAGACTTCTTTAATGGGAATATTTTTGTTTTTACTCACATTACTTTCTGTTTTAAAATAAATTGTTGTATTTGTTGCTTGCTAAAAATATTATCTTTGGAAGAATATTGCCACTTTTTCCCACCCCTTGAGGGTATTCAGTAGCTCTTTTGTTTGTGCATGCGCTGGAGTACTTCATTGTTGGTGATCCTTTGTACCCATGAAATTCGCAGCGTCCGTCTATACATATACATTTCGAAGGCTTCTATTTTCTTTTCGGTCTGTGAATTTAGTGTCCAGCCTTCACATCCTTTGAGTAGGACAGAGAACACGTAGCATCTGATCATCCGAATTCTTAGTTCCAAGCTGAGGTCCAACCTTGCAAAAAATGATTTCATACTCACAAAGACTTTTCTCGATTGTGCCTCTCTAAATATAGTTTCGGAATACAGATTAAAGAGGAGTGGAGACAAGACACACCCCTGTCGGACACCTCGTCTGATTTGCATATCCTCCGATGTCGATTGTTCCATCTTTACTACCGCCGTTTGATGCCAGTAAAGTTCTGATATGAAACGTAGGTCCTGTTCGTCAACCCCGGTTGTTCTCAGAATTTCGATCATCTTCTGATAATTAACACAGTCAAACGCCTTTCGATAGTCTATGAAACATGCGAATACATTCACATTCATGTCTCTTACACCTTTGTGTCATTACATTCAGGGAGAAGAGCGCTTCACGCGTTCCGAGTCCGTTTCGGAATCCAAACTGGGTATTGTCCATCTGATATTCGCACTTCTTGTAGATTCGTGTGTGGATGATCCTAAGAAAGGTTTTTTTCAGGACATGGGACATAAGACTTATCATCCGATAGTCATCACATTGTGAGGCGTTGGGTTTCTTTGGCAGGGTTACGAATGTTGATTTAAGCAAATCCGACGGTATCTTGCTTGAGCTATATAGTTTGTTAAATAGTGCTGTTATTAAATCTAGGCTTTTACTTCCATTGTCTGCAATTAATTTAAGTATTTCAACGTTGATTTTATCGGGACCGGTAGCTTTCCCGTTTTTCTGTGCTTTTATTACATGAACAACTTCATCTCTGGTTATTTCTGGAGCCTTTTCATTCAATATGTGATCTATCGGTGGTGGGGAGCAAGGTATATCATCATTAAAAAATGCTTCGATATATTATTTCCATCTTGCAAGCTTATCCTCCACTCCTAGAATTATCTCGTTGTTATCATCTCTCAAGATTTCTCCTTGATGTTTTCTGTGTGTGTTTGTAAGCTCTTTTACTTTTTTATGAACATTGAAGGTGTCATGTTTTTCTTGTAATTGCTCTATTTCTTGGCACTTTGCCAACGTCCAGATCTCTTTCGCTTCCCGACACTTTCTCCTATTTAATCGCCTGTACTCCGTCGGATTTGCCTTGTACTTCCGTCTGTCATTCATGAGGTCTAATATTTCCTGCGTCATCCATTCCTGTTTCTTGTTGGTTGCCATGAATCCAATGTCTTTTTCCTGTGTACTTGTTATTTTAGTTTTCAAATCATTCCATGTCTTTTCAACATCCTCTTCCCGTACGGATACCTCTACCATTTCTAGTTCTTTTTCGATCTTAGAGCTTATCTCTTTCCTTTTTTCGGGATTGCTCAATCGTGCGATGTCTATCTTTTGACGTTTAAAAGATTACCTACTAATATTTTCAACTAAAATCAATGCAGGTTTATCCTATTTCGGGATTGTAACTTTTTTGATGTAAGTCCTAGATGTATGTCTTGAATTTTTTACAGAGTACTGCCTAAATTTGCAGAAAAGACAAAAAAATTATTTTCTAGCATAGTAATGAAAACATACAAGACACTATGCCACCATCACTCTAAATGAAAAACATCCAACTAAAGATTGAATTTTTGGCTTTAAATACATTAGAGCGATAAAGTGGTAGTCGTAAATTAATTTGAGACATTCATTTTTTGAAAACTATTACCAATTTATACACCATTTGCCATTTTTTAGCATTAGTTTACTTCATATTTTGTATGTATTCCACAATAAAATTTAATTTCTCTCATATACTAGATGCTAAATTTCGCCACTATGAGCGTTAGTGTCCAATCACCAAGGTGACTCCGGTTCTCTATAAGCTGAGCGGATGAAATAAGAAAAGAAGTAATAATTTCCCGATAAAGAACGATATTATTAGAAGGTTTATATAGGGCAGGGATACGATATAATAATAAACAACAAATAATTCCAACTAATTAATTTGAACAGATAAATAGAACACAAATAATTTGATTACATTTTATATTCAATAGCAACAAGTATAAATCCAATAATGTATTACCTGCATTTGCTCGTTGGTGGAAAATTTCACTACAGAATGGTTTGTGCTAAAAAAATAAAAATAAAATATATCATTCAAGAAATTATTTTTTGTCTAACAATTTGAGAGTTTAGTGTTTCTAGATGAACTATAAGCATTTGACAAAACATGATCTAAGGGATATACGTACATAATGCACAGTTTCTTTAAATTTATGTATAGAATAGTAAAGTTAAAAAATACGAGCTATACTAAACTAAACTATAATCTGCTGTTCAGCAAATCTACACCTGTATCATAGGATACAGAAGTAAATTCAGAAGCAGGAGAAACTCAGATAAATCTATTGTATCTTAGATGTAATCTCCGAAAAATTTGTTCACCTTCAAAAATTGCGATCTTCTGCTTACCATCCAATGTACCTATTGCCATTGATACCGTATTAGTTTTTATTTTGCACGAATGGCTGGTATTAATACTCAGATATATATTGGGAAATGTTTCCAACTTATTTGTCACTCATAATTGCCGACTACTACAGTGATGTCGATGTATATTCTTAAAGATTAATAGTCCATGTGTTCCTACTATAATGTCTAATTCAATAGAAACATTATCCATGATAAATACAAATAAACGCAAAAGCGAACTTCGTGTACACAAGAAAAATAATTTGATTTTATGTTTGAGTAGAACAAACTAATACTACTAATAGTACTAATAAAAAATTAATTTTGAGAAAAACCAGCAGCTAAGGAAAGAATAAAACTACTCATTTTCCAGTTTCTAATAAAATAATCATCTGAATAACAAAAACTCCAGCAGTTAGCTGAGATTTATATAGCATGATGAGAAACGTACAATGATAATTTATGTGGACTGTAATCGGGAATTTGATAACTTTTATACCTCCTAAGCAACGACTCACAGTCTGGTTCTATTTACTGTCGAAGTAGTTACATGGGAATTGATAAGGTAATAGCGTCGAACTCATTGTTAACATGAAAATTAATTTGGAATTACGTTGGAACTTAAATATCTGTAATGGAACAGAAAATGTTAAACGATTCTCGTTTTTTATAGCTCTAAAGTTGATCTGAAGAGGCTGAATGTGATGAACATACCGGTAGATATGTTATTACAATACTGAAAGAATTATTCAGAAAATAAATTAATGTTACACATCAAAAGTTCATGATGACTAACAACGTAACCAAACTCTCATATGATATCTTGTATATCATCCACATTTTCTAATTGAATTCAGGAACAAATATGTAATGAATTTTCACTATTTGCCTATTTGTCACCAAATTACAAGCCCTGTGATTATTTTCAAAAATATAAAAATCTATTTAAATTTAATGAATATCTAGAAGTAAGAAGAATATTACTGAAGAGTTTGACATCCAATGTAAACATAAATCGTGTGATGGTTTGAAGCAACAATGCCAGAAACAATGAAAAAAACACATACCTACAGGGTTTAGACATTTAGTTATCCATTAAGCTGGATTCATAAATCAATATGATTATCGAAAATCTCAGATATAGTATAATGAAAACTATTTATAATTAAACAAAAAAATTGAGGGTTACATACTAAGGCATAGTTAAACAGGGCAGTCGGTAGAAAAGATTGATAGTAAATTAGTGAATAAATATTTGAACATTTCAACCACTGATAAATTTAAGAAGCAAAACAACAGAATAATAAAGGAAAAATAACAAAGTGCCTGAAAATTGACAGAATCAGTTACAAAGCACATCGACAATTTTCAATCGCAATTTTAACAATGAGAAGCAACAATAATCCAACACATGGAAATTGATATAATTAGAAATGATATACTGCCTATAATCTCATTTTGAAGTATCTCTAAATAATTTACCTTGACTTGCATCTGATAAATTTTCTCTTTAACAATTATCAACTATACATTTTTTTAAATACAAAGAAGATTCGTTGGGGAGAGAGATATTGCTCTCATATTACATGTGCCGATAAGAAACTGAACTACAGCAAGCATAAGAGTTGGGGAATATTTAAAAAACCTTGGTATTCATCATAGTTATTCCTTTTAACACATCACTGTTTCTCAAACGAGGGTTCATGCGATCCTGTAGTAGTGCTCAAGGAAATGAACAGGAAAACCAACGTAAATAAGCAGTTACAGCTGTGCCCATGTCAAATGTACGAATTTGACATAATATGGGATTGCAAAATCTGCACCATATCATGCTGCTAACCTAATTAAGAACTAAATTATGAGTGTGCGTAAGTAATATGAATGCAAACATGTACAGTGATATAGGCATATTTTTTAGTCGTAGTGTATCTGAGAGAAAAGACCAAACCCAGAGAAATAAACCCTCTTAGCTCTATTTTATCTTTTCGGGCCATTGACCGAAAACGCCTTCACCAAATTTATTTTCTTCATTATTTTTGCAATAAATATTTTATTTCTATTAGGGTTATTTTGCTATTACTAGATAACCCTCACTCCCAACTTACTGGTTTATTTTACTCGTTATAAGCAGCAGTAGATGTAGTATCTCCACCGGACTCACTTGATCCATTATCCCCTCCACCTAATACTATACCACTTGAAGTATCATTACCATCAGATCCCAATTCTTCTGAAGGTCCTTCTGAACATTCGTCTCCTACTTCAGTAAAAATGTCTTATAAGATAAATTATATCAAGATCACAATTGAACAAACATACCTTCGGAATAGTTGGAGTCATATTTTTTACATACATCCTGTAATATAGGACAGACATTTTTTATTGTTCCATTTAATCCGCCTGTGATTGACCATCTCGTATTTATCAGAGGAGATAAAAGATTCTGTAAATTTCCAAATATTTCACCTATTCCTACAATAATAATAACAAAAACTGATTAGAAAGAAATATTTTGTTTCAGAATGTAATTTTCTTAGTTGTTGACTATGAATGGTGTTTCATGTGCATTAGGAAATGAATATTTATTCATAATATCAGAGAGACAGCTTTTAATTTATATAATAAAAGTTGACACTGGAAATATCTGCAAGTTATGGTACACTTGATATTCCTGATATTGCATTTTTATTCACGTATACCCTGACATTTTCATAATTTTTGTTGTATTATTTAGAAGAATGTTTATCTACGTTTTCATTGGCTGTTGTCAACATTGCCTATAAAATTGTCTTTTTCATAGCAATAAAAAATATCCTCTCTTAGCATTTTCCTTTCTTTAAATGTTTGATCCAATGAACGTATTCTATTCAACGATTAGTCCAAATTCTGTTTGAAAGCACTATCACTTTACAACAGTAATCATCTTCTATTTCTGTTGGCCATGCAGCTCTCATGAAGGGTACTTATGCAAACATGACAGCTCTCTTGGACTCAATTAAATATGTTGACTCGAGTGGAAAATCTATAGAGATCTGAAGGTCATACTATACTCTTAAGACTGCAACTGGCGTATACTAAATACTGCTCTTTTTATGTATGTGGGGAAGAAATCTTAAGCTTGGTCAAAAAAATTTTGCTGTCCCTTTAGTGGATCCTAAAGAAATTTTTATTCCACTACAATATGTGTAACTCTGTTTGATAAAAAGTTTTGTCATGAACCAAGAAGGGGAAGCCTTTACGTATTGAAGAGATAAATTATCTACATTATTATGCAAAAGGGTGTTAATATTTCTTCGAAAATACCGTAAAATACCAACTGAGATGGTACAAGTCAATTTCTCACTCCCCTCCATTTTCCCGTCCATCAAGTTATGAAGCTATCACTGATGAACCCGGAGAGCGTTTCGTCAATGTTTCTCAAGTGGAACAAATGGACTGAAGCAATGTTTGCGTATAACTGTTACTCTGTGAGTAGGGATTCTCCAGAGCTCGCAAGAGACAAGCCTCTTTAGGTCCAACCTGCCATACATTCTACCATCATTTTGATACTCTTCGAAGAAGGTGACTATCATTTGAAATATAAAAATGGACCTTCGATGTTCTCTGAGAACTTATAGTTTTGCCTCCGTTTCTTAATATTAAAAATGTTGACCCATTGTTTATCACAGAAATTGGAGTTTATAAAAAATTTTCATTACTAAATTTTTGTTTCAGTGAACCCAAAATTAGTAATATTTTACTCATGAAGTAAAGGAAACATGCAAGAAATATTTTTGATGTATTAGTGTTATAAATGTAATATAAATTTACCAGGCAGTTTATGTTATATAATAGTTTTTTACATTCCTAAGGTAATCCCAACGACTCAATAATAATTACCTGATAATCCTCCATTTTCCACAATTGTGTATATTGCATCGCGTATTGCGAAAAAGATATTGAGAGCTCGGTTGAATATTGGGAAGAAGAAATCTTGGTTTTGATATATAATTTTATTAACGAATTGCAAGAATTCGTTAAATTGGTTAGAAACGACACTTGATCCAAAATTAACGCCATCAGACACAGCGGAAATAATATTTCTAATCACGGGTAAGTTGGGTATTTTATCCAAGTCTAAAAATGTAATGCTACCTTCCACTACATTTATTAACCTCCTTAATAGGTTTATGCCAATTTTAAAGCCAAAACTGGCAGTTCCCAAAAGACGATCGCGACTAAAACCGATTATGTTGGAAGTTGTCTGTAATGCAGATATTTGCACGTTAGCCAATCTACTAATTATATATCCTAAAGTAGCTGAAAAATAAAAAAGATATTAAAATTTTCATAAACATGGTTTCTCTACATATGAGTATTTCTCACTTATTAAAATTATATATATATATATATATATATATATATACGGAATTTATTTTTCAATTCTTGGGTATTAGGTTCTATAAATAATTAAAACATTTTGGTATAGTTGGCGTGACAGATATAGTGTAGCAATTTGATCGTATATCCCCTTTAAGTTACGCTATACTCTGGAAGGTATTAAGATTTTGTTTACTTACCAATACCTATATTGTGGAAGTTAAGTATACGGACTCCAAGCTTGAATGGTACAACCCTGTTTTTTTCGGAAGAGGTTGAGTACCTTGGAGTCATCCTTGATAGGAAACTTACGTGGAACTCACACCTCGCACACATCACCTCAAAAGCAACAAGGGTTCTTTGGACGTGTCGTAGGCTCTTTGGGAAAACTTGGGGTCCAAAACCAAAAATGATCTACTGGTCATATATAACGGTTTTCAGACTTATCATTACCTATGCTGCGCTTGTATGGTGGAAGAAAACAACGCAACAAAGGGCTACAATAGAGTTGCAAAAATTGCAAAGACTCGCATGTTTAGGAACAACGGGTGTAATGAAATCATGCCCTGGCGCGGCCTTGGAGGTAATGTTAGATCTCCCTCCATTACATTTACATGTAAGGAGGATTGCTCTGCAAAATGCCTATAGGTTAACACAGGCTAAATCTCTAAAACCCGGCGATTTGACAGGACATCTCGAGATACTAAGAGTTGGATCAACCCAATCTATGATGATGCCTAGGGATATAATGCCTGCTAAGCAAGATTTCGAAGTTACTCTAGATGTTATTATTAACGATCGTGAGTTAACACAGAACGAAATCTCAGAAATAACTAGAGGTGCCCTCACATTTTACACTGATGGGTCAAAAACAAACGAATGAGTAGGAATAGGGGCTACAGGACCTAATCTTAGGTTATCAGTAGCCCTAGGTAACACTTCCACAATATTCCAAGCGGAAATACTAGCCATAGACTTCTGTGCTCAAGAGTGCCTCAAAAAGCGCCTCAACGCAGCCAGAATATTTATTGCCTAAAAACAATCTCTTAAGCTACTGGCTAGACATAACAAACTATCTTTATTATGGGTGCCCGGACACAAGTGAATTGCCGGGAATGAGACTGCCGATTTTCTTGCAAAGTAAGGAGAGCACTCCTTTCATCGGACCCGAACCGTTTTGTGGCATTACTAAAAGCCACATTGTGCAAGAAGTCCGGAAATGGGAAAATGAACTTAGTGCAACCTACTGGAAAAATGTTCCAGGCCAAAGACAAGCAAAAAGGTTGCTACAACCTTCTGCTCGCTATGCTAAATCGCTCTTAGAGCTTCAGAAGTCTGATCTCAGAGCAATCACAGGACTCCTTACGGGACACTGTTCACTCAGATATCACCCCTGCAAGATGGGAAAAGTGGACAGAGGAACATATAGATGCTGCGACAGTGCAGATGAATCTCCTGAACATATATTATGCCATTGCGGTGTACTTGTTCGCCAACGCCATAGGTACCTGGAACGGTTGTTCTTGAGACCTGACCAGGTAACAAAAATAGCTCCCAATCGGATGATAGGCTTCCTTAGAAGCCTTGATCTCTGGGACAAAAAATAGATGGAGGGTATACACAAAAGATATTTTCAGGTCGCAGTGTGGAAAGGCCAGCTATAGGCCAATCGACCCCTTTGTAATCTACAATACCTATATTGTATTCGATGTTACGTAATTGTTGAAAGGGCGTTCGGCTTAAACGAGATATCAGACGTGAGCCCTTTTTGTATCTCAATCGATTTTTTATGGACAAATCTAAATTCTATGAAAAAATAACAAAAAAAAAAGAAATTTTATAACAATGAATAAAACAATTCTTTAAAAATAAATATTATGTCTAACTCCTGTTTCTCACTATTAGGAACATGAAAAATATATTAATTTTCTTCTTCCAAAAATTATATTAATCCTTCTCCCATATCATCTGCTTCACTCTCACTATAGTCTTGTAAATCAACAATAGATGTATTTCCCTCCATTAATATGAACTTGCCCATTATTTTTATACTCATCCTCAATTTTGATTACTTGTTTAATCATTTTCTGCCAGTCTTTTGTGGTAATATTAGCTACTTATCTTTTAATCAGGGCGATGACTTTCGTATCAAATTTAGGAAATGTATTGTTACGCCGAATTCTCTGTTCTAATTGTGCCCAAATTAACTTGATGGGATTGAAAATAAGGAGGAAGTCTCAATATAGAGTGTCCATGTTTTTCAACAATACTCTCTAGGGCGTATAATTTCTTATATTTAATCGTCTGTAAAACTTCAATCAGTTGTTGTTTTGTATAAGAATCTTTATAGTACAAATTATTATCCATTAACAAATTTTCTACTTGTAGCTTTTATATGGTATTTTATTGAGCAGTCTTGAATGATAAGAAGCGTTGTCAAGAACTACAACACTATTTGTCTCTAAGCTTGGGATCAATGTGAATTCAAACCATACTTCAAAAATACTAGCGTCCTTGTTCTTATGATAGTCAACGTTGCAATCTTCCATTTATTTCAACATATTTTTAAGGTATTTGGAATCCATTCTTCATTTCCACCGCAATGCACAATAATAAGTCTGGATGCTTTGTTTGCAGGCATTGTTGGCATACAAAGTTTTGACCCATCAGTCCATCCTTTCTTAACCGTGTCGTGTGTATCATACCAAGTTTCGTCCAAATAGACAATTGGCCGGTTTTCTTCTCTATACTTAGTTATTTGTTCCAAGTATGTATACCGCATATCCACTATTCTTCTGCTTTCCATGACTGTTTGACGTTTACTAATTGTTTTGAATTTGAATCCCAGTTTTCAATAGTTTTCTTACAGCCAGTTACATTAAGGCCGGCATTTGTCAATTTATTTTTTATTATTTCAATTGTAGGTAACTCATTACTTTTGTAACAGTCATATATGGCGGTTTTTAATAGTTTTATTACAGACACATCTAAAGGTTTGACCAATCCCTTATCACATCGCTTCTTGCGTTCTTAAGGTCAATACTTGGCTATTTTACGTATAGTTGAGAGGGGAACTTCTGTTAAGCAGATACTGCTTGCATAAATTCTGTTTCTTCTGCGAAACCAAACTTTTCCCGTAGATTCTTATACACATTGAAACATATTTTCTGTGATTTCAGTTTTAAATGTCGTCGAATCCTGTTTTCACTTTCATTACCATTATTTAAATTTTTGTCGTTGTTACACACAATATTTTGGTCCAAACTCGATATTTCCCAAGGACGCTACATTGTAAATATTTAATTTTCAACTAAAAATATAATTGCTATACTTACACTACACTCTTTCTTGATGTGAGACTACCAACTAAAAAGTGAACATATCTGCTCGCAAAAACGCACTCTCAAAAAAACAGTAGTAATAGTTCAGTCAAAGATGTGAAAAACAATAAGTTATTTGAAATATATTTCCAAGTCTTCTTAATAAAACGAGATATAAGGTAGTGTTAATTGTCTGGTGTAATGTTTAAGATGTTTTTAAATATAAATAGGTTAACATTGTTTAAAGCAATGTATTTTGCTCTATACATTAACGCTAAGTATCTTAAACAGTAGGATGGCGCTCCATAATTGCGGGTTAGACAGTTAATAAATGTATTTAATAATTATAAAATTATCAAATACATTTTAACGATTATTAGTTGAAATTATAATATTACATAAATTTATCGTCCACTAAGCATTTTAAATTATAATATTGACTGAACTATGACAATATCCTCGTATTCGAGTCAAACGAAAAGCCGACAGCTTTAAGTTCGCACTATATCTGTTGCTCCAACTATACTGACGTTTCGTTCCTGGGTTAGGAACTTTCTCAAAATTTATTGTAAAATAAAATACAATTCATTGTTTACAATTTAAAAATCAATAAAACATATGTACAATAGGTAAAAAAACATTCACAAAGCAACAGACATTCAAAGAAGTATTACCGATACAAATTATACGACATTTTACAGGGGGTCTACGGAAATACAGGTGTATTATTTTATTAAATTATGATAAATCAGACTCAAGTTTTTAACATCTTGCTTATCGTTGACTGTATTTTTCTCTTTTTTAATGTGTACCATTTATTTGTCAGTTTTTTTAAATTTGAGGCTTGAATTCGAATTTTGTGTTTTGGAAATCAAACTTATGCTTTTAATTTTTTCGTGTTTGAAGAGAGCGGTGGAAGCATTTTTTGTGTATTTATGGGCATTTATCGGTTTTCTAGTGTATCTGTGGTAATTCCTATGTATTTTTTTGGGCAAGTTAGGCAGGGTATGGAATATATAACATTTTATTTATTTATGGTTTTTAATTGATTTTTTAATTTGGTGAAAAATAGTACTCATCAATTATCCTCAAAAAAGTAAAAAAATAACGGAAGACTTTTACGGTATTTTCACCGAACGAGTATTTCATAGCATACGTAAACGTCTATTTTGCAGAGAAAGGCAAAAACTATTACTTGAAAGGGCTAAAAAAGTTAAAGATGAGTTGGACGCTGTATATAGAGACTCTGTACCAACATTTACGATAGTAAAATGTTGGATAGCTGAATTTTAACATGGTCGTACCCGCTGACCGGAAATCGTTAATCAAATGAATGAAGGAAAAAAAAGGGTAAATTGCTGCCCTTTCAACCTTTCTTAATTTTAAATTTACATATGATAAAGTTCTCTAACACTCGAATTTCTCTTTTTAGATGGTTTTGAGTAATATTCAAGACACCTTACACGTTAGCACCAAATCACATAAAGTCGACAATAACTTATTATTGATTTATTATATATATATATATATATATATATATATATATATATATATATATATATATATATATATATATATATATATATTGTAATATTTACCTATCTCACACGTTTTTTATTTATGAATATATAGATATCACAATTGAAAATTTATTTTTGCACGTTGTACAATCTTTGATTGTAGCGACAATATTGCACACACACCTTTAGCAGCGTATGCAATATTAAATTTAACAGTTGTTGTCAAATAATTGCCGGCTATAATAAATAATTTTTTTGTACTTCAAAGATGAATTTATTTATAATGAATTTTAATCACTCTCATCTCAGGGTGGGATCAAATTGTTATTAAAACATTAAAATAAATTTTATAATTTTAAAGTATTATCCAAATTAAATATTCACTCTATTATTCCAGATTGTTAACACAAGAGCCTCGTGTGACTGTTTGTTTAATACTATGAAGGCCTTTTACCTTATGACATTTACGATTTTTCTGCCACCAATAATCATCCAAATGTCACTTACTAAATTAAAATTTTTATTGAATGCTATATGTTTAAGTTCTATAAAAATATGTTCTAAATGAATACCACAGTAAGTTAGATTAAAAAGTTTATATTCTATTATCAAATCACAAAATTTCTAAATTTAGTATTCCCCAATAATATATTTAAATAACAAAATCGTATTTTTATACAGACATTGAAATTAAAAACAACCTATGTACTAGAAAACCCCTAATCTCTAATTTCAACGATAATAAATACTTTTAACAAGAGTTCAAAATTTCGAATTTTCACTTGAAATGTATAAATGTCAAATACCACGATCACAGTCCAAAATGTTTATTTCATAGATTCGTCGAATGATTTAAATTGTCATACGTAACGGTTATTTCATTTTAATTCAAAATGATATCTTTATAGATGCATCTATTTAATTTTATTATCAAGGCCTGTTATTCTCGATAGATAATAAATAACTGGAGTGGACTCACCAATACTATGGAACAGGAAAAGACACAAAAAGTGAGACAACTCTCAAATACGATGTTGTCTCGTAGGGGTTTCAAATTCAACTAACTAAACTTTTCTCAAATAAATAAATTCTCTTCTCCTGTGGTTACGAACTTTTTCTTTTTAAAAAAAATACTAAATTATGTTTCCCAATAACAAAGAGAGATTTTAAATTCTTTTATTATAATTGTAAGTATGCTAGCAGAGACCTCTACATTTTGAAATTTCGAATATTTTTTTCCAAATCGTAACATGATCTATCTATCACTAAGTACATTCTGCATAAATGTAATCGGAAATTAAAATTGTCGAATTTGATATATACTGAGTCTTTCAAAATTATTGATTTCTCATACAATACTGTGTATATCAAAAGTATTGGACACAAAGTATAAATACTTTTCCTTATTTTTAACGTTTCTTTTAAATTTCAAATAAAGGAACTGTATTATATATATATATATATATATATATATATATATATATATATATATATTAAAATATGTTTTTATTTGTTTATATAGATATTTTTTTATTTGTTTGAATTTGTGTGGCTAGCTCAGTTATTTATTATTATATGATATATTATTATTTATTATATGATATTATTCGGGAGCATGAGACTTTTTCTACTCTTTGAGTTCTAGCTTTGTTTGAATTTATTTTGCTCATTCAAAATAAAAAGAAACACAAAACACAACACTTTCAATAATCTAATTTTATAATTAAATTTTTATTTAAATACTTATAAAATAGTTACGCCTATGGAATGGAAATGATATACACCATTTTATGCGCATGCCCAACTAAAATCGAACAGAAACGAGATGGAACGAACGTTTCTTATCGACGCTCTGCATCTGCGTTAATATTAGATACATAGCATCGTGTCGTTATAACAATGTTGATGGATTCGCATAGAAGAATTTACGTTAGTAATTATATACATACACTAAATAAATTGTTCGGAAGAAATAGGTTACAAAATTATATATACAAATGGAAATATTATATGAATGGATTAAGATGCATTGTTCTTATATGATTTGAGAATACGTAAGTACAAGCATTATTATATTACAGAATAGGCCTTTTTAAATAATATTTAGATTTTGTCTAGTGAATAAACTACATAAAGTCCTTTTTCTTTTTTATAGATCGATCATATAGACGCAAGAATTCTTATATATACATGGAAATAGTCACTGAATTTATACTCAAGAGTTATTATTCTTATTATTGGTCAATAATATTTAAAGAAGCACTGACCTGATGTCTGGATTCTGGATCTATCCCGTCTGGAAAACAGGAATACGCCTTCCGAAGTTCTAGCTGCGTAATTTGTTGAGAAATTTGGATATTCTCACAGGAAAACTGGATACAGATACATGTGAGTGTTCTAAGTGTTATATTTGTTAAGAATCTATAGCTTTGATCATGAAAATTTGTGATTTTACTTGAAATTTCGGGAAAAATTCTTCATCGCCTCCTCGCTATTTCGACGCCAAAGACCAACTACTAACGCTTCTATTTGATCGTCAATTTTTTTATCAACAACCAATATATTGTTTCTAAGCTCACTAATTATCAATGGTGTTTTTATTTAATTTTAGTTGATCAAAATTTGTCCTGTCATTTTTCCACCAATCACATTCTTTCTGGAGCTGTCGAACTATATTCACAATAGCTACATATAAATGTAAATTTCACTTGAAAAGTATCTGTTTTCATTTACTATTCAACGAATTTCAATAGAACAAGTCTTTTACAGATAGTGAAATTCATTGTTATATGTTGATATGACAATGTCAAGTTTTGTTTTGACATATATGACAATTTGAAAATAATATTTATTTATGAACATAAATTCTTTTATAATATCTTTTGCTTTGGTTAGTTATACTATTTGAATTGTATAGTAGCAAATATTTCTTTAAATCCATCATCATTTTTTATTCATTCATTCCATAAATTTGATATACATTGTGACATATAAATTATCTTTATGTCATTGATATTTTTATCTTCTAAACTTATCAAATTCTTTATACTAAATATGAAATTGATTTATATTATTACTGTTTCAACTAATACTTATATTAAATTAGATAAATAAAACTCGTTTAATTTCAGATGAAACAGCTGATTCATTCATGACAACTGAACAACCATATTGGGCAGATTTCATGTTCTCCACTATACTTGTTAAGCATTTTCAAACTTTACACAATTATTAAGGTAAATTCTTTATATTTATTGTTGCTCTTTCAATTATTATAAACAAATGATTTAATATATTCTGATTTTATATGCATTTTTACTTATGATTGTGGTTTTCTTAATGTGTTTTTAACTACATAGTTTCAATCCAATTTAAATACTAAGCAAAATATTCTCAAACAGCTGATACTCTTTAATATATAAGATATATGGTTCTATATATATATATATATATATATATATATATATATATATATATATATAAACAACAACAAAGAGAATCATGAGTAATTCACGCAAAATAAGGGCTACTGAAATAGAGAGGTAACCGTGGACATGCATGTTTCTGGCTCATTTTGCCTCTTCAGCACGGCATAACCAAATAAGGATGTGAAATTTGGGAGCAAAGATGTTAATCGAAACATCGAAAAACACAAAATACCGGATTTCAGCAGGGAAACCAAACGCTCATTTGTGTCTTCAATCGGAAGATCCCGAGTTTTCAAGACAACAACCAACATCGACACGGAGGCGCATATAGCCCCCCCGCCATGAGAAATCAATATTTTTGAAAGAATCAGTATATATCAAATTTGACAATTTTAATTTCCGATGACATTTATGCAGAATGTATTTAGTGATAAATAGATCATGTTACGATTTGGAAAAAAGTATTCGAAATTTCAAAATATAGAGGTCTCTGCTAGCATACTTACAATTATAATAAAAGAAATTAAAATCTCTCTTTGTTATTGGGAAACATAATTTAGTATTTTTTTTTAAAAAGAAAAAGTTCGTAACCACAGGAGAAGAGAATTTATTTATTTGAGAAAAGTTTAGTCAGTTGAATTTGAAACCCCTACGAGACAACATCGTATTTTAGAGTTGTCTCACTTTTTGTGAATATTGTAGAAATAGTCTAATAGTATAATTAAATTAATAAATCCATCCATTCTAAAATCAGTGCGTGCGTAATTTGAAGAAAATTTTATCATATTTAATTCGAGTGAAAGTTCCATATTTCTAAATTATATTTAGAAAGTTTCCAGAATTCTAAATTATATTTAGAATAGTACGAGTCTTTTCCTGTTCCATAGTATTGGTGACTCCACTCCAGTTATTTAATATCTATCGAGAATAACAGGCCTTGTTAATAAAATTAAATAGATGCATCTATAAAGATATCATTTTGAATTCAAATGAAATAACCATTACGTATGACAATTTAAATAATTCGACGAATCTATGAAATAAACATTTTGGACTCTGATCGTGGTATTTGACATTTATACATTTCAAGTGAAAATTCGAAATTTTGAACTCTTGTTAAAAGTATTTATTATCGTTGAAATTAGAGATTAGGTGTTTTCTAGTACATAGGTTGTTTTTAATTTTAATGTCTCTATAAAAATACGATTTTGTTATTTAACTATATTATTGGGGAATACTAAATTTTGAAATTTTGTGATTTGATAATAGAATATAAACTTTTTAATCTAACCCACTGTGGTATTCATTTAGAACATATTTTTATGAACCTTAAACATATAAAATTCAATAAAAAATTTAATTTAGTAAGTGACATTTGGATAATTATTGGTGACAGAAAAATCGTAAATGTCATAAGGTAATTAAAGGCCTTCATAGTATTAAACAAACAGTCAAACGAGGCTCTTGTGTTAACAATCTGGAATAATAGAGTGAATATTTAATTTGGATAATACTTTAAAATTATAAAATTTATTTTAATGTTTTAATAACAATTTGATCCCACACTGAGATGAGAGTGATTAAAATTCATTATAAATAAATTCATCTTTGAAGTACAAAAAAATTATTTATATATATATATATATATATATATATATATATATATATAATAATATATATAATACGTAACAAATAGATTGGTATTGCACGCAAATAGAAGAAGGGGCTACTGAAAAGAGTGATAACCGCAGACATGCATGTTTCAGGCTCATTAGCGGTTACCTCTCTTTTCAGTAACCTCTTCTTCTATTTGCGTGCAATACCCACTAATCTATTTGTTGCGTATTGTTCATATTTCACGCACTATTCGTACACCTTGTTAATATATATATACAAATTGAAAAATATCTTATATATATATATATATATATATATATATATATATAAAAGAAGATGTAGGAATATCGCGTGATATGTTAACAACAACAACAAAGAGATTCATGGGTAATTCAGTCTATTTCAGTAGCCCTTTATTTTGCGTGAATTATCCATGAATCTCTTTGTTGTTGTTATATATATGTATATATATATATATATATATATATATATGAAAGTATATGAAAGTAGAGTTAATCTAATGGGAAGCGGTCTGTAGTGGTAAAAGCAATTGTTAAATGTGCCTCGCGTTGAGGCATATTCAACAATTGCTTTTACCACTACAGACCGCTTCCCATTAGATTAACTCTACTTTCATATTTAGTAAGGTCGATATTCCTTTCCTACTGCATATATATATATATATATATCTATATATATATATATATATATATATATATATATATATCTATATATATATATATATATTTCAAGGTCCAATGGCTTACAACAGTCCCTCAATCTAATAAAGATGGTGTGTGCATTATTTTACTGTTTCAAGTCACTCTTCGGCATTATTTACTTTTTTTTATTTGTTTAGTGATGTTTTCTCAACGATATTTGTCCTAATTTTAGAAGCGATCCTCGAATCCAAAGGCCAATTTAACACATGTAAGTAAGTGGAAGCTCACATTGATAATCGGATGTCCCATTAAATTCCAATAAATTTTTTTATGTTGAAAAGGTAGTATTTCCAAGGAAAGGCTCTGGTAAGCTGAAAATCAATAGGGTTCATCTTTGACCTGTCCTTAACAATATTCAATCATAAAATTGGTGACTTGTTGCACTCCGGAGGCTGTATCGTGCTAACAAGACATGTAACGAAAAGTGGCCGACGACAACGACGACGACGACGACGACATACACACAGGATGTTTTTCTAATAACCGTTTTTTTGGGTTGTTGTTGATGGAAAACGTAAAAATAACTCAAATTTTTTTTTTAAATTTCCAACTTTTTTTGAGGTAAACCAATACTTTTCTCGCATATTGGATAGGTTGGGCGGAAAAGTAAAATCGGACTTATTCTACTCAAACCACTCCAAAATAGCTTTCTAAATGTTCATTCGAATGCGTTTTTGATGCAAAGTGAGCAAACACGGGGATTGTAAGTTTTATAATTTTTGATAGTTTATCAAAAATTTATTGAATACGTATTGATGGAAATATTTAAGTGTTGATTTTTAAAAGTAAGTATTTAAGACATTTATTTTCTTTTCAGACAATAGGCGAGATCACAATCGCGTAAATTTGGTTCAAATGTGCTTGTACTGATAAAATATTATGTATGTATGCATTTTTTTGGGAATTTATTTTTAAAAAATTCAACCACTTTTCTCTCTAATTGTTCTGGAGGTTCATTGTGGTGTTTTTTCTAGAAATTAGTGAACTCGCCTATTTCCATAATTTTTTCTCTCAGCTTGCTTCTATTACGTGTAAAATTGCTTATTTTTTGTTGTGGGGTGATTATTTGGCAAGTGGTTCAAAACGCACTATTGAAAGCTTTTTCACCAAAACACGGAGCTAGTAATCACAGATACTAATATTAACAATGAAGATAATTATTCTGCTTCTTTTTCGGGAAATAATATAAATGATGCTTTTGAAAATGAAATATTCGATTTAGATTCTACTAATACAGCTTGCACTAACCAAAGAACATTTTTAACTTCTACTGAGATTGATATTGGATATCATATTAATTGCGAGAATCTACAGGATTTTACAAGAGCTGCACTTCTGGAAAGACATTGGGTCCCAACTGTAAATTATGACTTTTCATACAACAGTGTACGTAGAAAAGGGAAAGACACAAGAAAGTACGTCCAAAAGTCTAATTTAGAAAAATTCCATTGGTTGGTTCTCTCTCATAAACACCGCGGCCTCTATTGCAAGTATTGCGCTCTTTTGCCAAAAATACTGCAGGAAAAGGTTTTCAGACTCCATTAAAAAGGTTAGTCAAAGAACTGTAGTGGTTACTCAGTAAGTGCCCCTCGTATAAATTACGTTTACCATAAAGCCATTATATCTTTGAGGAAGACACTTACCTAGTAGCCGTTCTTCGGGGATTGAATAAACAACATCATTTAGAAAAATCACTGGGTTTAGTATATTTGAAATTAACACAGATTACAATATCATAGACCATTTAACTTATTTAAAATAATAATAAATGAATTAATCATGGGTTAGTTACACTTTGTTTTTATAGGAAACATTCAAGTCAGTCACCGATAGATTCGACCTTCCGCGTGTGCGAACGCGGTGTTTACGTTAAACAGAAACGTGATTTCTATGTGTTCGCCTGACCTTAATCCGATCGATGACCACTATTAATGTAATATGTACAATTCAATCTTTTTCTGTAAAAATGTCTTTTTTTATAATACTGACTTTTTCGGGATCATCACATCATCCCCTCTTGGAAGAGAAAAATTATCGTCTTAATTTTTTGATACTACCTATATCTATAACAGTTTTCGTTGATTGTTTTTGTTTACTAAACACTACTTGTTCGTTTATAAACACTCTTTACTTGTTTTCGGCTGTTGTATTTATACAAACGATTTTTATGAACTGTCTGTGATGGTTTATTGTCCTGAGATGTAATGTCACAATTTACGACTTTTATTTCCGTTATTTTAAACGGACCTAAATAATGTGGATCGAACTTATTTCTCCCTTCATTCTTTAAAATAACTAATTCCCCTATTCTAAAATTTACAGGTGCAGAATCCTATTCACTATTATTAACTATAATTATTTTGTTTTTTATTAAAAACTGTTTGGCTCTTTCATTTGCGTATTGTAACTTATATTTTAATTCTTTATCATATCTTTCAAGATTGTAACACGGTTCAATTTCTACATTTAAGAATTCTGGTAAATTGGGTTTTCTCCCGTATAATAACTCAAAAGGAGTGTATCCGTGATACGTGTTTGGTGTTGTATTATAGCAATATGCAAACATTTTTACAAACTCGCACCAGTTATCTCTAGAATCTTTGATAAAGTTTCTTATATATTCATCAAATGTTCTATGTAATCTTTCACAACTGCCTATGGCCTCGTGATGGTATGCTGTTGAAAAATTATGTTATATATTTAAAAGTTCCGTTAAGTTCTTCATTATTTCATTCTTATATTCCGTCCCTTGATCTGTTCTTATCTCCTTCATCAGTCCGTAATTCGGTATAAAATTGTCAAATATTGCTTTTGCTTCCTTGTTCTTGACCGGTATCATAACTGCGTATTTAGTTAATTCGCATAATATTGTAATACAATAACGATTTCCGTTGTTACTTTCTACAAACGGACCTATTGTTTCTATGTAAATAATATCAAACGGTTTTATAGATGTATCCGTGATGACAAAATTTTCCTTATGATTAAGCTTTGCTTTATTCATTTGGTATTTATGGCAATTCTTTACATACTTCCTTACGTCTTTCTCCATGTTTTTCCACCTGAAATTTGCTCTTAGCTTCTTTAATAATCTATTATTTCATACATGTCCTCCAAACATTGGATCGTTGTGGTATCTTTCTTAAATCTTCTGGATCTCTTCTTTTTGCTGTACCGTTTTTGGTACTTCGCATATACATACTTTTTAACCTTTGATTTCCTTCTTCTATAAATTCTTCTACTGTGCACTTTTTGAATATATCATCATTTGTATATATTTTCATTCTTTTTACTTCATTTTTTACCGATAGCTCCTCAAGCTTTTCCAACGTTCGTCCTAGGTCGAAGTTGTGTATTCCGGTAATTAAGGCTTCACTAAATTTCAATTTATTTTTGATCCGAATGCTCATCCTTAGTGAGATACGGTTATTTTCAAAGTGTATAATTGGTCATTTATGTGCCTCAAGATTATTTAAAACTTTTACTACTGAAGGTTTTTGTATTCTTACTTCCTTTGTTTCTTCGTTAATCCTTAGATCCTTTTGTGATTGAGCGTTTTCTTTTCGCGTTTGCGCTCTTGTGATTGCCAAGACATGTGAATTATTTATATATAAATCCTTAAGTTCTTCTATGGATATTCTCGATATGCTATCCGCGTAGTTCGCTATACCTTTGACATACTGTATTTCAAAATCGTATTCTTCCAAATCGATCCAATTTCATATTTTTCCTAGACAATTTGCTTACCTTTTAGTTGCTTAAAACTTTTATCGCTGAAAATTTTATCCAAAATTTTCGGATTAGTTTCGTTATTTTCCTTATATGTTGATTTGTTCCATCCTGTATGCATTTCTAATTTATTCTTCCTTTCTTCTAGTTCTTTTAAACTGTACACGTCGTCGTTAATCATTAATGTATTATCAATTATCTTAGCTTTAGCTCCACTTTCTCTCGCCTGTTTCATGTATCTTATTAACTGTTCTTACATTATTGTTGACTCGATTATTGTAATTTCCATTCCTATTGATTTTCCTATCTTTATTAAAATTTTTGTATCTGCCATAGTTGTTTCCTTGATTATACTGTCGAAATGTCCTTCCTGAATGATTACCGTTATAAAATCCTCTGTTGTTTCCTCTCCGATGATTACTCCTAAAGTCAAAGTTTGGTTTCCTGAAGAAATTCCTGTTATCCTTCATGTGTGAAACTTGTTGTTGTCCTTCTATACCTTCTACTGAAACCAATTTTGATAGTACCTCTTGCGTAGTTTCAAAACTTCCCGCTGCAATTATTGTTTTGGTTGCATCCGTTGTGGCATTCGTAGTTACTGCCTTAATCGTTGCTTCCTTCGTATATTTTTCGGCTAGTCGTTCGGGCATCCATTCCGATACGTATGCTGCATGTAGTCTCTCCGCTAACTTTTCTATCTCCGTTGCATACTGTGTTACATCTTTTCCATTTTGTCTTACTTTACCAAGTTTCGCTAAGAGAAGGCTTGGATTGTCTCCTCTTATCCCCGTTTTTAGTTTATTCTTGATTTCTGCAATGGAGTTTTCCGTCGTGATCAAACTTCTGGCTTTTCCCGTTAATCTCGGTTTAGTTAGTAGAATAGCATAGATCCTGGCAGGATCCTGGTAGGATCGCCATGTAGTGGTTACTCAGTAAGTGCCCCTCGTATAAATTACGTTTACCATAAAGCCATTATATCTTTGAGGAAGACACTTACCTAGTAGTCGTTCTTCGGGGATTGAATAAACAACATCATTTATTAAAATCACTGGGTTTAGTATATTTAAAATTAACACAGATTACAATATCATAGACCATTCAACTTATTTAAAATATTAATAGATGAATGAATCATGGGTTAGTTGCACTTTGTTTTTATAGGAAACATTCTAGTCAGTCACCGATAGATTCGACCTTCCGCGTGTGCGAACGCGGTGTTTACGTTAAACAGAAACGTGATTTCTATGTGTTCGCCTGACCTTAATCCGATCGATGACCACTATTAATGTAATATGTACAATTCAATCTTTTTCTGTAAAAATGTCTTTTTTTATAATACTGACTTTTTCGGGATCATCACAGAACCTTTAAAACATTTTGACGATCTTTTGGGAGATAAAGGTGCATTTTGTGTTCATGAAAAACACCATTACCACAAGAGAGCTGTGGAAGCTGGAAAAACTGTTCTTATTAGTTACCACAATCCCTCAAAGGAAATCAGGAATCAAATATCATCGCAAAGAGCAATACAAGTAAAAAAAATAGAGAACGTTTGACACCTATAATTAAAACTATAATATTTTGTAGACAACAAAATATCTCTCTTCGAAGACATCGTGATTCAGGGTCACTTCTGAACAAAGAAACTGAAAGTCCTGTGAATGAAGGAAATTTTCGAGCTTTACTAAAGTTTCGGATCGACGCAGGTGATAGAACCATTTGAAAAGTAGCTCTTCAAATGCTCCATACATAAGCAAGAGAATACAAAACGAAATTATAGATCTATGTAAAGAAGAAATACAGGGAACTATAATAAATAATGTAAAAGAGGCTAAATATTTTGCCGTCATATTCACAGAACAACTCAATTTATCATTCCGGTATCTTCACAGTAATGTCAATCGTGAGGACTTTGTTTCATTTTGTGATACCTACACAGAAATCCGAAAAGAAGATGTGCTGCGGGCAGAGGAACGAATGCTTACAGTTTTTGCCTTAGCACATATTGTCGTAGATCTCTGTAATAAATTTGGCTTAGATTTATCAAACTGCGTTGGAATCGGCATAGACAGTTGCTCCGTTATGACCTCTGAAGTGAAGGGAGCCGGAAGCGAACTAATAAAAACTGCAACCCATGCCAGAAGATGTCCTTGCAATAATCATACTCTCAATAACTCCTTGGCAAAATCATCAAAGGTCACCAGTTGCAGAAATGCGTCAGCAACTATGAAGAAGTTAGTGGCATTTGCAAATACCTCAGCCAAACGAAGCAGAATTTTCAATTATGCTCTTCGTGGCAAACTGGAAAGCCTGTGTGATACTCGGTTATTTGCGATTTCAAGGCGACACATTAGTTAAAATTTGGGATGCATTGACTAAAATCTCAACATGGCAAGACAGCAAATCTGCATCTGATGCTAAGACATGCTGTATGCTCTCCAGATTTTATTATCGCATCTATTTGCTTGTCCGTTGTATTGGGTAACAAAAATAGATAGATTCTCCTTTCTTGTATCCTTAATGATAATCTTTATTTCAAAACAAAGTTTTAAAACCGGTTTAATAACAATTCAACATATAATGTTAATTTTCAGAAGCAACTATTTCGATTAGCCGATTTTTACAAAAATATCATTTGGATTTAAAGAGAGCAACAGATGCACTGAAAGATACGTTGGACGTTCTGCTCCGTAAGCGCCTTATTTGTCGAGGCACAAGATGTAGCTAGAAAACTGGATACAGAGATAAAGGCACCACGTACTGCTTCTCGGCAGACTCATCAAGCCAATCAGCAGGGAGCCGAAGAGGAATATTTTCGGAGGACTATTTATACTCCACTTTTAGGCAGCATAACGACTGATCTGAAAAACCGCCTATCTCCAAATACCTTGAACATTTTTAGCTTGGGAATTGTTATGCCAAAATGCGAATATACGGAAGAAGACCTTCTTAATGTGAAGAAGGCAGCAGAATTATATACTCATTATCTGGGGGTTTCTGCTTCCACAGTTGTTACAGAGTATCATCTATGGGTTTCTAAGTGGAGAAGAGAGCTCGCAGAAAATAGTTTGAAAGTGCCCAGTTGTGTGACTTCTACAATCGAAGTTTGTGATACTGACCTCTATCCAAATATCAATACTTTCCTTAAAATTTTGGCAACCCTCCCCTTAAACGCCGCGACTTCAGGTCATTTTCCACTTTAAGGCGCCTAGTAACTTGATTAAGAGCAAATGTGTCAGAAGAAAGGCTGACGGGCTTAGCCCTTTTAAATGTACATCCCGAGATAACCCCTGATGTCTCGAAAATAATCACCCGATTTTCAGTTTGTAATTGAAATTTGTGTTCTTTTTTTATTCTATTAAAAATATTCCTATATATTTTAGTTATTTCTCTGGTAAAGCTGCTTCTAGAACTTCATGCACTATAACAGATAATTTTGTATTACTTTGGAAGTGCCTTTAAATACCGAAGAATTTTTCAGGTGCTCACTTAGAGTTGCATCTAATTCAGCCGAAAAATTAATAAGCCGACGAAATATTCCCGAATTTTAGGAAGTATCGCTCTCACCATGTCCCTGAAGAGTCAATTCAGAAGATCCACAAAATTTATCACAATTAATAATTTTTGATAAAATATATCAATTCTTCCACACATTTTCTGTATATTTAACTAAAAAGCCGAATCTAATTGAGCCATAATATTAGTTGACCCTAGTAACGCAATTCCATACAATTATGAAGATGGCTTTTAGAATGAAAGTAAGCAGGGAAAACAATATAAAGCATTTTTTTGTTACATCCACAAATCCATTCGTTTTTTGAATAAATATCTCTACTAAATTTAGGTATATAACTTTTTTCTCTACTTACACCAGTTTTTTCAATAGTGATATCTGGTAATGGCCTACCTTTTGCTTTTAATTCTATCTTTTCATATGAATATATAAAAAATCTCCTAACATTAATTAAATTTAAGATCAACTCCATAGTTCACAGTTTATATAATAATTGTCAACAATAAACAGAAACAATCGCACTCTAATTACGTTAAACTCGCTATGACGTAAAATCCAACCGTGCCGTATGCCATGCTGCGCTGGAGTAAATGCAGAGAACCAAAGACAAATAATAATATAAGAGACAGTTTGATGCATAGGTGGTATGTGGCACAACGTTTCTGCGCAAGTTCCCCGCGCATGGAGTCTCTACTGTCGCGAACTACAAGACTGTTTTACATAAACCAAATAGAACAAAATATCATAAATTTCAATACATTTCAAAACATCGCCTTTAATGTGGATAAATATTATAAAATATCCTAGTATATTAACTTTTACGTCATTAAAAATGAAAATATACAAAACCAATCTTACATTGGTTGGTGTGCATCTGGATTCTGTTTGTCAAATGCAAAGTGACAGTGTCAAAAATAACAATTACGAAAGTAGTTATATGATCTGTGATTACGAAAAAGAAGACAATACAATAGTGAGTATTTTTTAATTTATTTAGGATTTAGTTTTAATAAAGTAAATAAAATTAAGTGAACCTTTAAAATGTTACCACCAGGTAAAATTCGTCGTAGCTGTATAGCAAAAAATTGTAATAATACATATTTTTGGCCGCTTCGCAATTTAGAGTTTAAGAACAAAGCATTTTTCAAATTTCCATCTGACATTAGTCAAAGCAGTGGTACAAAATTTTAGAACTTCCTTATACAACCAAAGATCAAAGGTTGTGTGAAGATCATTTTGATGATGAGGCATTTACAAATTCATTACGCAAAAGACTTAATAAATTTGCTTTACCTTTGCAACCCTTCCATCATACACCACCAAAAGCAATTGAAGATAATAATAATAAAACTCAAGCTTTTGAAAATACAGTATTGCCCGTTAAAAGAAAGCTTATTTTTTGTAACAATAATGATAGTCTTAAAGAAACTGAATTTGAACCTTTGCCTATAAAACAATGTTTGGAATCTAGTATTTTAAGTAAGATAAATGAAACTAGGGTCAGTAATTTATCTCCCAAGAAGAAGAAAATGTATTACATTAATAAATATCAGAGAAATAGAATTTGTAAATTAAAAAAGGCACTTATCAGTAGTAATAACAAAATTAAAATAGCAGTTAAATTGTCAGAGTCAAAGTTATTTCAAAATTTTAATTCAAAATTAGATCCAACAGGCATGGAGTTTTTAAAAAGTAGTACTGCTTGATTATGTGTTTGAGTGGTTATCCATTTTTATTGCATAAAAACTACGAACATTCAATGCAATTCATGTTTTTAATTCTGACAGTTTGGAATATTATTTTTTGGCATTGAAACTTTTTACATGACATTACATATTGCCTACTCAATTATATGTATAAAAAATAGAAATTGGAACGGAACACTGCTAACAAGCAATAAACTACGTTTCTGGTTTCGTTGTTAAAAAAATTACAACTTTTAATTGCGCAGAATGTAAGGCTAATATGCAAACAGATATTTTAGATGTTCACCATACTTTCACTTCCTTCAAAGAAAATGATGATAAAACACGTATAATTTATGTTCAAAGAGAAGTCGTAATATTTCTTTCCATTTTGCATGACATTGTTTATCATTTTCTACCACTTTTAGGTCATGTAGAAAATATTCCTGAAAAAACTGAACTCTTTGCTAAAAGTCATATAAATTTTGATTGGTTCACTTGTGAGAACATAAATCATACGTATTTTCTCAACTCATAAAAGTTTGTGTTCCCTTATTAATTGAAAAATATAATGATGGTAAGAGGACTAACAAACAAAAATAATCATTATTTTTTGGTAACAATGTACTGCGTTCAATTTTTTCTTGTTTCAGACCTGTTCCTGTCTTCATGTAAAGGGGAATCTACTTTTTAAATGCTTTTTATTAAAATATTTGATGTAATATTGGATAAACTTTCTTAAGTATAATGCTGTAATTTGAGTAGAAATATGTAATTTTGTGATTAATAATAATATGTAACTGTATGGTAAATTAATGATATAGATAATAATAGTTTTTTCATGTTTTGTCTTACCAATTTAAAACATTATTTAATATTCATGCTAGTGTGCTATTTTTACTTTTAGTTTTCGCTAAGTATATGTTTATGTTGTGTATTTATACAACTGTAGGTTTCCTCTGATTTACATGTTTTCTCTTTTTAATTAATTTAAAGAAAGTAAACGTGAAGTTTCTTGTTTTCTGAAATAAAAGTTAAAAAAAAGCTGAGAGCTGGGCAGCTATGGGGATGGCGGAGGCTGCAATAGAATTTTTTTGAAAAATGTACAGTTATATAAATTGCCTATTTATAGTGCGTGTGGTAGGAAAAATAACTTTGAAAATTGTGTGGAAACACTGTTAAGTGATATTAGAATAATTGTTTGAATGATAGGAGATATTATTGAAAATTTAAATGTTTTGATAATTGTAATTGATAATTTAATCAGATGTTTTTGTACTTTAATATTATCGTTAACTATTAGAATAAAAATTTTAAAGTTATCAATGTAATAACATGTATAAATAACAGACCTATGTATAGTAAACAAATATTTTATTAATTTCTTTTTATATGTGCAGGTTAATAAAAATTTTAAATGTGTGCTGTGTTTTATTATTTATTACCTAGATTATTTGTCTCAAAATTGTTTATTATTATTATTTCATTAGAAAAATGAAATATAATTTTTTTGAATGAAATAATTATATAATAAACAATTTTAAGACGAACTGTCAAATTTACCTACCCATGATCCAAACTACCAAGTTTAAATATCCCGCCTGTAAGAATTAGCTCTGTTCCCCGCAAGGGGTGCGCTGAGATCGACGCGATGCCCAGCTGTTTATATGGGAACGAACACTCTCTTAATATGTTTATTTCTCTATGCAGCGAGCTATCCTGTTAAAATCACGACTTAGTTTTATATCGTCAAGAGGGAGAAGTGTGCAGCGCGGCTGTTCGGGAGAGCTCGCAAAGCACGTTCGTATGGCCCAGCTATATAAAATATCAACGATCGCGCGAAATAGGTTCTCTATTCCACTGGTGGACTTTACTTACGCTCAGCCCGCATTTTTTATATTTATGACAATGCGAATGCCTTACAAAATATAATAAATTTTATATTTGATAAAAGATAATATTTTAGTTAATTAGAAGATTTTTGGGGAGCCCTGCAGCGCTTACATACTAGCCGCCACTGTAAAAGGAATGTATTCGGCTGACTGTACATCTATTGTTTCATAACTCCGGTGATAGATAATATATTTTAATGAAATATAAATTTTAAAAGATCAAACCACTATGGATAAAAAATATATATATATACTCACATTCAGCTGTTCCAATTACTCTAGAAACTATTTCAGCATTTAATGAATTTATCTTTAAGACTACATTCAATATTCTTGAGACTATTGAAACTACGATCCTTCTGGGTATCGAAACAAGTCTATTCGTAATAGTGATAGGAAGTGTCAACGCTTTGAACTGCAATGTTATTATATTCCAAATCAATTTCACTACCAAACGAATCACCGTTCGTCCAAGCGTAATTGGAGACTCTAGGATGCCTTTCAAAAATGATGATATGTCAAAGTTTGCCGAAACTGAGCCTCCGACGGAATCATTATTACTGTCAAAATGAATATTTGCTACAAAAAATTAAATGGATAATTAGTTAAGTATTAATTTTTTTAAACAGGTTTGTTGAAATAATCACATACTTGCCAAAACAAATTAAATGAAAAGTAGGACACAAAGTAATAAATATACTAGAAAACTAAATCTAATCAAAAAGAGGACCAGAATGTTCGAGGCAAACCCGTACTTGTGAATGGTGAGATAACTAACTCACCAACGTTGCATAATTTAAAAAAATGCATTAGTGTGGTCAAAATGGAACCTATATAAGGTGTGGTTTGAATGAAAGTAGTTTTCCTTTAACTTGAAAATTGTACTGGTACAAATTTGCTAAAAATTTTATTCAACCAATAAGAAAAGAAGCGTGTACATCCTAATTTCGAAATAACAGTCTGACCGTTCTTTGAAAGAGAAGACAACTACTTTCCTGGCTAATACCATGCCGAATATTGAATTACATTCCTTTCGAAGGCGTGGTAAGTGGATATTTCCAAGAACCAAACAGAAGCGCTGAATGGTGTTGTCTTCAGTTCGGATTAAAAACTTCGAACGAGAGGTTATTACTCCGCTCTGAAGAGTCCATAGAAGGTCAAAACCGGTCAGTGGACTATGCTCTTCTCCTTACAATTGCGAATCATCAGAGATGGCTGTATCGACAAAAGAGTCGATCGACGTCACGTTCTTCGAAGGGGATGTACTTCAATATTCGGCGTAGCATTAGCCAGGAAAGTAGTTGATTTCTCTTTCGAAGAACGGTCAGATTTTTGAATTAAACTGAGGTGGATAGTATACTATCCACCTCTGTATACAGGGTGTCCCGGGACTAATAGGAAAAAAGTCAGGAGCGTATAATATGAGCCAAAATAATGTTAGTACTTCATATAAACTTTTTCCATGCAGGCCCTCGTTTTCGAGTTATAGGCCTCCAAAGTTTGAATTTTGAATTTGGTTTTAATTTTTATTTTTTGTACTAGTTGTTTGATCTTCATAAAATTTACGGCAAAGCTATAATGTACGTGTATGCTTATTTTGGAAAGGTAAATAGATTTACAGTTGTGCCTTGAAGCCAGGGACGGACTACCCGCAATGGTTAGTGATCCAAAAATTTTGCAGGGATGGCATACCCTGTATTAAATTATCGAAATTGACTTCCCCACACATTATGCTAACGAAAAGGTACTCTTGTTGGAACTCGATAAAATGAGCCGTTTGGCTAGTATTTACAGTTTTATTAATGCACTACGTACCAATTTACCTAACTAACTTATTAACACGATGTCCAAGATTTACACCTACAGTACTACAACAAAATAATTTAACGATAGCAGAAGATGAAAAACATTAACGACTTATTAATTCGAAAGTTGGTAGAAACTGTTTTTACCGTTTATGAACTAACCATAGGATAATTTGGTCAAACCTTGTGTAGAATAGTTCGTAGTCAATAATTCATAAGTCCTTAATTTAACAGTTACTATGGCAGAATTCACTTTTATTGAGTGCGCAGAATTGCATTTAATGTATGGACTGGCTTCTCGAAACTGTTTAGAAGCCAGAAGGCTTTATGCACAGCATTTTGCAAACAGAGCATTGCCAGACAGACGAATGTTTGAGCGTATTGATCTCAGGTTACGAGAAACAGGTATGGATAAGTAAATGTAATTTTCCATGTATACAAAACAAAATTTAGGGCCAACAACGGTGGAGAAGGTCCAGTACGAAGCGTACGTACTGTGGCAGTTGAACAGGACTTGTTGAATGCAGTTGATAATGAACCATCATCGAGTTTACGAAAATTATCGAGAGAACATAACGTCTCGAAATCAGTTGTTCATCGCGTCTTAAAAGAACAGCTTTTATATCCTTTTCACAAGAAAAAAGTACACAGTCGCTGATTATCCTGCACGAATTGAGTATAGCCAGTGGTTTCTGCGACAACAACAAGCAGACAATACATTTATTAGTAACGTTCTTTTTACGGACGAATCTGGTTTCACCAGAGATGGATTCATTAATTCTCACAATATGCATTTATGGAATGATGTGAATCCACATGGCATTATCCAAACTAGGAACCAGCATAGATTCATGGTTAATGTTTGGGCAATCATTTGATAGGACCGTACTTTATTGACGGTACTTTGACCGGTCAGAGATATTTGGAGTTTTTGCAAAATGAGTTATGGAACCTGTTTGATGATGTGCCTCTACAAACTCGTAGGAATTTATGGTTCATGCATCATCATGCATGAACCATTCCTCATTACAGTTTAGATTTACGCCAGCATTTACACACAAGGTTTCCTAATAGATGGATTGGTCGTGGAGGCCCTTTTCAATGGCCACCGCGATCAGGAGACGTTAATCCTATACATTTCTTTCTCTGGGGTTATCTCAAAAGTAAGGTATACGCAACACCTGTGCAAACAAGGCAAGATTTAATAGACAGAATTATGTTACACTGCAATGTTATTAGAAATAATATGGGATTGCTCTTTCAAGTGCAAAGAAACTACCTTCGTAGACTTAGAATGTGCGTGGAAGTGGGAGGAGCTGATATTGATAACTTATTATAATAACGTTAGTTTTTGTTGTTGTTTAGGAATTAGTTTTTGTCAAATGTTTTTGAACTTGTCTTTTTAGAGGTTTTCTTAATGCCTTAATAATGTGGTGTTCGTAATTTTGATTAAACGCAACTAATTACGTTGTTTCCGTTCCTATTTAATTCCCATTAAATGAGTTCTTAATGTTTCTATCATATGCTATCATCAAATTATTTTTTTGTAGTACTGTAGGCAAATCTTGGACATCGTATTAATAAGTTAGTTAGGTAAATTGGTAGTTAGTGCATTAATAAAACTGTAAATATTAGCCAAACGGCTAATTTTATCGAATTCCAACAAGAGTACCTTTTCGTTAGCGTAATGTGTGAGGAAGTCAATTTCGATATATACATACAGGGTGTGCCATCCCTGCAAAAGTTTTGGATCACTAGCCATTGCGGGTAGTTCGTCCCTGGCTTCAAGACACAACTGTAAATCTGTTTACCTTTCCAAAATAAACGTACACGTACATTATAGCTTTGCCGTAAATTTTATAAAGATCAAATAACTAGTACAAAAAATAAAAATTAAAACCCAATTCAAAATTAAAACTTTGGGGGCCTATAACTCGAAAACGAGGGCCTGCATAGAAAAAGTTTATATGAAGTAATAACATTATTTTGGCTCAAATTATACGCTCCTGACTTTTTTCCCATTAGTCCCGGGACACCCTGTATATATATATATATATATATATATATATATATATATATATATATATAATAAGCAACGAATAGATTAGTGGGTATTGCACGCAAATAGAAGAAGGGGCTACTGAAAAGAGTGGTAACCGCAGACATGCATGTTTCTAGCTCATTAGCCGTCATCGGTACGGTACAACCAAGAAAAGATGTGAAACATGAGAGCAAAGGTGTTGAATGAAACATGAGAAAATATAACAGAATTCAGCAGGATAGTCAAACACAACATTTGTGTCAGTAATATTAGAAGATCTCGAATATTCGAGACAACAACCAACATAGACACGGAGGTGCATATAACACTCCCGTCTGAAACTTCCGACCCAGATTAATGAAATAATAACAAGATGTACGAATAGTGCGTGACATATGAACAATAAGCAACGAATAGATTAGTGGGTATTGCCCCTTCTTCTATTTGCGTGCAATACCCACTAATCTATTCGTTGCTTATTGTTCATATGTCACGCACTATTCGTACATCTTGTTATTATTTCATTAATCTGGGTCGGAAGTTTCAGACGGGAGTGTTATATGCACCTCCGTGTCTATGTTGGTTGTTGTCTCGAATATTCGAGATCTTCTAATATTACTGACACAAATGTTGTGTTTGACTATCCTGCTGAATTCTGTTATATTTTCTCATGTTTCATTCAACACCTTTGCTCTCATGTTTCACATCTTTTCTTGGTTGTACCGTACCGATGACGGCTAATGAGCTAGAAACATGCATGTCTGCGGTTACCACTCTTTTCAGTAGCCCCTTCTTCTATTTGCGTGCAATACCCACTAATCTATTCGTTGCTTATTGTTCATATGTCACGCACTATTCGTACATCTTGTTATTATATATATATATATATATATATATATATATATATATATATAAATATATATATATATACTGAAATTTTGGTATATGTACTATCATACTTCTTAAGGCTTCTGTTCACGTCGACATATGCGTCAGCAGATGGCATCTGCTGACGCGTAGACGGAGGTATTTGACCGTCAGTGAGAGGTATTTGATGTCGGCAGATGCGTCTGTCACAAATCCGTTAGCTGTCGGTTTTTTGGCACACATCAAGGGGTTTTGGATCGAACGCACGGCGTCCGTCCACACGTGGGCCGACGCATCAGTGTTGGCGCAGTTGCGAATGAAAATGGACGCGTTCATCATGCAGTGTTTTCTTGTTTGTTAAAATGGCTATTATGACCAATGAGGAAACATGTGAATTAATTAAATTGCAGCGGCAGCTACAATCTCAATATCCATTTTTTTTAAATGTCTCGTGCGAGTTGCATCTGTCGAGAATTGACACAGACTGACCACGGACGGACGTGTGGACGGATCGAGATGAACTATCTTCTGATGCGTCTGCCGACGTCCGTTGACGCATCTGTCGACGTGTAGAGGATACTTTTCAAGAGGTATCTTACCTCCTGGTATACCAGATGCTACTTTTTCAATTCCTTTTTCCAAGTTGTCTTCAATTGACGAATTGCCGTTAGCAACATTTCCTAATAAAAAATTCAATGGGAAACTTTGTGATACATCTCCATTTCCATTTCCTGTTCCGTGTACTTTAAATAAAAAGAGGGCTTTAAAATGATAAATAACGTTGATACATTTTCTCTTTTCCGCCTAATTACATTATTTTATTTCTATTTCTTGATCAAATTGCCAAGCCATTAACTTTCCGTCTCTAATTGTTGAAATGGTACATACTTCTATGTAAAAAAATTACAATTTACCGAGGATCAGTCAATAATAAAAGTCATAATATGTATTATTACCCAATCGACAATGTCTATATACGTCTTTTGTTCAACGTACTCCTTACTTTGACTTTTGTGGGCTATATTATAATGCAATATATGCTCCACCCATGTAACTAATGAAAATGTATATTGTGCTTATCTTTAATATTATTGGAATATGTGCATTACATATGCAGTAAAATGGAGTTTTATGGCGCCTTTGTCATAACGAATTGTTGATAATTTAGAGCGATGAAAAATGTTTTCGAATCGTGAAGAAGAACAGTTGCATAGAAATTATAGTATTCAAGGCAATGATACTATACATTGAAAGGCTTGTTAATGCTTGCATTGCAGCTAAATGTAGTATTATATAACACCATTGAAATCACACAATATAAAATGTATCAAAGAAAAGAAAATTACACTGGCAATAAATATTACAGAGTGAAAGGCATTCACTAGAAAAAAAATAATGAACTCCATAAAATCTATAAAAAACAAAAAATTTAAATATGAATTCTTATTTAGTACGTATGAGATATAAGTAATGAGAAAAAGTTTTCTTCAGTTGATGTATCATCTAGTTGTTAAATGTTCAAATCATGTTTTTTCTTTTCACAAACGTCAAGTTTATTGAATAATAACGTGCTTAGCTTAATTGGGTGGAATTGTTAAGTTGTTTAGAGGTAAACATATTGTCGACAACAATTTATCGGGTAAGAGAAAAACACAAAAAGTACATTTCTTGCATTGATTTGCCGAAAACTATAAAACACCTCCACAGACTGGGTCTGTCTAACACCCCACTTTGTAGAGGCTGTGAACAAGAAGATGAGACTGTCGAACACATTCTTTGCGAATGTCAGACACTCTCTCATTTTAGGTTTCATGTATTCGGCGAGCACATGCTCACATGCGCCAGTATGAGAGAACTTAATTCAGGCGACGTTATCGCCTACTCCAAACAAGTAGGCTGGATGACGAGCTAGAAGGAAGTTTTGAACATCAGAAGAATGCACAATGGGTCAATTATGGCGTAAGTGCCGTGGGGTCGCCCACCCTGTTTTGAGTCAAAATAGAAGCTCAATACAGAATTGGGATCTCTAGCCAAAATCTAGGTCGGAGTGCAGTTTGTAGAGAAAGAAGGAATTGTCCTAAATGCCAAGCACAGCTCATAATGATACCTAGAACTTGCATGATCGTTGATCATAAATGATAATAATCACGTTGTCATATTCAATAATTAGAGGGTTTTATACCTCTGATATTGAAAACAAAGTAAAATTCGGAGTGAAAACATTTGCTGACAAAAGAAGATTGCCACTAAATTTAACTTTAGTCACCATAAATTTTCGGTCATTACTATGCCTGTTAATGAAAGTGGTTTCAATATGAGCAGCAGCTGTAGGCAAATATTTTTAGAGAAATTCGGCAAGATAACCGGAGGAAGATGAGATAAATGTTAACAAAACTGCAAGCAATAATTGTAGAACATGATCCCATCATGTAAATTGAACCCTGTATATTCAACTCAAGTAAAAGTTAGTTATTTTAGTGATTGCCCTTATTGATACTTTTCTCCAGACGGGTGCCTTATACGCTATGTAAATATTTACCTCCCCCTCCTCGTGTTCCTCCTGCTCCTTCCCCTGCTTCTGCTGTTGCATTACCACTCCCACCACTAATTATATTTGATAGTAAGCTGCTGAGTCCACCAAAATTTCCATTCAATCCAAAGTTGAACCCATTTTTTGAACCATCCAAGGAGCTTGGCAATTGTGCTCCTCCTCCTCCTGCATCTTCACCGGATGATTTGGCCCGACCTGATACTAAATAAAATATGGATTAACCACAAAGTAATTACCAAAAGGACTGTATAGTTCGAACTATACATAGATATGCTTAATCGTAAAATGGACGAGAATCAAATCTTGATTTATTACTATTGCCTAGACGCGTATCGCACCGAACTGTGTTAATAATAATGTGAATTCAGAATAACATTAAAAATTGTATATTTGGGAGAACACCGGCGTTTGCCGCATATAATAAGAATTGTTTTTTCTTATTAGTTTTTTGTATTATACCGTTTAATTGATGCGAATTTAAATAATTATGTCACAAATTAAAAGAAGGTGGGCGAAGTATTGCACGTATTAATGGAAATAATCTTACTGTACCGGGTGGTCCAATAAGCCGATCTCTCTATATATCAGACACTATTCATGTTCTAACTTTAGGAAAAAAAATCCTTAGTAAAAGTGGCCAAGAGAAATCGCTGAAAATAACTTTCAAACATCTAGGTATTGTCAAAATAAGTAACAAACTGTCAGAGGAAATTATGACTTTTGAATAATTACGAATTGACGGGAGAAGACGTAATATATCTTTTTAAGTTGAGTTCCACAAATTTTAGTTTAAAGTGATAATAAATTTGCAAGTTAGATATTAAAAAAGTAATTATTATAATCCAAGGAAGATCAACAACAGAGAGTAATAAAAAATAAGTTAAGCGATTGAAAGTGTGTTTAAAAAAATCTTTATATATGGAAGAATTAAGAAGTCAGTAATGATGGAGATACTTTGAAGAAATTGGAATTATGAACGCTTAGTAGACTCTTAAATTCGAACGAACGAAAAGGTATAAGTAATAGAGTGGACTAAGAAAATTTAAATATGGACAGATATTAGTGATATATTGGACCAAGCAAGTGTGAATACGGACAATCAGGGCCGCTCCGACTATATGGCGAATGTGTGCAAAACACACAGGCGGCCAAGTCAAGGGGCGGCAAAACAGCTAGACCAGACATTTGACTAACCGTCTCTCTCTTCTCTAACGCCACCGCTGCTCGAAGTGATGATCTTTTTATGACACCGACGTCGACGGCCAACGGCACGTGTTGCTTTGTCGGTACTTGATTCTATTTAGCGGCAGCGGCTAGATACAAAGGGTAAAAAAGTCGGAAACCTTACAAAAGTGAAAATGAATATAAATTTGTGTTGATTTTGTAGAAAGGGTCATTTCAATTTATTCTTTAAACAAGAACCAGTTTCTGTATATTTTCATATTTTCAATTAAGTTAGGAGCGTAGTGGAGATTTAAAAGTTTGTGAATTCATTTAATTGTAAAAATGGTAACTATCAAAGTATTAATACAACCCTGTGACAACACTAATATGAAAACTGTTGAAAATTCTTAAAAATTGACAATTTTTTCGATAAATCAATATCATCGTCCACTAATATGATTAATTACCTAATTATCACCTTTGATTTGAATATGATATTTTCTGTTTAAGGTTAGAAAAACGACTATCAGGTTACCAATATCACCAACAAAGACAGCAGAAAATGGAAGCGAAGGAAAAATTAGCCGATTCTTTGAAAAAATATTTGAAGCCGTCAGAAAAACAAACAAGTGGTTTTCCTGAGCTTGTGAATACCGGCAATGATGCTCGCCCTAGTTGCTCTTCAAATACCTCGTTTGTTTCTGATAGTGAGACAAATGTTAGCCAGGAACATAATATTGAAAATCTTGCCTTCGCATCAGCATCAGATGTAGATGTACCAATTTCCAATTCCATCGTAATATGTGATGATCCTGGAGAATGGCCTGAAATAATTACATCTACAGATCAAGATTTTTAACGGCAAAAGGACCCCGTCAAGTAACGAACTGAATTTATCCATCAGGTTCACACGGCCGAAAGTTTTCTCCTAGCTATTTTTATCGGAACCTCACCAATGGAGAGAAAGTTAAAAGAGAGTGGCTTATGTACTCTATATCAAGAGATTCGGTTTACTGTTTCTGCTGTAAACTTTTTGGTAAGTATTTAACTAGCTTGTCTAATAGGGAATGGTGTTCTGATTGGAAACATTTGTCACTAGTACTAAGCAGACACGAAAAGAGTAACTCTCATAAAAACAATATCGGATCTTGGTTAAATTTGTCAACTATGGTATCTAAGGGAGTTGCTATATATGAATCAAAGTCAATTACGTTTATTGGATGTAGAAGAAAAATACTGGTATCCTATAATTGAAAGAATAATTTCAGCAATGATATCGTAACGAGAAACTATTTAGGTGATAAAATTCAAAATGAATTTATCTATTTAATCGGTTTAAAAATGAAAAATACTATTTTAGATCTAGTAAGAAAATATAAATATTATTCTATAATTCTCGACTGTACAACAGATGTGAGTTTTACGGAGCAATTAAGTGTAATTATGAGGTTTGTTGTATTAAATGAGTTAACGAAAAGAATTGAAATACGTGAACATTTCATTCAGTTTTGTCGTATTACTGATTGTACTGGTGCTGGTTTATGTAACTATGTGACAGATTTGTTGCTGAAACTGAATTTAAGTATACACGATTTGCGCGGTCGAAGGATACGATAATGGCGCAAATATGCGCGGAGTACATAGTAGCTTACAGACTCGAATCTTAAATATAAACCCGCGAGCATGTTTTGTTCTTTGTTCAGCGCACTCGCTAAATTTAGTTGTTAATGATGCTGCTAAGATTTCTTTTGAAGTATCAGGATTCTTTGATATTGTTCAAGAAATGTATTTGTTTTTTTCTGCATCAACGAAAATATGGTCAATTTTAAAAACGTACATTTCAGACTTAACATTAAAACCACTATCTGATACACGCTGGTCCAGTAGAATAGACGCTATCAAACCTTTGAGATATCAGATTGGGCAAGTTTATGATACAAAGTAATAGAAGCATCCACGTCTTCAAAAGATTTTACCACATCACACCTAGCTCGATCGCTAGCAACAAAAATTCAGAATTACAATTTTTTATGCTCTGTAGTAATTTGGTATAATATACTACTTAAAATTAATTCTCTTAGTAAATTAATGCAGAATCAAAGCATAAATCTTACAGTTTGCTTAGAGAGCCTAAGCAAAATAAAAACATCTTTAACAAACTTAAGAAGTGATAAAGGATTTAATCAAATTCTTGTTGACGTCAGAGAACTGGCAGAAGAATTAGAAATTGAGCCTACTTTTCCATCGACACAAACTGTTCGGCAAAGAAAAAACAGTTTGATTATGAAAGTAATGACGAACCAATAATCGACCCTAAAATTCATTACAAAGTGAACGTATTTTTTTCTATATTAGACGCAACCTTATCATCTCTTGATAAAATATTTAAGGGATTGGACCGATTCAACAATATTTTTGGATTTGTTTATAAAATATTTAGCTTAACTCAAGCAGAATTATAGAAATCTTGTGAAAATTTAGCATTAAATTTGAAAAACGAATCACGTAAAGAATCGGATATTGACGCAAATGACTTATTTGATGAAATTAATTGTTTAAAATGTCACATGGCAGAGCCAGAGGAAAATGATTTAGACCCCCAAGTGATTCTTCAATACATTGTAGAAAATCAATTAATTTCGACGTTTCCAAATATTGCAATGGCTATTCGAATTTTTTTAACACTACCAGTATCCGTAGCATCGGGGGAAAGGTCATTTTCAAAACTTAAGTTGATAAAAACATTTTTAAGATCGAGTATGGCACAAGAAACACTTAGCCATTTAGTAATTATGTCCATAGAAAGTGACATTATGGATTCTATTCCCTTCGACGAGTTAATTAAAGATTTTGCCGAAAAAAAGGCAAGAAAAGTATGTTTTCAATAATTTATTTTTTCCTTATTAACTGCTATAAACTTTTTTATTTGTTTTGGTACTTTCTGTAATTTTTACTTTTTTAATTTTCATCTCTCACCAAAGTAGAAATACAGTCAAATATTCACCGCTAAATAGCGATTAACTTTACAAAAATGATCTCACTGTCAGACGAATTTGATGATAGATCTCTCGATTTTTTAGTCTGATTGTTCATTGCTTTCTGCTTAATGTTGTATGTTTACTTTTGAAGTTACATATATTACACATGCTTAAAATGTCATGTAAGTATATTATATATGTCTAATATCGAAATTAAATATAATTATTAGCATTTATTTAATTTTATTTATTATCTTACGTCAGTATCAATTTTTAGCTAAAGGGGGTAAGGAGTGACGATTTTTTAAATGTTAAATTTTACTTAAAATATTAAAAAGGGGCGGCAAATTATGGTAGGCACACGGGCGGCCGAATAGCTTGGCGCGGCCCTGCGGACAATAAAGAAAAAGTATTAGTAAAAGAATGAACTAATGAAAATTAAATGAGGACAATAGAATGTTGAGTTTTTCTTTTATTTAAGTAATATAATAGATATAGTTTTTTTGTATTTATTTGTAAATTTCTAAAATTGTAAATTAACTAAAGTTACTTTGTCTATTTCTATATAATAAAAAGAGCCACACAGATCCACAAAATAAGAAGGGTCAAATAAAATAAATTAAAAATAAATGTATTATTACATCAAATTAAAAAAAAAATTGTGAAGAAAAATTTCAAAACCAGTTTTTTGTGAAATATGCCCAATTATACCAAGTGTTAAATGAGTAAACTATAAAAAGGCCTAAATTCCGCACAAATTTGTTTAAGTACTTTTTTTTATTTTTTATTTTAGTTTTAATTGTCATAGGTAAAGGGTACTTTCGAATGAAAAAAATTAACATTAACATTTTTAAGAAAAACAAATTTTAATTTTTTTTATTCGAAAGTTCCCTCTACCTATGACAATTAAAACTAACTATTTATCCACAAACACTTCCCCACTCTCCCCCACCCTTTATGAGAGAAAAGAAAACAAGTACTTAAACAAATTTGTGCGGAATTTGGGCCTCTTTCTAGTTTACTTATTTAACACTTGGTATAATTGGGCATATTTCACAAAAAACTGGTTTTTAAATTCCTCTTCACAAGCTACGCCCCCTAGCGGTTAACCTAGAAACTTGAAAGTTATTTCCAGCGATTTCTCTTGTCCACTTTTACTAAGGAATTTTTTCTCCTAAAGTTAGAACATGAATAGTTTCTGATATATAGCCGAGAGATCGGCTTATTGGACCATCCGGTACATAGTAAGATTATTTCCATTAATATGTGCAATACTTCGTCCACCTTCTTTTAATTTGTGACATAATATTAATCAAAAACTAAAAACTTTCATAAAATTAGCGACAGATCATTGCTTATTAATCAATTGCTCTTAATCTAATGTAATTTTGTTCGGATCCGGCATTATGGATTCAGATTTGAGATTTGAGAAACACATCAATAAATTGATTCAACGTGCTTACAGCTCATTAAAACTGATTTATGGAAATCGTAATTTTCTACCTCAACATGTTAAAAAAAAACTCTTTGTGAAAGTCTCGTTTTATCACACTTTCATGTTGCAGATTTAGTGTATGGTCCAAATTTAACCCTCTTTTATAAAAACAAAATACAGAAAGTGCAGAATCATGTTTAAGATTAATATACGGTATTAAAAAGCGTCAGCGTATATCACATAAATTAATTGAGATAGGATGGTTAAATATGAATAACAGAAGAATGCTTCATGCAGCTTGCCTTTTTCACAAAATTATAACCTTTGAAACTCCTACTTATTTGCATCAAAAAATTTCTTTTCGGACTGATGTTCATAATTTAAATCTAAGATTTAAGGGTCTACCTGTATTTAATACTGAACTATTTCGACGGTCCTTTCAATACCAAATATTTTTTATTTATAACTCCGTATGTGAAAACTTAAGAAAATGTAATATTTCAACTTTCAAAGTCAAGTGTAGAAATATATTACTTCAGAGACAATCATAGTTATTTGTTTTCTCTCCTACACATATTATGCTATACTTACATACCAGTATTAGTTACTCCACTTATTCTTTCTTTCAATTTATTTAGTTATATATGACAGACATATGTTTTCCTTTCTTTTATGGGTTGAGTGGAAGAGCATTTTCGTAATGGAACTAGGTGTCATTACAGAAAGTGAACTCTGCCCTTTATATTCAATAGTTATATACTGCTACATCATGTATCAAATTTAAACAAAATGTAATTTTGTTATTTGAAAATAATAAAGGCGTTTATCATTATTATTATTAATTATTTAAATTAATATCAATTAAACCGTATAATACAAAAAACTAATAAGAAAAAACTGGTTACGCCCCCTAGTGGTTAACCTAGAAACTTGAAAGTTATTTCCAGCGATTTCTCTTGGTCACTTTTGTTAAGGAATTTTTTCTCCTAAAATCATTTATTTTTATTGTTATGTCATTTTTCGGTGAAATTCCAGGGAGTAGGCAGTAGGCCTTGGAATTAGTCGAAGGGGGTGATTCGTTACGTAAAGTAGACAGATTGAGACTACGGAATCGGATCCCTTCCTAGATTAATGAACGAATAACCTATTCCCCTTCTTGATAATGGCTTCAAAGTGAAGCCGAAACATCGAGAGGTTACAAACTTCCAACGCGGTTCAACCCGTGAACCTAGTTCATTTCTTCATAACTCTAACCGCGGAAACCTTTCCGAACATTATATATATATATATATATATATATATATATATATATATATATATATATACATCCTGCTATTCATCCGACGTCCCTTTCGGAGGCAAGCATCGGACTTCCTCTCCAAAAAACGGGATATTTTATACTTTAGTCGAAGTATACAGTTTTAAATGCTATCAATGCTATCCTTACCTATATATTTGCGTTATATTCTTGATAAAATTGGTTTTAATTTTTTGTCAAAATTTGATAGTTCGGCAATATGACGTTCTTTCAAAAATGAGCTATTGGACGTCGAAATGTATAAAAATTGTACGTACTGCAGTCATTGGGGTACCTACAGCGTTGCCAGATTTTCATGAACTGGATGCTACAATTATATACTAATCTTGAATTGAATTGAATCTTTTTACTCTACTAGAAGATAAGAAACCTTCTCAGAATCACTAACTAGATACATTTAAGAAATGCTTACTTTCAGGTACAATTAATTTTTCTAATCTTTTGTTTGTATATAAATAAACACCTATATAGATAAATTCAATTCAACTCTCAAATTGACCCTCTTGCCTTTTTGTGACTTCAGAAGTCTAACTTAGCACATTTTTTTTATTTTATTCATTCCACTTGCTTTAATATTGTTTTTAAATTCAGTGGCATTTTTTTAACACTTAATTATTTTACAATAATACGGAAGGTTTAATAAAACACAGTAAAATTTTGTGTTAATATTTATTTAAAAATGCAATGATGCACCACATAAAATAGTTTGTTTAATATTTTAGTCAAAATAGCACCTGCAAATTTTAATAAAAACAAAAGAAAAATTAAAGTATTATGCCTAACCTGAAAGATATATTAATCCTTAAATTTACTTTTGTAGACATTTTGTACAAAAACTACCAATTTCTAACCAGTTTTTGGTTTCGATAAGTTTTCCAGTCTGAAAAATTAATTCTTCACATCTCTTTGTTTGGGTGGCTTCTTATTTTTAATGTGATTTAAAAAAAATTCACTTAATTTTGATGTTCTTGCATCCAAAGTTCTCTCATCATTTGTTTTCTGATTTAGGTAATATTCCCTGTTGTACTCCAGTCCTTTCTTGAACATTAGTATTTTTAGTTAATTCAAATAAATCATCATAATCGTCTGCCTCCGGTTCATTAAGATCTCTTTCATCAATCATGAGGTCACTGTTTAGATCTTCTTCAAAATCCACATCTATTTCATCCAAACGTTTTCCTTTAAATGCTGCAGCACCTCCTTTTGCCATGAAGAATAAAATTATTGCAACCTTCGCAGATTGATATACATCATCAGGCAAACGATAGTGACTCTTATGTGTTCGAGAATCGTGTCCCATAAAAGTAGACAGTTACTCCAAATATGTATCAGTCATACTAAAAATTTGAGAAAGAGTAGCTAAATGTTTTCGTATCCTTGTAGAAGTTAAATCTCCACCATTGTGATGGGGATAGGGACATGTAAGCCGTTTTTCTCGATTTTCAACCGTTTGGTTACTCCAGCTTCCTAAACTCAAAAAAATATTATTTTCAGTTGGTTGAAGATTCTTTACTATACATAACAGACATCAAGTATGATACATCGTTGAAATTAGCTCGTCGAGAGAATTGAAAAATGTAAGAATATACAGGGTGCCCCATTTAAAAAAACATAACTTTGATATGTAACTTGTTTGGGACCACCCATTTAATTGAATACAATTTTAAATTATGGCTTCTTTGAATATACATAAAATAGTCGGTACTTTTATGAAATGTTCTTAAAATGGGGCCTTATGGTGTTATGGACTGTCTCTTATATGATGGGATACCCTGTATATCAATGAATGCACAAACTAGATAGAATACTGGATTATCCATTTCTACGATAATATGACTACTGTCTCAGTTAATAAAGAAAGAGTGTTACTTACTTCAGTCAGATGAAATAGTTTTTCCTTCTGTTACAGGAACGTTACAGAAGTCTAAAGTTTTTTGTCAAAAGTGTTATCTAAAAATAATATTTAAGTATAAATTCTGTTGACTTCAAATTTGAACATGATTTAATAATGATATTATAATAATTTCTAGTCAAAAATAATAAATTGATCAACTAAAACAAAGTTCCATATTGTAATTTATACCGTTATTCCATTATTGGTATTGGTAATACTGAAAACTAGTCGTTCATTACAAAAACATACTATCGCAGTATTGAGAGACATAAATAAATTAAAAGCACAATTGTGATAGTTGGTACTTTCTATAAGATATCCTTCTCAAATGAAAAATAAATCCCTATGTATTCGGAATATCTTCTCAAATATATTGTTCTACAAACACTTTCGAAAGTAGGCTTTTTACTGTCTTCCTTCAGAATGAAAATTTGTCAAATCTAGCCTAACTTGTTTTCACATTGTTAAATAATGTAAATGAAACACAATTGTTTCTGGACGGAAAATTCTATTGCGTTAATTAAGCAGCACATTTTACTTCAGAAACAATTTTATGTTTCATTTGTTTTAACATGGGAAAACTGAGACGCACTAAAAATCAGCAAATCTGGCGGAATTTCCTCCAAATTGTGGGGCTGGCCTTAGAATAGCGACCTGTTTGAGGCAAATTGCGCTGCAACGGAAATTCGGCCAAACCTGGCGCTAGACTAATTATCCATATAATGTAAATAAAACTTGTTGTTGCCGCATGAAAAAAGAACCAACAACTTAGTAACAAGTCGAATTGCAACTTGAGAGCTGTCCAAAAGTATTGAAATAACTCTAACGGTTTATTTTCCCTTTTAAAAGAAAATATTTGTGTCGTATACTTAAGATTTATAGAAACTGACTTTAGAATAATCAAAAACATACCTAGATCATTGCTGTACTTTTTCAGTTTCCCTCCAAGAAACGTTCTTTATAAATAACTTTAAATTATAATTTTGATTGGTTTGAAATTGTGAATCATCTCTTGTATTATGCTTTCGACTGCACAAAGTATAAATTTGAAATCAAAATAAGTAATTTGTTTTGAAATAAATATATATTTTAGCCAGATATGTATAGATATTATTGTTAGATATTGATTTCAAAAGTGTACCACCTTTTTAAAATTTTCACAACGCGGTGCCTAAAAAGCTATACAAAAATAAATGATAGGTACATAATTTAAATTTTGAACACCTAAAACTGCATTTTAGCTTTGTGTTTCTTATACCAGTTCCTAGCTTTTAGTACATTTGAATGAAGTATAGGTTTGCTTTGATTATGTATTAGATTTTTTTCATTTTTAGGGTTCTGGGGGGGTTTATATCCCCCTCATCCCCCCGTAGTTACGCCACTGACAGAATGTGTAGTATTTCTGAATGCTAATAAGAAACGTATAGATGTTAGGGATGTAATAGTAATTAAATTTATTAACTAAATAAATAATATAAAGAAGGCAATTTTAAAAAGTATTGAAATATGAATAACTTTAAAATTGATAACCAAATTTTTTACTTACTAAAATCAGCTGGCAGCAATAATTGTCTGTGACCTCTTCGTTGTTTAAGATGCACAAATGAAAAAAACAGAACTAAGTTGCGAAAGCGTTAGAGCGTTGTTGCCAAATCGAGGGACGTCCGATTTCAAGGTAAAAGTAACAACGGAATGTATATTTATATACAAAGTGATGTAAAACTGATAGTCATGCTTGAAGCGTTAAATCGGTGAACTAAGATATACGATTTAGTTCATATAGGTATGATATAGGTATGGTTCGACTTCATTTTTTGTTTAGATTACGAAAAACTTAAAAGTATGATTTTGCTATCGGACGTCCGATGGCTGGATGATATATATATATATATATATATATATATATATATATATATATATATATATATATATATATATATTGTTTATATTGTATTCTTGGGATTGAAGACCATTTTTAAAGACATGTAACTAGTAGTTAATACATTTTTATTTAACGTTTCGGTCTTTCCATGACCTTCATCAGAAATAAAATTTTTGTTAAAACTAAAAGAAATGGTACAAGTTACAAAAAGAATCTTAATAGCAAAACAAATAAATCTTACCTTCGACAGAACGTTCATTTAATTATTCAATATATTTTATAGCTGTTTAGGACGTATCACATAACAGAATATAACTCACACACAAACAAAACGAACATTTTAAAAATATGACAGTCATTGATGAAAATTTGTATTGGAATACGAGTATTTGTTCTATACAATAAAAGCAGGCGTAACGAGTTTTAATTGGTTCGTTTTTGTGTTGACTGGTATTGCAAAGGATTTTATATTTATATAGGGTGTGGTAATAAATTTATTATATTTGGAATGTGCCACGTGTTTCTCAATATTTCTAAGATTTTATAATGTTATTATAAATGTTACTAAGGTTTTTTGTGTCAGTCTTTAAATTTACGGAACTGGTTTTTCTTTGTATTTCTATCATTTCTAGAAGTTCGCGTTTTTTTGTGTGGTTTTCACTTCGAAGAATTTTTGTATTTTCGAAATCAAATTCGTGTTGGTCCTCTGAAACATGGATAGTGAGTGCCGTTTTGTTTCGTTTGTCATATTTGTGACTATTCACTCTGTTTCTCAAATATTGACTTGTTTGTCCGATGTAGACCCCTTCACAGTTTTTACATGGTATTTCATAGACTATGTTGCTCTTTTCTTCTTTTGAGATTGAACTTTTTAGATAGGTGTGATTGGTTTTCAGTAGGTTGTACCCTTTATGAGCAACATGTATGTTGTGGTGCGAAAATGTCTTTTTTGGGTTTTCTGATAAATTTGGTATATATGGCAAAGTGAGGAATTGGTTTGTTTTATTGTCTATTTTAGTTTTTGTATTATTATGGTTATAAAAAATATGTAAACGTTTTTGAAATATCTTATTTATCAAATTAGTGGGATAGTTGTTGAGTATAAGGGCATCTTTAGCTTTTATTATTGCAATCTCTCTGAATTCGGGGTCGGACAGATTTATTGATCGATCTGCGAGTCCTATAATAACAGTTTTTCTTGTGTTAGAGGGTGTTGTGATTTAAACCTCTAACACAAAAAAAATCTGTTTTTAGAAAAAAATCCTGCGTGTATGTCGTCGCCGTGGACATTGTCGTCGGCTACTTTTCGTTACATACCTTGTTAGCACGATTCAGCCTCCGGAGTACAGCATGTCACTAATTTGATGATTGAATATTGCTCATGCCTTCTCACAGACGACACCTACTGATTTTTAGCTCACCAGAGCCAGTACAACGGGTGCTGTGGTACTTTAAGTACGACATTTTTGTAATTTTTGTCATTTTTTGAGAAGTTTCAATTTGTTAGCACGATACAGCCTCTGGGGTATATACAAGTGACCAATCTTATGATTGGATATTATTCAGAGAGTTTCAAAGATGAACTCTATTGATTTTTAGCTCACTAAAGCCAGTAGAACGGGTGCTATGGTACTTGAAGTATCAAATTTTTGTCATTTTTGGAGAATCTTCAGTTTGTTAGCACGATACAGCCTCCTCAGTATACAGAAGTGACCAATCTAATGATTGGATATTATTCAGGGCGTCCCAAAGATGAACTTTATTAATTTTCAGCTCACTAAAGCCAGTACAGCGGGTGCTATGGTACATGAAGTACCAATTTTTTATCATTTTTGGAGAATTTTCAGTTTGTTAGCACGATACAGCCTCCGGAGTATATACAAGTGACCATTATTATGATTGGATATTATTCAAGGCGTCTCAAAGATAAACTCTATTGATTTTCAGCTCACTGAAGCCAGTACAACGGGTGCTATGGTACTTGAAGTACCAAATTTTTGTCACTTTTGGAGAATTTTCATGAAATTAACTTGAAGTAGGTACCAAATTCTTATCATTTTTGGAGAATTTTCAGTTTGTTAGCACGATACCGCCTCCGAAGTGTACACACGTGACCAATTTTATGATTGAATATTGTTCAGGGCATCTTATAGATGGACCTTATTGATTTTTAGCTCACCAGAGCTAGTACAACTGATGCTATGGTACCTGAAGTGCCACATTTTTGGTCATTTTTGGAGAGTTGTTACCACGATACATCCTCCGGAGTGTATAAAACTGACCAATTTTATAATTGGATATTTTTCAAGGTGTCTCATACATGAACCTTATTGATTTTCAGCTCACTAGAGTAAGTGAAGCGAGTCCTATAAATCTAGATATACTACTTTTTTGGTTATTTTTGGAAAAAATTCGGTTTGTTAGCACGATACATCCCCGAAATGTATGCTAGTGCCAATTTTATGATTTTATGAATATTGTTAAACTTTAAAACCGTTTATTTTTAACGATTTGAATCCTGAATGCCTTCCTATAAATAGATCTACAGTTACGAGATTAATAAACAAATTTAATGAAACTGGTAGCGTAGAGGGAGAACGAAAAGTGCAAATAATGAAGATAAAACTTTAGATGTTCTATTAGTTGTCCCGGAAAACCCTAAAGCATCTGCAAGTGTATTAGCAAGTAATCATGGTATTTATAGACAGTCTATACAAATTATTGTGCATATGAATAACTATTATCCGTATAAAATTCAAAATTTCCAAGAATTGGCTGAGGATGATTACAATTTTGTAAAACAGTTTCAGAGAAAATTAGGATGCAAAGCAATTTTTTAGATTTTTTGGTATTCAGTGATAAAGCCACATTTTGTTAACAGTCATTACTGATCAGATTGTAGTCTGCACTGGATGGAGGAGGTTCATACACAGCGTCCACAAAGAGTTAATGCGTGGTACGCTTACCAGTGTATATCGTCGCAATATCCTGTTAAAGAAAAAGAGGAATACACTGAATTTATATTTGTTTCTTTTTAACACATTGTCGCTTAAGCATTTGTGACCAAAGAATATTCCTACTAGTATATATATATATATATATATATATATATATATATATATATATATATATATAACAAAAACAGAATTAAATGGGTAAATCACGCAAAATAGGTTACAGAGAATGAGTGCATGTCCACGGTTACCACTCATTCTCTGTAACCTATTTTGCGTGATTTACCCATTTAATTCTGTTTTTGTTTTACACTCCACGCGTTATTCTTTCATCTCTTCATTGGTTATTTGTCCATTTCCAGGGTCCGAAGGTTCAGACAGGAGAGCTATAGACGTCTCCGTGTCTCTGTTGGTTGTTGTCCTGAAAACTCGGGATCTTCCATTTGAAGGCACAAATGTGTGTTTGGTTATCTTGTTGAAATTCGTTGTTTGTGTTTTTTCATGTTTCAATTAACATCCTTGCTCCCAAGCTGTACACCCTTTCTTGGTTATACCGTGCCGATGACGGCTAATGAGCTAGAAACATGCATGTCCACATCTTGTTGTTATTTCATTAATCTGGGTCGGAAGTTTCAGACGGGAGTGTTATATGCACCTCCGTGTCTATGTTGGTTATTGTCTCGAATATTCGAGATCTTCTAGTTTTACTGACACAAATGTTGTGTTTGACTATCCTGCTGAATTCTGTTATATATTCTCATGTTTCATTCAACACCTTTGTTCCCATATTTCACATATTTTCTTGGTTGTACCGTACCGATGACGGCTAATGAGCCAGAAACATGCATGTCTGCGTTTACCACTCTTTTCAGTAGCCCCTTCTTCTATTTGCGTGCAATACCCACTAATCTATTCGTTGCTTATTATATATATATATAGGTATATATATATATATATATATATATATATATATATATATATATATATATATATATATATATGTATATATATATAATACATAAATTGCGGTTGTACTGTACACCTACGTTTCATTCGAAATATTAATAATTTCGAAATAGTAGTCTGGCCGTTCCTCGAAGAGGACAACAACTACCTTTCTGGCTAATACACGCAGAATTACACCCCCAATATTCTGGCTCTGCTGTCCCATTCGCTTAAAAAATAATATATTGTGAAGCCACTCTGTAGACCTGTGAGCAGTGCAACAAGTTTGGGATCGGCACAGATAGTCCACTTATGATCTTGGTATTTCATGCATTGGAGTAATATGCACATGATTTGGTATGTTTCTTTCTTATTCTCAGCATGCAGTTGTGACTTTGTTTTGGGAAGATCTAAATCACGAACTAGATCATTGAGCTCTTCCTGAGATATAATATGTGACTGTTTGCTGCTACTACATTCGAAAACGACTTCCTCATCAAAACTTGGTCCCTCTGTGTCATCATAATTATCTGTTTCATCATATTTCTCTGGAGGCATAGGAACAGGTATGTTAGAAGCGTCATGAGGTAGAGATCTAATGGCTGAGGGGATATTATGATACACTCTTTTATGCTTGCTTTTACTAGAGAATCCCAGAATTTTTCTTAAGCAAAAGTAACAATCATCAACATGTTCTTAGGCCCCCGCCAAATTATTGGCACCCCAAATTCTTAGATGTGTGAGTAGCCCGTAGCCATCCTGCTAAGGTTCTTGAACAAGTGCGGCAGCATTTTTGGGGAAACCAAGTTTTGTCTTAATCGCCAACTTTGAACCCGAAATATAACTCGTAGGCTTTTCTCACAAGTAGGCTCAAGGTTTTTCGTTGAGTTTTCAATGCCACATCACCACATAGATAACAGAAACTGTTCAGATGGTTCACACAGGATCGCAACGGCATCGCTTCGCTTTTATATCCACTGCTGAATACTGATCCTCTGACAAGCCATTGGCTGTTTTTATACCCGTTTCGAACATCTGATATTTCCTAGAAATATCGGGAATCAAGAGTATCGAAAACGATTTTTGTATATAGGGGCCCTTCAATAAGTATCTGCCCCTCCGACGACTATGAGATACGATGAAATCTGGAATTACATGGGAGACTTCGTAAATGGGGAACATCCCATGCGGCGTTGCCAGATTGAGCACAATTTCCATAGACTAAGAGAAAAACGTATAATTGGCAACGTTGCACTCTATTACGCTATAGAAAAGAAAGATAAATATCGCATAGGTACATTCTTAAATCTGCTTCAAGCATGTTGTTGGCACTCTCTGTACTCTGTTACGTGAGACGACAATTTATAGGTCGGTGTAAGAGTTAAATAGGTAGGGCTTATCAAAATAACGTATTTGTTTGACGGAGAGGATTTTCGTGCAGAACAGAAAATCAGTGTTTGGTATTGATGGACAGCATTACGTTATGTGCTGAATGGTGTCCGATGTTTGATGGCTACTCCTACATCCGAAACATAATTTGAGTCCCCTAACATACATTTCTTATTGGTGTTCGTGTTTATTTGATTCTGTATAGCTATTATATATTACTCTGTTTCTGGAAACAGTGTCTCGTTAAACGTTTCTTTATCAATATACTGCTGGTTCAAATCATGATTAAGTCTTCGATATAAGGATTTTTGTGTCCACTCTACATGTTTTACTGTATCTCTTCAAATTTGCAGGATTATGGCATGAGATATTTATTATTGTTATTATTATATCCTCTATATTACTGCTGTTATAAAATTATTATACATAGCATGATAATAAGATGAGAGTATATACCAAATACTGTTAGATAAATCCCAGATATCGAAATATATGTGAATCAGTTCATTAATTATGTGCTACTTCTATGGCAAAAACTTTTGTACAAAGAAATAATAATATATTTCTGTCCAGTATCTCCTGCAATGCAACATACCAAATTAGAAATTAAAGCACTTTTTCCCATTGTTACCAGCGATTTCATGATACAAAGAGACTTTCTTCTAAAATATTCAATTCTATTCCAAATTAGATTTTTCAAGAAGGCCAATGGAAAGTGTTTCCTCTTGAAATACAAATATTTGGTATATTGTCAAAATACATAGAAATTGTGATAGTCATATTTCCATCACCTATATTGACTAATTAAATGAACGTCAAATAGTGTAACACTACTAGTGTCCTCTCTTTGAACACCCATTTGCCTGGTGGAATATGTCGCCAAATGAATACAAAGACGTAGTGTGTTGTACTTTGTTACCAGTATCTAAATACCTCACAAAAGTGTATCAAATAAGGAGAGGAAAGTAAAAATTTATTAGTGAAGGCCGGTCCAATCACAATGACAAACGTAGGATAAGTCGTTCGAACGAACGTAGTATATGACGCGTACTTGTGTCATCTTCCTTTTAAAACTTGGTAGTATTTACAGTTCCGTGACGACAGTGGAGTGAAATTATGATACAACTTGATAATCTCTCTTATAAATCAGCAATAATATTAACCACAATCGGACGTATTACTAACTGATAATTAGTATTGAATATAAACGTGTAAGTACATTCACCGACATGTTCGATCAGTTGCCAGGAAATAGTGTCTCTTCCTTCAATCTCAAACCTTATTCCGTTTGAGCAAAAAGTACATTTGGTGGTTCCATATTTAGTTAAATTAAAATCGGTAGAGATACGTAAAATATGTATAAACAGCTCCAGTTGCTTGGTGTCTTCTTTTGATCCAAAAATTTATTTTTTCGAATAGACAGTCAACATCCTACATCTGTATTGGATATTTTCGAGAAATCTATCATCATTTGAAATAAGATGTTTCTAATATTATTTTTGAAATATATTGTATATACACAAGTGTGATTCTCCGTCTTCTAGTGGAATGGTGCTCTGTCTGCTAACAAGTGGGACCGGGTTCCAATCCGAGTCCGGATAACATCATAATTAAAAATTCGGCATGCCACCTGTTGGAACGCAATGGCAAACCACCGACACTATTCTGCCTCATGATACAACAAAATAGAAGATATGATCTCTAGCTGTTCGAAATATCGTTCGCCGCGCGCATGACGTCACGCAGAGAGTAAAATTTAAAACCGTGAGCGCGGGCTAATGCATTTGATGTAATAGAACTTGCGTATGATGCGTTGCTAATGCATTTTGACGGAAAATGAGAGTGGTTCAGGTTGAATGAGATATTATTAGTATGATAAAGGCAAAGAGAATTCATGTAAAAGTGTTATATGGAATCGGAGAGCCTACCAGAGCAAAACAATAATTCTAAGATCTGATTGAAATATGTTTGCTCACTTCGTAAAGTAAATAATTACTGTACTGATACAAAAAAATATACATTATTATACTTTTTAGATTTTTTGACATGATTTTATAAACATTTAAATTTGTAATTAAATATAAAGAATAAAACAATTAGCAAATTTTAATGCTGAATCGGTTGTTCATTCCAAAATAAGTATACTACAATAAAGTACAACTCGTGTACTGTGGAGCATTCTTCAAAATAATAATGTAATTGTTATTGGTAATAATAAAATATCAAATTAAGATTTAAAAATATTATTTGGACTTGGATTTAAGAAAAGATTTATTTATTCATTTATTACGGGAAAACCCCTCTAACTGTTACAATACAACAATAAATAATACAATAAGGACAGGTATAAAGACTGATACAGCATAACCAATTAATTTAAAATACATAACACTTTCCATGTAGCTACAGGTACAAAACAATACTTGTATAAATAAAAAGAAATTAAGAACACAACATAACTCAACAAATCACAGCCCTAAGCAATATTCGAACTGACCCAAAGATATATTGAAATTATCAAAATTAAAGCTATTCAAAAAGCACAGATATCTATTTATAGGACTCCTAGCACCATATGTTGTTCTATGAAAGGGCACATGAAAGGTAACTGGCGGAGACCCTGACAAGGAATGCTAATCCCCACCTGACTCAAAAGATCCGCACAATCAACCTGCCCATTTAGGAGTTTAAATATAAATATAGCCCCCAACATATCTCTACGATTACCAAGAGGAGCTAGTGACATTTGTTTTCCAATTTCAGCATAATTATATGGTCTAATATTCTATGGTATTAAATTTATCTTAGCGTTTAGACAAACGGATCCACTCCCGTATCATTTTTTTGTCCTTTGGAAAGGTAAAAAAACTGACATCGTGTGCAAAGCCTTTCACGTGATTGTCTGAATCACAACCATACACTGCACATCTCATTTAGTCTAATTTTTGCTAATTTTCAATAATGTAAAATTAACCGACATCCAATAATGTAAACTGCAAACTAATTCAAGGCGTCACTCTCGGCGTGACGTCAGAGCACAGCTGATAACGGAGGGGCCAGCATGCGCGAAATCATATCTTCTATTTTATTTTATCATGATTCTGCCTTGTACAGCCTCCCAACATAGATGTTCGGATCCGACGTTAAACTTTAGGTTCGTTCTATCTGTGGTAACTGTAGAGCACAAGAGAGGTAAAAGTGAGAAGTGGTCGCCTACGTCCGATCACGGATATGTCTAAGAAGAAGATACACTTATAGTAATTAATGTACCAAAATGAGTATTTGTTTTCCTCGCGTTTATAGCACTTACTTCAAGAGTTCAAAATGGTTATTTTACATCTCGAACGCATATTAATCTTCTCAAATTAACCGTTCTAATTGCTAGATATGGAATGGATATGACTACATCAACAGTGGGCGCATGCTCAGTGCTCTACGAGATAATCAGATCTCCCATATTTTCAGAAGAGTCGTTTTGACTCTTCTGACTAAAGCATAAATTTTTCAGTTAATGCGTCCAGCCAATTACATTATATGGAGCCACAAGTAGCAACGGAAAGGTCAATTCTGGGGATCTCACTTAGACAGAGTATAGTTAATAGAGAAATAAGGCGAATAGCCGGAGTTATACTACAAAAAATATCAATAATCGGTCAATGGAACTAAATATGTATTATACATCGCAATTTATTGTATTTTATAGAAAATAGGCCTTTTCTAACAAATGTCAAGGAGCGCCCATTCATCAAAACATTTTTAACGCGTTTTCAAGAATTGCTGTTTTATGTCCTCTGTCGACCAATAATTGATGTTTCGAAGTGGTGATTTATGTTCGATCAGATTTGTTGATTTTAAAGCCAAAAATTATTTGACAAAAATAGCCTTGTGATCTCTGGTTTATTCTGAAGGTTCATGTAACATTTTCAGCTCTGTACATAATATTTGCTCGATAGTTCTATCCATTGTAAAAATCACAAAATACTTGAGAAGAACTGATAAAATGGAGCACCGAAAGCAAACTGAATCATATAAGAATACGGGGTAATTACGCCAACGTAGCAGCAAAAAGAATTTCGACAATACCTCTAAGCGGATTTTTCAAATTATCAATTCACGGTGCTTTCTGGATGGTATGTGATTGATTTATTGATTTTAACAAACAGTGGTATACTATGTACTATATTCATATTTTCCGAGAATTCAAAAATACAATAAAATAGAAATTTCAACCAAGAAAAAAACGATGGTGGATGAGGTGGCTTGCACAACAAAAATCTGAAAATTTCTGTAGACCATCCGCAAGAGTTTTCGAACTCTTAATTTATAAATAGTGAAATGTACGTCGAAATTCCTTATAAATTAGCTTCGTAAACCGTCCCAGAAAGTGCCGATTTATTTTATACTGTATTCATAAAAACAGGTTAATAGATCTGATTCTGAATTCAATTAATAAATAAACAATTGACGAATATTAAAAATCAAAAAGGATCGTGACATACAAGATAACTGAAACTTTTTATATTCCATGATTTCAATTTGTAAAATTGATCACTGTTCCTCAATACTTTCAAACAAATGGAGATAACGGCGAGTTGGCGAAGCTCTTGGAAATGCCTGAGAGAGAAAGCAGATTTCCTGGGAATGATTTAAAACGGAAACTATGAGAAGGCGGAAATCGTGGCCATAACTGAATATGAGAATGGTACCAAAGTGGTAATTCAGGGGTTGAAGATTAGTGAGAATGAATAGAAATCCAAAATACATGACATTGCTGAGAGTGAGACTGAGAAAGAGGTGGTGGAGAAGAGTGAGAACGGGAACAAGCCGGAAACAATAGTGATATCCTGAATTAGGCTGAGAATGGGATAATTGAGCATATCCATATTCGTAATGAACTTTTCTGTTGAAAAATATCCGATACTGGTATGCTTAGAGAAAAAGAAGCACTAATTCAACTCAGACTTATTGTACATACTTTTAAAATAGCAAACGCTTCGTCTTTTCATCTAATTTTTCATTAATGTTAATGAAACATATGTTTCGAACACTACAACAATAATTTTAGTATAGTACTATCTTTCTGTTTTATTTTACAAAATTTTTATTGAAATACGTTACTTTGTAATGATTTTGTGAACTTCATAATGCACTTCAGTTACAAAATAAGCAAAAAGAGTATGATGCTAACCATCACGGTACTAGAAAATTCCTTGATCAACAACATTAAATGGCAAACAAATATGCAATATTTACAATGTATAAATTCATGTATGAAAATAGAGTAGTATATTGTTGAACTAGTGACGAAAGTAGCATTTTCTACAACGAGGCGCCACCGACTTTGATAAAGTTCTCAAGTTGCAGAAAACGTTTTTCGACGAGTAAACACTGTATTTTTTCTATAACCATGGCTTACTACATAGGATGTACAAGAATTTTGAAAGAGTTGAATTGTCTTTAAAGTGATCTCGACTAAATCTGCGATTTACCAACCTTGTTTTGGCATCTACCTGTATATTATAATTGACCGTTTCTAAACATTTGCCATATACATACTGTATAAGAACCTAAAAACGAAATCTAAGACTGAAACAGTAATTTTATTCAATTATTAATTTACAAACTTTGAATAACACAATACTAAAATTCATTTTCGGTTCACATATTGATTCATAATTATATTGGAACAGTTATTTAAAAGGATTGGGCTGTCAGCAATTTAATATCTGAAATTTCAACCACTTACTTTCGTCACTAGTGGATTTTTTTTCTAAAAACGCGTTTATCACTATAACTCAAAAAAACCAAAAACTACAACTTTTTTTTTTGGTTTAAACCAATACTATTCTCGCATCGTAAATATGGTTGGCGGAAAAGTAATAATGAACCATATAATTTCAATTCAGATGCATGTTTGAATATTTATGAACTAAAGAATATTTTCGAATGCAATTTTTGGACATTAAATATAATTAGACTTGTCTCTTAGAAACTCTAAAAAAAATATATTATTAATTTTTTAAAAACATGATTTACCTGTTGCTACATGAAGTAAATATAGAAATAATATTGACTTTATATAACTTTTCATTTTGATGTCCCTTCACGGAACTGTAATACTATTTGAGGGTTTGTTTTTAAGTAAGTATTTGAAAATGTGTACCTTGCTTTTTATTGGTTACAGATAAATAGTAAGGTAAAATGAAAATAATTACCTCAATTATATTTAAAAAATTGCAAACGTGTATTTACTAGATAATGAGATAAAATACACAACGGCATAAACATAATTTTCCAACGTGGTTAAATGTTGAAGATAAATTCAAGGTTTCTTTTGTTCGAAATACACATTACAACTTTCATTAATAGAATTTATGCCTTTTCTTAAGAAGAATGTACATTATTTTTCACAAATGGAATCAGTCAATATTTTTAGTACTGCTGCGTTTACCTCTTCTACTATTAGACCTCATCTGTTACCCACTGCCGATACGGCCATTTGTCTCCACAAAAATTCTACCAATAGGAGTTGGAACAGAGAATGTCGGTGGTTACCCATGTGCCATTGTTTTGACTGGTCGACCCCGTAGTTAACATCAGTTATAGATGATAATAAGGAAAAGTTACAATATTAATAATTTCCTTTGTAATGTTCTACGCTGGCTGTATTCTAATTTGCATATTCTACAAAATAGAGGCCTAGTATATGAAGTGGTTTTTCACAAAATATTTGGATGATCAAATAGGAAAAACCAAGTTTTTTGTCGATCAACATAGCAATTAAGGCGGCCGTTTAAAAATCATATGTTTCTCAAGAAAATGTCTAATATGACTCATAAGTATAAGATTATGGTGTAGCCTCCCTTTACATATTTATGTATTCTATTTCCATTTGGGCCCATTGTTGTCTATTGCTAGCTATGCGGCCTCAAGTTGATCCTGCGCGTTTCTTTATATCGTAGTCCCATCTTAAGTTGGGGCGTCTTCTTGGTCTTTTCACGCCTCGGGGATATCATTGCGTTATCTTTGTGGTCCATCTATCGTCTGTCCTTCTAGCGAGATGTCCCGCCCATTGCCATTTTAGGGACCTGATTCTATTAATGACATCTATCACTTGGGTTTTCTGTCTGATCCATCCAACCCTTTTTCTATCTCTCCTTGTTATTCCAAGCATGCATCGTTCCATAGACCTCTGTGTTACCTGGAGTTTTCTAATGATATCAGTTTTCAGGGTCCAGGTTTCACATCCGTATGTTAGTACTGGTAGTACGCACTGATCAAACGCTTTCTTTTTCAAACGGAGTGGCATTCTAGACTTGAAGATAATAGAGTTCTGTCCAAATGTTCTCCATGCTAATTTGATTCTTCTGTTTATTTCTGGAAGTAGATAGCCTGATATGTGGATTAGTTGACCCAGGTATATGTATTCCTCTACTATTTCCAGGGCAGTGTCATTAATCTTTATTTCTTGTGCGTTCATCAGATCTATTTTAAGGCCTACTTCGTTGCTTGCTGTATTCAATTCATTTATTTGTTGTTGCATTTCGCCAGGGTTACTCGCTATCAGGATTATGTCAATAGCGAATCTTAGATGGTTCAAGTATTCTCCATCTATATTCAGATCTGTGTTGTTCCAGCCCAGTTTTCTGAAGATGCTTTCTAGTGTTGCTGTAAATAACTTTGGTGATATTGCGTCTCCTTGTCTAACTCCTCTGCTGGTGGGGAATTCTGGGGTGCCCTCATATATCCTAACTCTCGCTTTGGCTTCCCTATATATATTTGCTAGGGTCTCAACATATGGCTTGTCCACCCCTTGTTCTGTAAGGGCATTTATTACTGCTCTGGGATATATAGAGTCGAATGCTTTCTCAAAGTCAATGAAGGCTAGTGCTAGGGGTTGGTCGTATTCTTTGGTTCGACTGATAATCTCTTTGAGGGTATGGATGTGGTCTATTGTACTGAAGCCTTTGCGGAATCCAGCCTGTTCTCGTGGTTGGGCCGAGTCTAGTGTATTTTGTATTCTGTTGTGAATGATCTTTGTGAATACCTTGTACGTCACTGGTAGTAGACTTATTGGTCTGTAGTTCTTAATGTCTTCTTTGCTGCCTTTCTTGTGGATCAACACTATAAGGGCGCCGTTCCACTCTTTAGGTATGCTCCTGGACATCAGACAGCTCGTGTATAGTTTGGCAAGGTACTTCCATGTTTTAGCTCCTGCATATTTGAGTATTTCGGTCGTGATGCCGTCGTTTCCCGCTGCTTTGCCATTTTTCATGCTTTTCAGTGCCATTTCTAGTTCCTCCACCAATACTTCTGGTATGGCATCTTCTGAGTGTTCTATTATTTCTTCCAAATTTTCAGGGGCCTAGTATAGGTCTCCATAGAATTTGTCTACTAGGTCTATTATTTCATTCATGTCTGTGGTTCTTGTGTTTCCATCAGTCAATGCAACTATCTGTCTTTTCCCTATTATTAGTGCTCTTTTTGCATGTTTGTAGCTTTTACGTTTTTCTATTGTTGTTTTTACCAGTTTCTCGTTGTAATTCCTGATATCTTCTGCGATTTTCTTTCGTATCGTCTTGCACAGTTCGGTGTATTCAATTCTTTGAATGTTTGTTCTCTTTTTCATTTCTCTTCGTTTTTGTAATAGTGCTTGTGTTTCCGGAATTAGTTTTTTGTGTTCACCTCGTTGTTGCAGACCTCCCACTTCTACGGAGCGGTTTCGAATTGTGTCTATCAGTTCAGGGTTGTTATATTCCACTTTTTGTAGTCTTTCTTCTTGTAGTGCTTCATATTGGTGAGAGTTCTCTTTCAGCCTTTCGTTGTTTATGTTTTTCGTTGTGTTGGTTTTGATTAGTCTTGACCTTTCTAGTTTTGTATCTAAGACCAGTCGAGCTCTAATTAGTCGATGGTCGCTTCCTGTAGTGAACTTGTTGAGTGTGCTTGGATCTTTTACTGTGTTAATTTTATTGGTGAGGATAAAGTCTATTTCGTTTTTGATAGTTGCACCGGGGCCTTCCCGCGTCCATTTCCTGTTGGAGTTCCTCTTGAAGAAGGAGTTTGCCACATACATGTTCTGAAAATGTGCGAACTGTATTAATATCTTTCCTCTTTCATTCCTTTCTCCAAATCCATATTTCCCTATTCCTTTTTCTTGGTCTTTCATGTGTCCTACTTTGGCATTAAAGTCCCCCATTATGTATTTGAAGTGACTATTGTCGTTGCTGAGCGCTTGGGTTATTTCATTATAGAATTCTTCTATTTCGTCGTCACTATGGCTGATTGTTGGGGCGTATACCTGAATAATCTGGATAGTATATATTTTGGAGAGTCTTAGTGTTATGCTGGCTTGTTCTTCCTGTTGGTGTTCCTTGGTGGTATAGAAGATTCTCTGACTCAAGTTCTATGAGTTCTTCATTTTTAGGCTTATTTCAGAATGAAATAGAGCTATTGTAGAGAGTAGCATGACGCGACTTCGGAAAAATTTCTATGCAGTTTTTCGTTTTGGTGTACCTAGATGCCAAAATTACCCTCCGTTCCAAAGGTTATATATATATATATATATATATATAAATTATTGTGATTTGTTATGTATAACCAAGTAACGTATCGTATCGTGGAAATGGTGTCTCCACGATACATTTCAGAAAGAGCTGGACTATGGAATTCCATCTAAAATGTATTGATGTGGATGAAATATAACATCAATTTTGATTTCTGCCCAAGCACGACAGGCTGTGTGTCTTTCCAGGAGGTAATCTAAAAAAACAATCAATGAGGTGAATTAAAAAGGAAAAGTGAACAGGTATTTAAAACTATTTATTTAAATAAAAAAAAGGTTAAATAAACTCACTTGTGTTGTGCAAATATTTGAACTTTGATATTTCATACACTTTAACCTTCGTTATATTCGCCATTTTATTTCATACAGAATTTTGTAACATGATTCGTTTTTAAATGTGTATAAAATGTTGCATAGTTTGTAATCACCTATAATAATAATTCATTTGAGTGTATGTGTTGTTGAATGAATGATCATCGTAGATAGTTTGTTTTTATGAATTTTTGTAAATGAATAATGTATTTGTTTTTCTAAATATTAAATAACGTTTTTCACTTGAAAGACTTGAAATTGCATTGTTGAAAAGTGTCATTTCTCGATGATTGCTCCATCTATTATTCAACAGTTGGCATTATTCACCAGACGTTTCTGAATCGTAGAGGGGTTTTGAAATCAAACATACAGGACCATCTCTAGGATTTTATAAAGAAAGTAAAGCAAGTATTTTTGATTAAAAAAAATTTCTTTATTTAAATACAAGGATTTTATTTTTTGGCGCTCATAATTAAAATTAAAATAGTTCCGTTTTACCATAGGAACCTTACCTTGAGATCATAGAGTTTTCATGTGAGGTATAATTAATTTATGACATATTTTAAAAAATTTTAATATACGGGGCAAACCAAAAGTAATAATTTTTAATAACTAAACAATAACAATAATAATCAGGTTTCTCACACTTAATAAATCACAATAATTTTGGCGCCCACAAATGTGTGATCGTTATTAACTCATGCGCTTTGAAAACATATTTGCGGGAAATAATGCTAGCGTCTGCGCATGTGATTGTTCGCTCGAAACAACTCCAGCTGGTGCAATGTTAGTAGTGAGATGTTTCAGTCACGGTCAATGACACATAAACGCTATATATACAAGTTTAAAATACACATAAAATAGAAAATATCAAAAACGATTCAGGAATATAACACAATTACATATACGAATTCAGATGTGAGATATGAAAATGGAAATAGTGAGAATTATATACATATATATATATATATATATATATATATATATATATATATATATAGATCCTCTATCTAAGTTCTAAAGAAAACATTAAAATAAGGAAAATATATATATTTGGATGTAATACTTGTGATACACACTGTATAACCAATAATTTGAAAGATTCAATATACAAATAAAATTTTACATTTCAATTTCGGATGACATTAATGCAGAATATACTTAATGATAGATAGATTTTATAACGATTTGAAAACAAAAATACAGATGTCTCTGCTAGCAAAATTTCAATTATAATAAAAGAATGAAAATCTCTCTTTGTTATAGGAAAACATAAATTTGTATTTTTTTTTAAAAAAAGAATTTTTGGTAACCAAAGGAGAACAGATTTATTTATGTAGAAAGTTTAAGCAGTTGAATTTGATATCCCCACGAGACAACATCGAAATAAGAGTTGTCTCAAATTTGGCGCCCAACGTGGGGCTCTTGTCGAAATAAAACGGGGAATATTATAATTTTGGGGCAAAAATAGATTTATCATTATTATCATAAATATAGAAAAATATTATAATTTGACGCAGCAACTTGAGGTGATTAGAAATTTACACATCAGCATAAAAAATATTGAAGTTTATTGACATTATTATTAAAAAATTAAATATCTACGATGGAAAGAAGAAATAATGATAGAAGAAATTGTACGCTGGAAAACCAAGAAAGCTACTATGATAGAAAATTACAAGAAACTGTAAATGAAATACAAGATAATCTAAAACGGAATGGAGGTGGAATGATGCAGACTGGAAATATCGACTTTGGGGTGAAATTTGATGGAAATATAAATGTAATTCACCCAAAAGTATTTATTAAAATGATCAAAAGTAGGATGAGAGGAATAAGGGACATTGTAGAAAAAAATCATTATCAGAGGAATGTTAACTGGACATGCTTTATTGTGGTTTTGCAATAAAGAGGAACAAATACCTGATGTCGAAGAATTTGAAAAACAATTTTTAAAATATTTTTGGGGGGAGATTCAACAGGCGAGTTTCAGAAAGAAACTATACTTTGGGAAATTTGATTATAACCAGAGTAAAAATTTCAATGCATATGCAATGAAAATGTACAACAACGCACAGTATTTGGAACCAAGCATGCGAGAAGAAGAAATGGCTTTATATATTTCCAGACATTTCGATCAACAAGTATCAGAAACTATTGGGATACAAAATATCAAGACGATGGAAGGTTTATCAAATTATTTACTCAGACTTGAAAGAAGTCACAATGAAAAAAGAAATGAAATTAAAAATTCTAATGGAATAAGGGGGAATGGAGATGGATATTACAGAAGAGATATAAATAATACATATGAAAATAGAAACTATAGAAACAGACAAGAGAGAAAGGAAAATACAACTAGCAATGACCAATTAATACAACTTTTGATGAGCATGAGTGAAGATTTAAATCGAAAATTGGATAAACAAAATGAGAATATAAATAGGAAACTTGAAGAAAATAGGACAAATATGAATAGAATAGAAGGGAATATGGTTAGTCTGCAGGGAGATATGAATAGTATGAATGGAGATTTGAATGGAAAAATGGACAGACAAAATGAGAAAATGTTTAGTATGCGGGGAGATATGAATGATATGAGTGGAGATTTAAATGACAAAATTGATACAATGAAGGAGGAGATTAAGGGAGATATTAACAACATCACTCGAAACATGGACAGGCTGGAAAAGAAAATAGAAGAAGGAAAAATTGAAAATTTGAAGGAGATTAAGAAAATTAGGGAAGAGAATGAATAATTTAGAAAGAAAATTGAAAAGGTAATAGAAGATATGAAGGCTCAGAATGAAAATTTGCGGATGGAAATTCAAGAAAATGGTATTAAAATCAGGGAAGATATAAACAAGCAGGTGATAGAACAAGTTCAAGAATTAGGAAGATGTATCGAAGAAAATTTATCTGGAGCAATTTAAGTGGAAGTGAAGAAACAAAATGAGAATAAAATTGAAGAGATACACTCTGCTAAAGTACAAGGACAAACAAATGAGGAAGTAATGCAAATGTATGAACAGAATTTGAATATGAAACTTAATGACTTAAATGGAAGAATAGAAGAAGTAAACATGGAAACCTTAAATGAAATTAAGAAAATCAGAGATGAAAACGAGCAATTTAGGAAACAAATTGCTGAGAAGAGAGTAGATATGGAAGAACAAAATAAGAATTTGAAAATAGACCAAGAAATTGGAGTTAAAATCAAAGAAGAATTTGAAAAACAGATAGATGAAATACAAGAATTAGATAAATGCATAGAAGAAAATTTATCTAGAACAATTCAAACAGAACTAAACAAACAAAAGAAGAATATAACTGAAGAAATACGATTTATAAAAATACAAAGTTTAATGGAGATTAAAGAAGTTGAGAAGGAAATTGATGAAATACAGTCTATAAAAGTACAAAGACAAACAAAAGATGATATGTTAGACATTAATTTACAGAAACTAGGAAGTGAAGAAGTTATGCAAATTTATGAGAAAAATATTTATTGGAAAATAAAAAAGTTAGATGTTAATATAGTAAAACAAATCGTGACATATGATAAAAGAAATAATAATTATGATTGGGGGAAACAATTTAACGAAGAATTGGAGGAAATAAATAAGAGATTACAAGAAAATGTAAAAGAAATAGGAGAAACCACAAAACAAAATGCCGAACGAATAATTTATACAGAAAATATCCAAATAAGAGTGAAATGTGACAGAAATATGAAAATAATTGATCCAAAAGTTTTTATTAATATAATTGGAAATGAAATAATAGGAATTGAGATTATGGTGGATAAGAAAATAATAAAAAATAATTTCAATGATATAGAAGAATTTGAGATACAAATTGTAATGCATGTCTGGGAAGAAAATACAGAAACAAGAATACTCGTATATGATGAAGATAATGAGATATGGGGTAATAAATTTAAAAAGAACATAGTGGAAAATTTAAAGAAATCTAGTAAACGAATATGGCAAAATGATTTTAAACAGAATATTATGAAAAATTTGAACAAATTTAGGAAACCGATAGAGAATCAAACAATAAGAGAAGAGAATAAGAGGAAGTTTAGGAAAAGAATATAAAATTGAATTATATGAAAGGATTATAGGAACGAAATCTAGAAACGAAAGGGAATTGTACATGGTAAGGGATGGCTATAAAAACGATATGTAAATAAAAGGTTTATGATTAACAAGTAATATTTAAAAATATATGTAAATAGAAATTATATAAACAAGGTTTGATAAGAGAAGAATTGATAGACATGTTGATATGAATTATGGAAATGAAAATAGAAGTTACAGAAATGAAGAACGAATATATGGAAATGGAGGTAAAATTGATGACAATAAGTATTTTGAGAATAGAAGAGATTTTAGAAACTTTGATAGAAGGATAATGAAAATAGAAATGAAATTAAGCAACAAAATAGATGGACAGGATGAAATAATTACATTTATAGGAGCAAACGGAAGGAAGTTATATGAACTCAGCAAATCTATGATACAAAAGATTGAATTAAAGGATGGAAAGAAGTGGATATGTAAGCATAGTTGATAAAGAAGTTAGAAACAGACATAGTTATTGATGAATTGATGAAATATAAGGAAATAATTGATTTTGAATAGATAGATAGAATTAAATGGTAAAATAATTGAATTTGAAGAGGTAAATATGGAAGTATTGGCAATTGAAGAGGTAAATATGGAAGTATTGGCAATTGAAGAGGATAATAGGAAGTTATGGAATATAAAGAGAAATGCAATTATGGTAGAATTGGAGTAAATGAGTGGAAATAAGGAATATAAAGAAAAAGTGAAGAATTTGATAATGAAATATGAAGGATTGTGTGAAAAAGAAATTAGAATGGCTAATAATTATGTTCGTGAGATAGAATAAATAGAAGATGTGAAAAGTAATGGTAATTGGACAGACTGTAATGAAGAATATTATAAGTTTATAAATGAATTATTAAAGATGTATGAGAGGAGAATGTCGGAGAAACCGAGGGTCGCTTAATGAAAATATGGATAATCAAAGTAAAGAATACTGAAAAATATTGAAACAAAATCATATCCTGTAACATATAAATGGTTTAGACAGAGTAGAACAGAGTTGGAAACATTTGAGACCATAAAAAATTTTTATCAACGTGTATATAGGAAATTTTAGAATAATAAATAACAGTACGTTGCATGAAATTTGAATAGATATAGCAGATGTAAGAAGTTTTACGGGAATTAGGAATAATAGTTTAATTTGTTTGAAGATAATTTTTTTAGAGATATGTTAATAATTATTTGAAAGATATTACTATGTTACTAAAATACTAGTATAATATTTGGCAATTTTGAAAGATAAAATTATAATTATATACAAGAATCGATTTATCATTCTTTTATTAGGGGGATTTAATACAGATCATCTATCTAAATTCTAAAGAAAACATTAAAATAAGGAAAATATATATATTTGGATGTAATACTTGTGATACACACTGTATAATCAATAATTTGAAAGATTCAATATACAAATAAAATTTGACATTTCAATTTCGGATGACATTAATGCAGAATATACTTAATGATAGATAGATTTTATAACGATTTGAAAACAAAAATACAGATGTCTCTGCTAGCAAAATTACAATTATAATAAAAGAATGAAAATCTCTCTTTGTTATAGGAAAACATAAATTTGTATTTATTTAAAAAAAAAGAATTTTTGGTAACCAAAGGATAAGAGATTTATTTATGTAGAAAGTTTAAGCAGTTGAATTTGATATCCCCACGAGACAACATCGAAATAAGAGTTGTCTCAAATTTATTTAAGATTATAATAGTAATCATATAATATATTATCAGATCATAAAAACCTTGCATTGTAAAGCCAGTGCGTGTATAATTCAAAAGAATTACATCGTTAAAGTGCAAGTGGTTTTCCGGTTTCTAAATTATAAATTTAGAAAGTGTTGCTGAATTCTAAATACGCTTTAGAATACAAACGAGTTAACCAGTACCGAGTTGGTGAGTCCTGTCCAGTTTATTTACATTATTTCTCGAGAATTAATAGGCCTTTCTTAAATATATTTAAAAATAGATGCGTCTTATGATAATAATTCGATCTAAATCACAGAAACGTTACACATATAAAATTCAACGATAAGTGAAGAAAATTTTGGAATAGACAATTTGCAGGGAAATTTGCGTATTTGACATTGATATACATCAAGTATAAAATCAGACATTTTGAACTTTTGATAAAAATATTTAGCTAGTAGATTTCTAATATAGATTGTTTTAGTATTAAGGTTGATAGAAAATTCTATCTTTGTTTTTCGTTTATAATATTTTTGAAAAGTTATAATTTTTTTTGTAATTTGTTATCTGATCATATATTATATAAATTTGAATTCCAACTCACTTTGGTACTCATTTCATATCTATTCTCATTGTGTTTGATAATTTTCATGCTATAGAAAATTTGATATAATAAGTGACAGTTATTTAATGTCCAGTGACAGTAAAATCATATGTGTCATAAGATAATTTAAGTGTCTTGTAGTATATTGAACAAACAGTTACTCTAGATTTGGAATAGCGTAATACGTAATTTGGAGAATTCATTGAAATTTATAAATTTGAATTATTATTTAAAATCTTTGATCCCTCCCTGAGATAAGACTGAGTAAGTCGATTGTGTATTGATTTATCTTTCAAAGTACAAAATTTAATATTCATCTGAGCCGGGCATATTAATTTGACAACTGCTGTCAAAATTCAAATAGGTTATATTCAGTGGTAAAGGTGTGTTCACAATAGTGTAGTTACAATCAAAAATTGTGAAAACGTCAACAAATAGTATTCATATCGTTAAATTCATATATAAACTATTAAATTACAATTAAAGGATTCGATATATAATAATTTGTCACCCAAACGTGGGGCAACTATAATACAATATAGTATATATTATAATATATATATATATATATATATATATATATATATATATATATATATGTGTTATAACGGAATTTGTAAGCACGATAAAGGGCGTATTTTTTGACGGATCGAAACCCCAAACTCGCTACAAAAATCGATAAGGCCAAAATCTTGAACGAGTTCGTTAATGAGCCCAATCGGCCCAGTAAAAACAAAATCGTATTTCCTTTGTTTTTCATTTGACGCAAAAAAGTTACTCAGCTTTTTCATAGACCTTAACACGTTCTACAACTTTTATATTCAACATTTTTCTCTAAATCGTACATTAAAACATTTATTTAAGAAAATTCACAAATTTACCAGAATTTTTTTTATTTTTTTGTTTTTGATTTGACGCCAGAATGTTACTTTGGTTTTTTGTACATTTCAAAACATTTTATTACTTTTGTATCTAATTTTTTATTTTGGGTTTTATGCAAACATGTTACTGAAATAAGCCTGTCCAATTGGTCCTGTGCCATTGGGATTTTTTTTATTTGATATGGTTTAAGAAGTGCCAATTTGAGAATCACTGTGATTATGCTGAGTCTGACATGGATTGAATGTATGTTAAATATATAGTAACTAGACCTCTATTACTTTTCCGCCCAACCTATCTAATATGCGAGAAAAGTATTGGTTCACCCCAAAAAAGTTGGAATTTTGAAAGAAAAAGTTTACGTTTTTCATCAATAACAACACGAAAAAATGGTTTTTAGAAAAAAATCCTGTGTGTATGTCGTCGTCGTCGTTGGCCACTTTTCGTTACATATCTTGTTAGCACGATACAGCCTCCGGAGTGCAACAAGTCACCAATTTTATGATTGAATATTATTCAGGACATCTTACAGATGAACCCTATTGATTTTCAGCTCACCAGAGCTAGTACAACAGGTGCTATAGTACTTTAAGAACGACATTTTTGCAATTTTTGGAGTAATTTCAGTTTTTTCGCACGATACAGCCTCCGGAGTATATATAAGTGACCAATCTGATAATTGGATATTATTCAGGGCGTCTCAAAGATGAACCCTATTATTTTGAGCTCTCTAAAACCAGTACAACGAGTACTATGGTACTTGAAGTACTAAATTTTTGTAATTTTTGGAGAATTTTCAGTTTGTTAGCACGATACAGCCTCTACAGTGTATAAAATTAACAAATTTTATGATTGAGTATTGTTCAAGGCATCTTATAGATGAACTTAATTGATTTTTAGCTCACCAGAGATAGTACAACGAGCGCTATGGTACCTGAAGTGCCACATTTTTGGTCCTTTTTGGAAAAAATTTGGGTTGATAGCACGATACAACCTCTGGAGTGTATACAAGTGACCAATTTTATAATTGGATATTTTTCAAGGTGTCTCACAGATGTACTCTATTAATTTTCAGCTGACTAGAGCGAGTACAGCGTGTCCTATAAATCCAGATTAACTACATTTTTGGTAATTTTTGGAGAAATTTCGGTTTGTTAATACGATACATCCCCCGAAATGTATACAAATGACAATTTTATGATAGAATATTGTTCAGGGCGTCTCACAGTTGCAGAAAAGTTTATTTTTCATTGTTTGACTATAATTAAAATTATAAAAAAAGTATAAGAAAAAACATTAGTAGTTCTCCTCTAAAACTGCACCGCAAAAGAGATGTTTTCAAATAGATTATAAAATGTATTGAAGTGAATAGTGGGCACATACAAAGTTCAATAATCAAATTCAAACTTTAAATGCCCCGCATCTTGGAAACCGGATATATTTATATTAGGCATATTCGTCTGGATCATCATACTTTGGGGCCTGGAACCTACAGTTTAGAGCAGTGGTTCCCAACCTTTTCTGGAACACCGCCCCCTATAGAAGAGAACAAAAATTTCACCGACGCCCGGTCATTGCTGGAGCACCATCAGTAGCAGCAGACACAATATTGCTAATAGGAATTTCTTTCCCTTGAAAAAATTCTTGCATGATATTAAATATAGAATGTCCCTTTGTACCAGATTCCAAATTCTTAGCAAATAATAACTCTTGATGAATTTTTTCTTCTTTTATAAATCGTACGTATGATGAGAGTAGAGCTTCGTTACTTAGTAGAGTTGATTCATCGAGTTGAATGGAAAATTTGCAAGTCTTTAGGTAATCGCATAATGATATTTCAACGTCATTTGCCATTTCATCTATTCTTCTTTGCACTGAATTATTACTGAGAGGAATTTTTTTAATGATATCAAATGGTGTCTTATGATGGAGAACAGTTTTTAATATCTCTTCGACTGCCGGCAAAATTAATTCCTCGCCAATGGTGTGTAGTTTTCCTGACTTTGCGATTAACAATGAAACGTTGTATGAGGCTCGTAGCTCATCATCGTCTCGTTTAGAAGACGATGCAAAAACGTTTGATATAGTTGGCTGTTTTAAATATTGTTTTTCGAGTTCTTGAAAATAGAATATATCTTTGTTCTTCTTATCAGGATGCATTTTATGTAAATGTTCTTGTAGCCTAGAAGGTTTCATAGCCTCATTTGAAAAAACTTTTCGGCAAATTAAACACATAGGTAATGATTTGTTTGTAGAAGATTCCGCAAATCCATATTTTAAATATTCTATACTGTATTGCCGGCATTTCTTTTTTAATTTAGAAGTAGATTCAGCCATTTTCATACAAAACTTAAATTCTCAATAGATTTATAAATAGTAATGTTTATAAAATGACACACCACTCACGATTATTTACTACGGCAGAGCTTATGATTTACGACTATATATCGCGGCCAAGCACATACAACTAACTAACAAAAAATTCGTAGAGCTGTTGCTTTATACGTTTCATTTCGTGCATGATTCTACTTGTCTGTGTGCGAACATGTCGAAACATGTTATTTTCTATGAACATCGCGCGTTCGCTTATCAACGTGCGAGGACAAGTCATATACTTCGATTCTGAACTAAAAGAAATTATTATAATTATTAGTATTATTATTTAATGCTAATTTAAAACTGCTTATTAACCCTTATTAAATCATTTTTATTTCACCATTCCTCTTGACTGCTTATTATTTGCTTCTGAATCCGCTACCGCCCCCCTAAAAGGCTGCATCGCCCACAGGGGGGCGGTATCGCCCCCGTTGGGAACCAATGGTTTAGAGATTGGAAAATATCGATGTATTATCATTATAGCACTTCAAACCCAAGTTCAGTATGAACCAAATTGTACAAAGTTTCTGTATTGGATTATTAGCATCACCTTAAACTCCTCAACCAGATTCTCTTTCAATTAATTTAGTAATACCGACAAGCAACATATAGGTAGTTGAAGATAATGAAAGAATTTATAGTGATTTAAAATACACTAGGAAGCAATTATTGCATTTTCACAAAAAAATATCTTCCAAATTGCCGAGATAAAAAACTACCAAACAAATAATTTTACAATCAAATTAGGGATGAGCAGAAACGTTAAAGTGATACATTATTACGATTTTTATTATAGGATTTACGACAAACCGTAGAACAAATTTGAGTAATCAAAACGGATAGATAAAATAAGAATGAAGTAGGTCTAAGAAAGCAATGGATAAGGTGAAGCTATGAAAAGAGATGAAACGACCACAAAAATAAAGCGAATGGAAAGAAATTGGAAGAAGTATTGAAAATGCCGCTACTCCGCCACATCGTAGCTCTTAAGTCCCTTCAGTGAAAGTAGAAAAAGTCAACATTATGGTTAGCAATTATTCAGTAAACAATCAACAACAATTTATGAATGCTAATTATCCATTTTGAAAAATAATAAACAAAAATAAACTATGTGAAGCAATGATAAAACTAAACTAAAGCAATTATTTTCAATATTTACAATATAATTTGTTTATGTATGATACCTATTCCATAATTAGGAAAAACTGGTGCTGAAATGACATAGTACGTTGTTCAATGTAAGTAACTTTATAATCTGGATCTAATCGGATTCTGACTTTTTTCAATTAAAAGTTTTCAATATAAATTCAACTGGGATTTTAGAAAATCTCGCAAATAGGAGCCGTGGCCACAAATTTCGAGTAGTAATATGAAAACACAAATGAATTATCTATATCACCTTCACATACATCAGACCAATGCTATTTAAAAATGTTTATCATTGCAGGAAATAATTTCGTTCACTAACATCCAACGATAGAAAAAACATCATATAAGAACCATATTAAAATGCCAATGCCTCGCTCTATCAAAGGATCTGATTATACATGTCCTATTTTAGGCGAGAATTACGTCAATGGATATTGTATATTATGCAATGCAGTAATGCAGTAATGCATTTTGTCGAATAAGCATATTGTAAAACATATAAATATTGTACTATTCAAATAAAAGACAGATTGTATTGTTAAATGTAGTTAATAAACGCCTCATTTGTGTAGTTCGTTTTTTAAAAAGGCCTTCACGAAGTTCAAAAACATCATTCGCGACAAAATCCTAAAATAAACCCAATCAATGGAGTGGGATTTTTTACAAAGGAGTGAAAGAAGTATATGAGATGGAACGTTAAACTTAAGTATTTTTACTTCTAATATCCAACAAAATAATAAAGAAGCATAATATCCAATTGTCTTGTCATAACAAAAGTGAATAATTTGAACAATATACGATTTATTCATAATGTAACAAAGCAAAAATAAAAAAATTCAGGTACAAATATTGACAAACAAATGCATAAACTATTAATTTGCTAAGATAAAGTCTTCTCACCAATCACATACAAGGATTGGAACTGAATAAGAAATGTCTCCTCTATAATTAAAAAAAGAACTTCTAAAAAAATATAACAAACATAAATAAAAAATTCAGCTCAAATGAGAACAGGTAAAAATGTCAACAAGTACAAATGACAACAAGAGATTTTACAAATCAGCTTCAAAAGTTAAGAATCTGAAGATGAAGAACGTTTTCGCTTTCTTGTTTTCTTTTCTTAATCAACAAGTTTTTCGAAAATATTGATTAATTTATTCCTCTGATCATTTGTTCTTTAAGAATTTGATTTTGGTCATTCATCAATTTGAACATTTGAGAAAAATGTTTTTCTGAGTTTTTTTTCAATGTTCTTCAATCTTAAATTAAATTAATATCTTCATTCATTGACATATATACACCATTTTCTTTGATGGATTATTGGAATTCGAATTTTCTTTTGTAACTGATTGTTCTCCATAACCAGCTGATGTAACACTGGGGGCATCAATTATTTCCAATGGATTTTCAGAGACATTATTTCCCACCAAATTTAAACTAACAAGATCTGTAAAAACAATTTTCTCAGAAGTATTCAACTCAGAATTAATAATCAGTTTGAGATTCGTTTTATCTTTCTCGCCAAAGATTTTATGCCAGTCATCCTAGAATTGGGGTGGATCTTTTTTGGCTGTTACTGTTGTTCTTTTGACATAGGCAACAAAATACATGTAAATTGTTGTTACATTATAAATTTATGCTTCAATTTATCAGAGGCTAGCTTGCCTTCTCCTACCCAATATCCGGCCTCATTAATTGTTTTGGCTATTTATCGCCATAAAAAAATATGTCTCGATTTCTTATAATTGAAGCATTTCATATAATAGTCATTTTCAGGTAAACTTAAAACGAAATCTTGCCTTCAATATCCGTGCTAGTTGGTTTTCCCCTAACCAAATCATTCCTGAATCTACCAAACTATAGTTAGGAGTCAAAATGGTACTCCAATTTATTCGCCATTTATTACTTAGAAGAAAAATTATTTTTATAATATTTTATGCACATTCTGTCGACTTGTTCACTCATAGACTTCTCGCTTGTCACCTTTTCCAAAAAACCCTCTCCGCTCGCACTAATGGGGGAACTAGCCTATCACAATTCATCCTTGGTCGGGGCCAGCCTCCTGCCGTCTCAACATTCGGCCATCCTGAAACAATAATGCCCTCATTATTAACAAATAACCCGCTGACCTGCCGGTCAGTAGTAACCGCCATCGCCGTCTCTGTCACCTTCACATTCGATGTCAGTATCATATTCCAGGTAATTCACACTGTGTAACGCATCAATGGATCTACAGCGAATGTCGCCTTAAAACTCTTATAACCTTGAACACCTTTCAACGCCTCTATCACGAATCCTATAGGGTCCATCAAACTTGTTGAACAGCTTATCGCTGACACTAACTCTTGCTGTCTAAGTAGCTGTATTACGCCACAAGACCATATCACCAGCCTTGTACGATACTGCCACATTTAGTTGTTTATCATAACGCTACCTCGTTCGCCTAGCGTTTCTTGCAATATTTTGCGCTGTCTCTCATGAATTACAACCGGTATACCGCCATTTGTACTACACGCCACCGGTTCGGATTCAACGGTCGTCGTTATTGGCAACTCACCAGTTGCATTATTCAGTTATGGTTTCCCTCTCTATTAGCCGTGCACTGCGCCAGAATGCCTTCGACTGATGCCGCCGGAATCATTTCACCCGCCCTCGCCTTGGAACTCGGATTACAGAGTCGTCACCCTGTTGGTCCGAGTGGGTGTCATTCTTGGGCTGTCCCCACCTGGTTACCCTGTTGATCTACTGCCGACGTCGCGTCGTTGACATCAAGATCCGCCATTTCGACACCCGGAACGTCTGCCGTATTCCTCGTACCATAACCAGTACGTGAGCGTACACCTGCTCCTTTACTTTCGCTAGCTAGCTCGCCAATCGCCAATTCGGCTACTCGGCCATGACTATGTGCAAACATCAGACTCGACGGAGAGAAATGCGTGTCCGCGTTGACCGTATTATTAAGGCCCCATACAACATCAGACAGCTTCTCGTCCCACCGGCCTTCTACTTCCGCCGTGGAAGTTAATGCTTCAACAATTGTTTCTATTTGGCTGTTCAACCTGGCCGTTCGCCCTTGGTGTTGACACCCAATTCATGATGTGCTTTACGTCTCTTTTATAAAAAACGCCTTCAATGGCTTACTCGTAAACGCCAGTTATGTGAAGCTAATTTGCATATTATATAAAAATATCATATCATGTATCATATTCATTCATTAGTTGTCAGCATTTAATTATAAACTAACTTGCTACTGTTCTCACATTTTTATCGACATTCTGTTTGTAACTCTGTAACAATAAAGTTGTATTTTAAAATTGAAATTAAACTTTTTAAAAAGATATTTCGTGAACAAAATATCTTAACTGGCGCAGTCAATAGAAGATAGTGGTAGTTCGGTATTTTCGGGAAGTCACGGCATCGAGACCGGTTCTGTGAAAAGACTTAACGTGAGTTTCAACTCTTAGACAACAACCTACACCATCCAGGGGCAAACAGGATCACGTAGGGAGAACTCCAAGAAGTACCTGTAAGTACCGAGTTTTCCTATTACACCTTCCTAATTTTAAGATAGGTAAAATATTTCCCGGTTGGAAATATACTTTACTTTTTAATTATAGTACATTAGTAGAAAATATATACATATATAGTTGTCAATTTATTAATGAACGATTCTGATACAAATATTGAAGAATTGATTTCAAGTTTCAATAATTCATTAAATTTAGAAGAAAACGTTAGTGGTAGTAATATTAACCCAAACAATATGGCTAATAATAATGAACAAATTAACATTCAAATGTTGAAATTAACAGTAGATTTAATTTTACCTTATGACGGCAATAACTCAACTCTCATACAATTTATAGAGAATTGCCAATTTCTTATAGATACATATAGTAATGTAGGTAATGTAGTTATTAATAATTATATTTTACAAGCAATTCGTTCTAAATTAGTAGGAAGCGCTAATCTTTTAGTTGGTTGTAGAACCGAGCTAGATAATTGGAATTTATTAAAAGACGCATTAGAACAATGTTTTGGCGATAAGAGATCACTAGAATGTTTGGAGCAGAACCTCTTAATGGCCCATTCTTTTAAAAACGAATCAACATTAGATTTTGCTAGAAGACTACAAGTGTTAAAAAGCCACCTGGTTCAAAGAATTAATAGTTTTTCAGTAACAGAAATACCTGTTAATACTAAAGAAATATATCGTAGACAATACGACCAAATGGCTTTGAAAACGCTTATTAGAAATTTAACCGGTTTGCTACAACAAACAATTAGAATTAAGAATCCAGCTTCAATCGAAGCCGCTATTACATTTATTATAGAAGAAGACAATTTTAATTACTCTACAAATAATTTTAAATTTAAAAACAATTCAAAAACTAACATAATTTCAGAAAATTATAATAGACAAGTATTAAATAATCATAACCATCATTCGAGTTATACTAGCAATCCAAATCAATTGCCCAGACAACAATTCCAACAAACACCTCAAACTAATTTTAACTACCGAAATCAAAATCCAATACAAAACTCAAATAATCCGAACCAAATTAATAATTACAAAAACCATAACCAATTTCCTAGTCAACCAATTCAAATCCAACATCGACAAATGACTAGAAATTATCCAACCAATAGACAAGTATTTGGACAACCAAAAAATGTTTTTGCTCCTACTGGTAAAGCTCCAGAAAATAGACCAGAACCAATGTCAATAAACTCGAGAAACACTTTTAAGCCTAATCAACCAAATAACTATTTTAGATCCGCTCATCCCAGAAATTTTATTTCGCAAGAATTGCACCAAATTCAAACCGAATCAGACTCACTTGATTCGAACATTAATTACCCAGACTTACAACTTACAACGTCGAAAACCAAACTCATAACATTGATCCCGCTACGTATAATGACGACTCTGTAAATAATAATAATCAAAATTTTTGGAAGACGAGCCTGGAAGACAATTTAACGTAAACGAAATATTTTCTTATTGTAGCAGCTCTGAATTACCGTATATAAAAATCAACAATCCTCCGATAAAACTCCTAGTTGATACGGGTAGTATGCAATCAATATTAGATCCTATCATCGCAGAAAAATTCTTTCCTAATACTATTTTTCAAGAAACAACTAGAATTACAACAGTAGCAGGTGATAAAGACGCAAAATTTAAAGCAGAAATTCCAGCTTTCCCTGAATTTAAATCACCCTGTACAATACCATATATTTTATTTAAGTTTCACAATTATTTTGACGGCCTCATCGGTTTAAACGTGATTAAAAATCTTAAATTATGTTTTGATTTTGAAAATAATATCCTAAAAAATAATGTTATTCAAATTCCGATTTACTATTTCAAAATATCTGTCGATTCCCACAAGCTGCCGTAAAAGTCCCAGTCAGCTGTTATACCGCAGAAATCATAGTACCCAGTCAAGAAGTAGATAACCTTTATTTCCCGGAAACGATTACAATTGCAGAAAACGGTTTTGCTAAAACTGAAATAATAAACTGCAGTGATAAACGTGTTGAAATTGTAATAAAAGACCGACTGAAAGTAACACCTCTTACTAATACATTAAAACAAAATTTTAATTTTTATGATACCGAGGATATTTTACAGAATAATTATTCACAAAATTCTGACAAAAATATTCAAAACTTAATTATAACCGATAATTTGAATGCTTGAATTTTGTTACGATTTCAAAAAGATAGTTGACAAAGACAAACTAACTTTTACGAACGAGATAAAACACGAAATAAAAACATATGACGAAATACCCATTCATACCAAATGTTACTGCTATTCTTTTATACACAACAACGAAGTTCAACGACGAATAATGGAAAAGTTAGATGACTCGGAGTTTCTCATTTCTTTTTGGTTGTATAAATTTTTCCTTCGCCTTTAACTTTTTCTCTTTGTCGAATCTTTCTCTATACTGTCCACTAAAATTCTGCCATTTCAGTATCTGTTACATTATTTTCTTTCTTTCGTTTTTTATTCTTCTAAAAGTTTCACGTATTCGCTCGACATTAACTTTTCAATTTCTGGATTCATACCACGAAATACTAATCCACATTATATAAGATTTTTTAAGTTAACTATAATAGTTGCTATAAAGACGATGTTCGTTTATATCTCATTTCATCTATAATTTCATTCCTATACCTACATTTGATTCCTTTCAAAACCATCAACTGATTCTTCTTCTACTTGTTTGGTTTTCTTCATACATTTCATTTTCAAATTGCTTTTGTTTATCCATTATTAAACTTTGATTTTAGATTATTTTTTGGTTAAATTGTAAACTATTTCATGTTTTGATATAATCTTTAGTGATACTAAAGCACTCGACCCTTTCGACCCTACTGAAGAAACTATTATTAAATATTTCTAGAAAATAGGCTTAAACGACTCACAAATATGTATCAATCAATAGCAGAAAGGTCATTGAAAGAAAAAGAAAAATTAATTTCAAAACGCAACGAAAGTCGCGAAGATCCAGTAAATATCGAAGACAATCGTGAAGCCAAGCGGAATAAAATAAAACCTCGACATGTGAAATCTAAAGCAAAACGTGACTTAGGTTCAAAAATACTTTGAGATAAAAATAAGGAGATTCATAAATCTATTGCTAAGAAACCCAATAATAAATAAATAATTTCTTTACAGAATTATGATCAGAACGAAGTTAAACCTTATCCTTACCCTATTTCTAATCCTAATACCAAACCCGATTATGCCACTTGACTTAGGACCAGCTAAAATAATTGAAACCAAACATACATTTTTACACTATATCGAAACAAACCAATTAATTTCTCAACTACAAAATATAGAATACTTTTATATTAGATTCGAACGACTCCCAAACACCACGAATTTAGAAAATAACAAAAATATGATAATCGATCTACGTATTCTCCCATGCTAAATACTTACTCAAAACAACTACAGAAAAATTAAATAACTTAACTCCTGTTAAACGACAAAAACGCGGATTAATAAATGGAGTAGAAACCGTTAGTAAATGGCTATTTGGTACTCTAGACAATGACGACGAGATGAAATATAATTCACAAATAGAAAAATTGTTTCAAAATCAAAATTCTATCAAACATAAATTAGAACTCCAGACATCCTTAAATCTCTACCTTATCGACCACTACAACAAAACTGTTCTAAGTCTAAATAAAAACCAACTTTCGATAAGAATAAAACTAAAAGAATTGTCCACAGAACTAAGTAATTTTACAGAAGATATATATATATATATATATATATATATATATATATATATATATATATATATTTATAACTACTTAAGATTTTCTAACGCTTTAGACCAAATCATTCTAAATTGCCAAAATCTCATTAATGTTCTAGATAATTTCCAAAACGCCATTATGTTTGCTCATTCAGGAGTTTTACATACTTCAATAATCCCTATTAATGAACTACTAAAACTAGTAGACCATTTAGGAAATCTTTACGGAGAAAATAAAATCCTTAAATTCAAAAATCCATTTCACTAATACGAATTAGCCGGTATACAAACTCTAATTAATAAAGCTAATATTATTTTCGCAATACATCTACCCATCTTAAAAATTAATAATTACCAAACTTTTCGTCTTATTAGCCTACCCTACCATAACTCCATAATCATTCCCGACAAATCCTTTTTGATACTCGGTACAAGCAGTCATCAATACGAAGACATCCCATGTGCGAAGTTGAACGACCTTTATCTATGCCAAAATCACGAAGATATCAGTCCAGACTCTTGCATCATCCAAATTTTGAAAGCTGAAAACCCACCTGTCGAGCAAGCTCAGCAATTTTGGCTCACCCGCTGATTGAAAGAATTAACGACCAGTTTATCCTAGCTTTACCTTCAAGTGTGCCGATCAAGATTGAATCGAACTGTAACAAGAGACGCATTTTATTGGTCAAACAAAATACTCTATTCAAAATCCCCGCAGGATGTGAAATTAAAACCGAAAATTCTACATTTAGTAATATCCAAGAAATAACAGCAATAAATCCATTAATAGTTCCAAAATTCGAATGGGAATTCACGAAAACAGGAAAATCTACAGAAGTACCCATAAAATTAGAAGCAATCGATCTTCAATCCATTAAAGATTTGAAACTCCAAGCTGAATTAACGAAGCCAATACAAAATCAAGAAACACACCCCGCAGTATGGAATATTCCCGGCCTTCTATCACTCCTAATACTAGCTGCCGTAACTTATATACTCTGGAGATATTTAAAACTGAAGAAAGAAGCTAACCACCAACCCCAACAAAACAACCCCTTTGACGGTGTTGTTCTATCTTAAGGAGGGAGGAGTTATGTGAAGCTAATTTGCATATTATATAAAAATATCATATCATATTCATTCATTAGCTGTCAGCATTTAATTATAAATTAACTTGGTACTGTTCTCACATTTTTATCGACATTCTGTTTGTAACTCTGTAACAATAAAGTTGTATTTTAAAATTCAAATTAAACTTTTTAAAAAGATATTTTGTGAACAAAATATCTTAACTCGCCTTTTCCTGATCGGATATCAGTCGCCTAGGTTAACCGAATTCGACAAATATCTCATTCAGACGTACTATCGTTTCGCTTGCCTTTAAGGTTCTCCTGCTTGCTTCGGAAGATCGAATTTAGTAAACCCATCTTCACAGTTAAGACAGGACTTTATGTATTTCGCCACAAACTGCCTCATCCTCGGAAACCAGTAGGTTTCCGATATCAGCCCACGAGGATGACCAATTTCATCATGATGTTTTCTTAAAATGCAAAATCTCGCCATTGCAGGTACATGCAATCTATCGCCTTCAGAGGTTCTAGGATACAGACGTATGACTAGTGTCTGGTGTACAATCTAATATTAATTATTGAAAAATATTTTTTTTTATTAAAATTAACGTGCTCGGCGACTATGGCCACTTGCACAAAACGATTACATTGCTATATAAAATACAATAAGACAATAATATCACATGTATGTTTCGTTAAATTTTGCTGTAAAGCTGCACATCTTTGAGGAATTGCAGTAGGCTGTTAATTTGCACTGGATTATTTAGCATATATCGTAGGCTTGATGAGAGGTGGTAATGTTGTCTCCTGGCTGAGAACTGGTGACATTCAGTTAAAATGTGTTTTATTGTCAAATGCGATTGACAAATTTGACAATAGGTTCGGTTGCTGGATGTCATTAGGTATCCATGCGTTCACTTAGAATGTCCGACGCGTAGTCTCCTTATTATGGCTAGATCTCGCCTTGTAAGTTCTGTAGGAGCAAGAAGAGGGCTATTGATTGACGGCTGTATTTCGTGTAAAAAAGAGAGGTTTGTATCCCAGTGCTGTTGCCATATAATTTCCGTTCGTTTTTTGATGTGTGCCTTCAAGTCATCACATATTTGGATATTGTCAGTAATGTCAGTGAATATTGAGGCAATTTTCGCGTAATGATCAGCGTGTTCATTGCCTGCTATACCAATGTGGGATGGTAGCCAAATTATAGTAACTGATATATCTTGGGAAGTGATAAGCTGGTGGTAACTATCTTGGATATTTTGGGCAATTGGATGTTTGGTAAATATATTTTGGATAGTCTGGATAGAGGCTAGTTAGTCTGTGCATATAGCTACATGCTTATTTGTTAAAGTGATGTGTTGAATTTGGGTAGAAAAGTTGACCGATTGGGAATTAGAATCGTCAAAGGATTACTTCTTACCTTTTTTTTTCTCCTGACTTCTTCCAAAGGTTGCAACCTTTCCCCTCTAATAAATGGACTGTATCTTCTTATGTTAGGGTTGGTATCGTGAAACACTGAAGATCGGCACTCGCGCACAAGTTTCGTTAAGATATGTATTCTCTTCGAACCCGTATATCGAAGTGACAGATAGTAGTTAACTATTTAACCTGATTCGAAGACCAGTGTTGTATACAGTGTGTCCTCGAATAAGGCAAGACAATAACCATTTGACGTTATTTAATTATGAACAGCGGTCAATTTACAAGCATTGAAAACTTATATTAAAAAGAATAAATATATATATATATATATATATATATATATATATATATATATATATATATATATATATTTATATTAAAGTATATCCTAAAAACTAAACATACCCCCCCCCCCCCAAAATGCATAGTATTTTAACTAAATTAAACAGTAAAAAAAGATGGTAAAGGGCATAACTTTACCATAGGTCTCTGAAGGAGACCCTGAGCGGTCTTAACATTGGCCACTCTGGCGATATCATCTGAACCAGGAAACACTTTTACAATTCTACCCAACTTCCAATGTAAGGATGGAGAATTATCCTCTTTAATGATGACTAAATCGTCGGGTTTCAGTGGATTTTCTTTATTTAACCATTTATTTCTTTGCTGGAGAGTATTTAAGTATTCTGTGTGCCACCTTTTCCACACATCTTGTTGCAGCCTTTGCAAAAGTTGCCAACGATCCAGTTGATTCAATTTTAGATGAGTGAGATCGGGATCAGGCACCGCAGTGGGTGGTTCTAACATGAGAAAATGATCCGGAGTAAGTACCGAAAGATCCTTTGGATCCGAACTTAGGGGATATAAAGGCCTAGAGTTCAGTATGGCTTCTATTTGAGTTAGGAGTGTGTAAAACTCCTCAAAAGTGTCTTACGACACGGAAAATATGAGACTTTACAGACTTTATGCCAGCTTCACTCAGTCCATTAAAATGTGGACCGGAAGGAGGAGAAAATGAAAACTTAATTCCCTCTGACTCCGAAGCCAATTGCATATATTCATTGAGCATTCGAGAAGCCCCAATAAAATTAGTGCCATTGTCGCAAAAAATCTGTGAGCACCTACCTACCACGCCGTGCTACAAAGCGACGTAATGCTGCTACAAATGCATCAGAAGAGAGACTGGAGACTAACTCTAGATGAAGTGCCTTTGTTGCAAAACATACAAAAAGGCAGATATATGCCTTTTGAGACTTGATACCGCGTCCCTTAAGAGGTGTAACCAAAAAAGGCCCACCATAATCCACCCCAACACAAGCAAAGGGTTTAATTTGGTTGATACGACAAGGAGGTAAATTTCCCATAAAAGGGGTATGTGACACTGGTTTTAGTCGGAAACATCGATGACATTGGTTCAAAACTCGACGAATTGCTCGTTTAGCGGAGAGAATCCAAAATTTTTGAAAAATGAGAAAGTGTACATGCTGAAGCCCCGGATGACAGTGCTCCTTGTGAATACTTTCTACGATTAAATCAGTCAACCGGTGCTGACGAGGTAAAATAGCCGGATATTTTTGATCATATGCTAATCCTGAAAACTGTAAACGTCCCCCCACCCTCAGAATTCCACCCTTATCGATAAAAGGATTTAGTTTCCTGAAAGGTTTGGATAAAGCCGTACCGGCTATCAAATTTTCAATCTCAGATGAGAAACATAAGTGTTGTACTCTTTTAACCAAGATCAAAAGAGCACTTTGAAGTTCTGAATCAGTAAAGGGGCCAAATATTTTATTGGTAGAGTATTTTATATTATGAATGAAACGAAAGGTATGACCAATAACACGCTTTATTTTATTTAGTGACGAGAATTTGTTTAGGAGATAGTCGAGTGTATCTAGTGACACAAAAGTAGTAAGAACTAATGGTTTTTCTTCGGGACAAGATACAACAGAAATTGAAGATTCTGGCCACTGCTTCCTTGGGTTGATTAACCATGGAGGGCCAAAAAACCACAAAGAATGATTGATAATTTGTCCTGGCAGTAGGCCTCGGGAGGCACAATCTGCTGGATTACAAGTCGTCTGAACAAAATGCCAAGGATCCGCAGCAACCCTTTCTTGTATGTGAGCCACACGGTGGCTTACAAAGGTTTTCCAACGCCATGTGGGTGATTTAATCCATGATAAGGTTACCATGGAATCAGACCATGCAAAAACTTCATCAATTTTGATTTTACCCTGGAAAGAACCAAGTATAAAGTCTATTAAATCAGCTAACAAAACTGCTGCACACAGTTCTAACCGCGGTATTGGAAGGACTTTAAGTGGAGCAACTCTAGTTTTGGCACTAATTAAGTAAATCTGAGAGGTGTTATCTGTACCAGTAAACCTAAAATAGGTCACCGCAGAGTAGCCTTTTTCTGAACTATCAGAAAAGCCATGCAATTCGCACGAAATAAACTTCGTGGATAAACAACGAGGTATACTGATCTGTGAGAGGAGCGGAAGTTCAGACTTGTACTGCGCCCATTTATCAATTAGATCTTCGGGAGTAATTTCGTCCCAGTCCAAGCCTAAACTCCAGAGGTATTGGAGCATATACTTAGCAAAAAAGGAAAGTGGAGCTAGGAAACCAACTGGGTCGTACATCCTAGCCACTTCCGAGAGAATTATATGTTTAGAACAAGACCTAGAGAGAGGCTGAACTTCATAAGAGAACGTATCTAAAGAATTATTCCACCTTAGACCTAAGACTTTAATTACAAAATCATGAGAGTCAAAAGAGGAAAGAGAGTGTTGACAATCGTCAGGAGGTAAATTTTGCATTAAGTCGGGATGATTACATGCCCATTTTCTTAAGACAAAACCCCCTTTAGCTAACATGGAAATTAATTCAGACTGCAAAAGCTTCGCTTCTTCTATAGTAAAAACACCGGTTATGACATCATCAATATAAATATTTGAGAAAAGTGAGGTTGCAGCTCGAGGAAAATATTTTCTTTATTCGTGAACTAACTGATTAATAGTGCGAAGAGCAAGAAAAGGAGCCGATGATACACCATAAGTTACAGTGGTAAGCTTAAAATCTTGAACAGGATCTTGGGGAGAAAATCGCCAGAGAATCCTTTGATAGTTCTGATCCTCTTCCGTTATTAAGATTTGCCTGTACATTTGTTTGATATCGGCGATTAAAACAAAGGGATGCAGTCTGAATCGTAGTAAAATTCCTACGATATCCTTTTGCAACTTTTGACCGACAAGAAGAGAATCATTTAGAGATATCCCCATAGGAGATTTAAAAAAAGCATCAAAAACAACCCTGAGTCTAGTTGTATTACTATTGGGATTTTTTACGCAATGATGAGGAATATAGTAAACCCTTTCAAATGACGAGGGAGGTTCTACCCGGACCATATGGCCTGTAGACAAGTAGTCTTTCATAAAGTTATTATATTCAGAATTCAGCTGAGAATCTTTTAGAAGACGCAGTTCCATGGCTTTTAATCTCTTAAGAGCAGGTGTTCTAGTATCCCCAAAAAATTGATCAGGACTTTTGAAGGGAAGAGAAACACCGAAACGACCAGTAGCTAACCTTATGTAAGACTCTTGGAAGATAGTTTCACATTTCTTATCATCGTCCGATATTTGATAAGATGGAGGGATGCCCTCGAGTTCCCAGAATTTTTGTAGAGTTGAATCTAGAGAAGTGAGGCATGACGATAGAAAGGAATGAACGAGTATTTTGTGAGGAACATTCATTTTACCCATTAAAATCCATCCAAAACTCGTATTTACAGCAGTCGGTTCACCTTCTGCTCCTTGAATTTTATCAGGTTTTAATATTTTTGATTATACGTCAACTTCGAGCAACATGTCTATAGAAGACGAGATGTTGAACGTTTTATCGGCCAGATCTAAATTAGCAGTGTGAGAGAATGAATCAGTAGAAAAGTAATGAACTGGCATATTATTGCAAATTTTGGATAATATTTGAGCATCTATATTAAAGGATGGGACTGTCTTTCCAAGGGGTTTCAAGGTACAATGGATGGACTTGCGGGAAAAGGTTCCACTATCCTCTACTCCACCAATTTGCATAGGAGTATCGAATCGAGGTAAACCTAATCTTTTAGCACATTTTTCAGTAATAAGAGACACTTGAATGCACCCATCAATTAATGCTTTAACCTTTTGAAAATGTCCACGAGAATCAAGCACCTCCACCTGAGCAGTAGGCAACAAATTACAAGAAGAGACTGAGGTATGTAAGACAGTAGCAGAACTACCCGGTATTGAGTCATGGCAACTGGAATCTTTAGTGAAAATTGAGGGAAAGGTAGTGCCTACAACACCGCCAGTTTTAGCACCTAGCTAATCAAAATGTAACAGGGTATGATGCCTTTTCTGACAGATTTTGCATCCACTACTGGAACTACAATTGTTGGTAGAATGTTTACTACCTAAGCAATTAGTACACCATTTATATTGTTTAGATAACTCAAATCTCTCTTTAGGCGTTTTAGAAGAGAAAGTAGAGCACTTATATATTGAGTGACCCGACTTACATAGAGCACATTTAGTTTGTTCTGTATTAGTAAGAAAGGCAGAACTTTGCGGTTTTGCAGTTTTTATGAATGCAGATTTGTTACTTGAAGAAATACTTTTCTTTGGGGCGTGTATCAATACCACCGAGTCATATGCATCACACTGTTTCTCAAGAAACTTATACAAATCATGGTATTTTGGAATATCTGAGGATGGACAGGGATTTTCTTGTTCGAAACGATGAAGCGTTTCAGAGTCAATTTTTTTGCTTAACATGTGAAAAAGTATAAAATCCCAATCGTTCACCGGCAATCCCAAATTTTTAAGAGCTTCTAAATTATCGAAAAATAGTGCCAACACTTGCCTCAGCGCTTTTGGAGATTCTAAATTTATTTTCTGAGTATTATAAATTTGTTCCCAGTAGAACGTAGCTAATTTTGGAAGTGTTTTACTAATTTTTTGTATGCTACCTCATAATTGTCTTCCGTAAGATTGATATTTTTAACGAGAATGAGAGCTTCACCATAGAGAGTTATTTCAATACGTATACTAATACACAATTAACAATATCTCTTTTTATTTTTAAATATTATTAAATTAAATAAGTGTGAGACAAACTGTATACAGTGTTACCGTTGTTCAGAATAAATAAAGATTGCCTTTAAGTTCCAAACCAATCGATAAATTTACTGTAATTAGCAAAAAGTTAATTGTTTCAGAGCAAAAAATTAAGAGTGCCAATGCCAATTGACCTTCAGTATTAATAAATTTACGTGTTTAAAAATCACGAAAATTATTATTGATTTTAAAATGATAGAAATGTTAATATTTTAACTTATGAAATTTGAAATGAGAAAAACATTAAATCCGCCGAAGTGACCAAAAAAAGATGTTGAATTTGGGTAGAAAAGTTGACCGATTGGGAATTAAAATCGTCAAAGGATTACTTCTGACCTTTTTTTTTCTCCTGACTTCTTCCAAAGGTTGCAACCTTTCCCTTCTAATAAATGGACTGTATCTTCTTATGTTAGGGTTGGTATCGTGAAACACTGAAGATCGGCACTCGCGCGCAAGTTTCGTTAAGATATGTATTCTCTTCGAACCCGTATATCGAAGTGACAGATAGTAGTTAACTATTTAACCTGATTCGAAGACCAGTGTTGTATACAGTGTGTCCTCGAATAAGGCAAGACAATAACCATTTGACGTTATTTAATTATGAACAGCAGTCAATTTACAAGCATTGAAAACTTATATTAAAAAGAGAAAATATATATATATATATATATATATATATATATATATATATATATATATATATTTATATTAAAGTATATCCTAAAAACTAAACATGATGTGTTTGAGGGCTTGAAGTATGCTAAATAATTCGCCAGTATGGACGCTGCATAAAAGAGGGATAAGGGAGGAGTTAATATGAGAATGGGACGTTGTAACAGAGCAGCCTACTCCTGTTTCATTTTTTGAGGCATCAGTATATAGAACTAGATCATATTTATTTGTTAGTATGATGTTATTAAAAGCTTTCATTATGAGTTCCCTTGGTGATATATGTTTGTCGTATTTTGTAAGTGATGTGTTGAGCTGAGGACTGATAATGACCCAAGGTGGAGTCTGGGGTAGTGGGAGAGGAGTTGTTTGCCGTAGATTTATGTCATTAAGTAGCTATGCTAGCACTGATGGAATGGGTTTAATTGATGATATTGGGTGTGCGTTGTGTGAGGTAGATGTCGGTGATATAAAAAGGGGGTATACTGGATTATGGGGGTTCGAGGAAACGGAGGCTGCGTAAGAGAGAAGTAGCTGTTGTCGTCTTAACCAAAGGGGTGGTTCATTGGCTTCACAATAAAGGTTTTCAACAGGGGTAGATCGGAAGGCTCCTAGGCAGAGACGTAGAGCTGTATTGTGTATGGGGTTTAAGAGGTCAGTGTATGGTTTGGAAGCTGACATATATATGTAGCAACCATAATCTAGTTTGGAGCGTATAAGCGATCTATATACTTTAAGGAGGGAATTTTCGTCGGCACCCCAATGAAAATGTGAGAGGGTTTTAATTATGTTGAGCCTCTTACTACACTCACCTTTTAATTCTAGTAGATGTTGTTTCCAGGTAAGTCGTCAGTCATAAGTAACACCGAGTATTTTGCAGTGGCCAACTAGAGGGATACAAATGTTGTTGATCATAATACGAGGGGATGGGGAGGGAAGGCGTCGGCTGAATTTAATGATTTTAGATTTTGTGTAGGATAAAGATACACCTAGGAGGTTAGTTCTGTAACCAAGGGTATCGACAGCAGATTGAATTAGTTTCGATGTGGTAGAGACAGAACGTCCGTGGCAGTCTATTATTAGATCATCTGCATAAAGGACGTGTCTAATTGGTGAAGAAAGATTAGAGCATAAATCGTTTATCGCTAAATTGAATAGTGTCGGACTTAAAACCGAGCCCTGTGGAACCCCATCCGATTGGATGTAAGCTAATGAGAAAATGCCATTAACTGAGACTCTGTACGATCGTGACGATAGAAAATTTTGGATAAACTGAAATATGTTGCCATTGATGATATGAAGGGTGAGTTTGTTCAGTATACAGTGTCTACTAATAGTATCAAAGGCACCTTCAATGTCAAAAACAGCGGCAATACATTCTTGTTTCTTATTCAATGCCTCGGAAATATGGCTTTGAAGAAGTACTAGGTTGTAATGGACTGAGTGATTTCGTCGGAAGCCTGACTGCTCTTTAGCAATTATATTATGTTTGTCAAAGTACCATAAAAGCCTTTTGTTAATCATTTTTTCAAAGATCTTGCACATGGTACATGTTAATGATATTGATCTGTAAACACTGGGTGAGGTAACCGCTTGATTTGGTTTTTTAATGGAAATTATGACTGAGGTTTGCCACTGGTTGGGGATTGTGTTGGAAGTCCAAATTAAGTTGTACATTTCAAGAAGTTTACGTTGGCCTTCAAAGGATAGTTTTTTTTATAAAGATATAGGGGATATCGTTAGGACCAGAAGCAGTGTTCTTGGAGGATTGAATGGCCGAAGTTAGTTCTGTGTGAGAGAAAGAAGAATTTAGATAAGTGATGTCTTCAGTTGTTATGGTAGAAGATATAGGAGGTGTGGCAGTCAATGCTTCATGTGGGGTGGGTTTGATTTTGCTTCTGAATTTCTCAAAAAAATGTTTGGCTAGAGTTTCACCAATTTCTTGATTCTCACTCATTACAGTGTTGTTAGAGATAAGATTGGCTACTTTAAGACTGGTATTGTTTCCTTGAATTTGTCTAATTTTTTTCCATAGAACAGTGGGATTAGTATTTTCGTTGATTGAGGACACATAGTTTCTCCAAGAAGATTTTTTACTTTGTTTTATGGTATATCGAGTCTTGGCTCTGGCTTTTTTCAGTTTTAAGAGATTATCTTGGCTCTTGTTTATTCGGTAATTTTTGAGTGCAAATTTTTGTTCATCTACAGCAATTTGACAAGAGGTATTCCACCAGGGAACTGTTTTTCGTTTGTTTGAAATCATATTTTTGCCAATGTGTGCATTAGCAGCTGAAAGTAAGGCGTTTATAATTAACGTCATGCTATTGTCTGTATTGTCGGAGAACGAGAGGGTGGATAAAGTGGTATCTGTATGAGTTGTGTAACTGGGCCAGTCAGCATTATTTAGGCGCCAGTAGCTCCTGGTTAAACTTTGTTGAATATTTGGTTCATTGGATGATATGAAGATGGGATAGTGATTGCTGCCGTAAATGTCATCGGCAATTTGCCAAGTTAGTAGAGTAGCTGATTTAGGGTCACTGAAGCTCAGATCTATAGAGGAGAGAGTTCCTGATGAAAAGTTGAAATGTGTACTGGAGCCTGTATTCAATAGGCAGGATCCTGTGCAATTGATTACTCTTTCAATGGTTTTCCCTTTACCGAATGTATAGTTGGATCCCCACATGGTGTTCTGGGCGTTAAAATCACCTACAAGAATATATGGTGTAGGAAGTTGGTAGATAAGGTTTAATAGCTCTGTATCTTTTAGTGGGTGGTTAGGTGGAATATATATGTTGCAAATAGTAAGCTTATTAGGACACCAAGTGGTTATGGCAATGGCCTCAAGATCTGTTGTGAGTGGGAGGTGAGACGAAAACAGTTCGCTTGAAATAAAGATTGATGTGCCGCCAGCGGCACGTATACTGTTGGTGCGGATAAAGTGATATCCTTCAAAGTTTTTTAGCTTAGGGAGTTTGGATAATTTGGTGTTGGTTTCTTGAAGGCATATTATTTCAGGCTGCTCATCGACAACTAGTTGCTGGATTATTTCTAATCGAGGAAAGAATCCATCACAGTTCCATTGAATTAATTTGAAAGTGGCTCTTGACTTGGAGGTGATAAGGGTGGCTGTGAGGATTTTTGCAGACATTCTTCATCAGTTTGATACTCGGAAGAAACGCTTATATTATCAGAGTCTTCAGGATTCATTTGTTGTTTAATTTTTTTCCTAATTCTTGTAAGGCGGTTTTTGAGGGACCTTTCCTTCGTTTCGGTATACAGGAGTGATATGTCATTTAGTAATCCTTGAGTGTTTGAGGTGAAGATTAGAGCTTCCTTGAGAGGGTCTATATTCCCATGTGTATTTTCTAAGAAAGCTGTGAATTGGGTTTCTGTAAGAGTGAGATCCGATGGATTTTTTTCATAAATAGCGTGTATTGCTTTTTGAGTGGAGGGTGTTAAATTATGATGATCAGAGATTATTGTTTTCGATTTTTTCTTTAGATGTTTAGAGGAGGTATTAGGGTTAGTAAATGAAGGGGGAGCATTTGATTTGTTGTTGGTTCAGGTGTGATTTCCGGTGTGAGTTAGAGAGGGGTATCAACATTGCTATCAGTTGATATGGCCCTTTTTTGTCCGTGAGTTAGGGAAGTTAGTAATTGAGTTATCTCAGTTTCTTTCGAGGAATTTGGTAGTGTGAGTTGTCTGGGAGCACTATCGAGAGAAATATCAACAGTAGATTCTGATATAGAGTTGGCGGGGGGTGGGATGTCGTCTTGTGTTTGGGATGTAGTAGTATTTGTGCAGGAGTCAGCAGTATGTCCTGCTTGTTTGCATAGGAAACATTCAAGCTTATCAGATGATACAAATATTCTATATTGAGTATTATCATGCGTAATTAGGAGAGTTGTTTGTACGGAGAAGTTATCATTTTCAGGAATAACGTAAGAAACTCTACGTAAACTCATAATGTGAGCGTATTCATCACCTAGTACGCCACATTTTACAAACGAAACAGGGGAGGCTAACTGTAGTCCAATATATTTTAGAGCTTTTTCAATTATGGCGTGAGGAATGGTGGGAGATACATTGGATATGAGAATACGTTTTGCCGGCGTAATAAGTCTTCGTATAGGGATAGTTGTGGAATTAATGGAGATGCTCTGATGGGCACTGATAAGATCATTGACAATATTACTCGAGAATAGATAAATACAAATACGGTTATTTGAGATTCGTGGCGCAAAGGTAATATTTTTAGGGGTAACAATGTCCCCTACAGCTTTTACATATTCAAAGAAAACGGTGTTGGAAATTGCATGTAAGATAATGGCTTGATCCCTATTTGGAAAAGTCGGAGGAGGAGGTTTAGTTAGGGTTGCAGCAACATAAGATTTTGTGCTGTTACTTGTGATAGGTTGTGATGACGACATTTGATTTTGGTTGTTAATGGAGCTCATTTTTGTGAGCGGCCCTGGTTACCAAAACCACTTCACAATAAATTTTATTAATGCGACAGACGTCTCAGAAGGTCTCTGGGTAATATAAAAGGAATATATCAGTTACCTGTTGATTCTAATGCTACGCCACTGGAGAATTTAATTGTCCAACTGACTAATAGTAAGGATTCGTAGTTTGTAAAACAAAAACACTAATTGACTGTTAGTTATCACATGTTGATTATTATTTGCACAGTATTATCACAAAAAACTATTGATAATATTAAAGAAAAACACGTAAATAGCGTAAAAAGTTGTAAGAGTCGCAGTTAACGATGTTCACTCGTTGGCTGACTCCGTTGCTACCGAAAAATATTTTGAACTGCGAACCATTTCTAAAATATTAATTCTTACTTTAGGCGACAATAATTCAATTATTTCATTCTGTGGCAGGCTTAAATAATGAGTCATTTTAACAGATTTGGTTTGGGAGTTACACACTCGGCTAACGTGCTGTCTCATCACTGAATCAAAAGAGGCAACAGCTTTTAGAAAATTTTCATTATCATGTATCATGAAAAGTAATTTAGAAGAACCTTGAAATGCCAAGCATTGTGTAGTAGATAAATACTGAACAATCGCAATAATTCTTTCCAACACATCGGGCCAATATTTTTTTCCGTTTCTAAAATCCGCAGGTGATGAGCATTAACAGTCGTAGATGTCTCCAAAAGTGGTAAGAGTTTTACAAAAAAACTTACAACAAAAACAAAATACAGAATCTTTAGAAATAGAGTAAATAAGCCAAGTCCTTTCGACTTTTTCTCCATTTGCTAGACTTCTTACAAAGTATTTGCACGAAATGTTTTTCTTATCTTTATTACTAGGAAAGCTAAAACTGATGTCTATCAAAGGCGGACCACGTTTAACCAATATTCTAGCTATCTCATTGGTGATTCTTTCGGGCCACAAACCGGGGTCGGACTAGCCTCATCAAAGCCTTCTTCGAAAGTGTCACTTGCAGCAGGTGTTTCGGTAGCTGACATTACCGAACTTCTTACACAAGCTGAATTACCTGAAGTGGATTGTTCAAGTACTGTAGACTAGGACGGTGTCATCGCTTCATCGGGCTCAGCATAAGTAGAAGCTGTTTTGCTGCTACAACCACCGGCACTTGTTGCAGGACCTGATGTTACCGTGGTCGCTTCTGTTGAAATTTCAGATAGATTTAGAATCTCGAGATTGGGTCGCATCGATAGTCTCCGTGGAATCTTTATTGTTTTGCAAGAAGTGCTTTACAGATCCAGGCATTTTTTCCCTTTCTTGTAGTCTCAGTTTCTTTTGCTCGCGAAACTTTGTAACTGACGGTCTCTTTCTTTTACCCTGAAAAAAACAAGTAAATAATTAGTAAAAATGGGAATTAGGAATTAACTTCTAAAGTAAGCATAATAATAAGCACCAAGTTTGCATATTTGAGTAAAAAGCAATTTGTTCGAGCCCTTTCAGCTTCAACCCTTTCAAAAATAAAGACAGAATAAATATTAAACTAATTTGTTCTTGATCTTGAAAACCCTACAAAATGGTTTTTTAAAAAGATCGATAGCATAAAAACTAAGCGAGTTATGGATAAAAAACCAATTACTTTTTTAAACTCGTACATTACATTTCAATTAATCGAAGGATATTTGGGTAAAAAAAATTAATTATAGCCATTATCCTATAAAGGGTTAATGTTGATAGTATAAAGTAGGGAACACTTACCATTTTATAAAAAAACAAACCGTTGAAATTATAGTCATCAGGTATTCAGCACTTAATTTTTTAGAAAAAAAAAGTAGTAAACAAAATATTATACAACACAGCACTTGACAAAACGAAAATAACTTTAAATATAAAAATTAATAGGGTCACTTGCTGGCAATCCATTTTGTTTTCCTATATCAATGCCTCAAAGGAAGAGTACATCTTAGAGTAATAATATACCCATTCATAAACACGTTTATTTTTGCGGCCAACAATCCTAAATGCCAGTAGTGAAATAATGAATGAACTACAAAAAGTGGGAGTGGTATTGTGGATATGGCCTTGGCAATTACGGTTGTTTTTCTGACAAACTTGGCATCGAGGAAGCATGATAATCCAAAAACATTAAATTGATTAACTTAAAAGTTTATTTTGTCACTAAAAGTCTTGAAAAACACATCAAAACGAAAGAACTAAATCATTACTCTCTAGTCGTCATGGCGCTCGTATAAACAAACCAAGTTTGACATTATTTACTACAATACTACAGCGTATTCGAAATTATCGTCGAGCACACTCTAACAATATTTGCATCTTTCTTTATATGGTAATTAAACAATGACAAAACTACTAAATATGTTGCCCTTGATATATAAAATAGGTACTGAAGTTTTTAGCGATGTTGCCACTTTTAGTTATAACCATAAACGTATCTAAGGTTACAACAAATACTTGTTTAAGATTTATATGAGAATATGCTATTATTAAATACAATTCAAGTATTTTTAAAAGCAGCGACTGAAATTCATAAATTAATATGACTTTTTTATTATTTAACAAATTTTCAATTAAATTTCTTAATTTCATTTTTCCTGCAACTAAGGAGACTTTGAAAATATCGCAAAGTTGTGGAAGTGTCTGCAAGTGAGCTTAGAATCATGATACAACAAAATAGAAGATATGATCTCTAGCCGTTCGAAATATCGTTCGCCGCGCGCATGACGTCACGCAGAAAGTACAATTTAAAACTATGAGCGCGGGCTAATGCATTTGATGTAATAGAACTTGCGTATGATACGTTGCTAATGCATTTTGAAGGAAAATAAGGATGGTTCAGGTTGAATGAGATATTATTAGTATTATAAAGGCAAAGAGAATGCATGTAAAAGTGTTATATGGAATCGGAGAGCCTACCAGAGCAAAACAATAATTCTAAGATCTTATTGAAATCTGTTTGCTCACTTCGTAAAGTAAATAATTACTGTACTGATACAAAAAAAAACATATTATTATACTTTTTGGATTTTTTGACATTATTTTATAAACATTAAAATTTGTAAATAAATATAAGGAATAAAACAATTAGCAAATTTTAATATTGTTGTTGTTTATTCCAAAATAAGTATACTACAGCGAACAACAATAAAGTACAACTCAGGTACTGTGAAGCATTCTTCAAAATAATAATAATAATGAAATTGTTAATGGTAATAACAAAATATCAAATTAAGATATAAAAATATTATTTGTCAACTTGGATTTAGGAAAAGATTTATTTATTTATTTATTACGGGGAAACCCCTGTTACAATACAACAATAATTAAAACAATAAGGACAGGTATAAAGACTGATACAGCTTAACCAATTAATTTGAAATACATAACACTTTCCATGTAGCTACAGGTAATAAACAATACTTATATAAATAAAAAAATTAAGAACACAACATAACTCAACAAATCACAGCCCTAAGCAATATTTGAACTGGCCCAAAGACGTATTGAAATTATTAAAATTAAAGCTATTCAAAAAGCACAGATATCTATTTATAGGACTCATAGCACCATATGTTGTTCTATGAAAGGGCACATGAAAGGTAACTTGATGGCGAAGACCCTAACAAGGAATGCTAATCCCCATATGACTCAAAAGATCCGCACAATCAACCTGCCCATTTAGGAGTTTAAATATAAATATAGCCCCCAACATATCTCCACGATTACCAAGAAAAGCTAGTGACATTTGTTTTTCAATTTCAGCATAATTATATGGTCTAATATTCTATGGTATTAAATTTATCTTCGCGTTTAGACAAACGGATCCACTCCCGTATCATTTTTTTGTCTTTTGGAAAGGTAAAAAAGCTGACATCGTGTGCAAAGCCTTTCACGTGATTGTCTGAATCACAACCATACACTACACATCTCATTTTGACTAATTTTTGCTAATTTTCAACAATAAATATTTAAAATTAACCGACATAAACATATCCAATAATGTAACTGCAAACTAATTCAAGGCGTTCACTCTCGGCGTGACGTCAGAGCCAGCATGCGCGAAATCATATCTTCTATTTTATTGTATCATGCTCATTGAATAAAAAGTTACTTTTTATTCAATGATCATGCCTTATAATGTGATTTGATGTTTGGGGAAAGAAAAAATCAAAACAAACATATCTATTTTTTATTTGTTAATCTGAGGAGTACATAGAGAAATCAAATAATAATATATTACTTTCCCTATGAAAAGTAGCTGATATTTTCCTATATTTGTCAAGTTTCAGTTGGCTAAACTTCTATATAATCTTTGGCTACACTGGCATATTTGTGGAATTAATTATGTCAAATTTTTGTGTGTCATGAACAGATTTCAAATTATGTTCTCGATAAATAAATTTATTAAAGTAATAGTAAATATGAGTATGCCAAAAACTCAGTCAATATGAAACTAATAAGTCAAGATCTTGATAAAAATGGGGAGGGGTAAGTACAACTGCAGAAGTATTAAAGGTTATGGCACATGTATTTAAACACCTGCTGAAATATTCAAAATGTTTATCCTTATGCTTCAAAACAAATACAAACAGTATCTACTATTTCATAAGAAAAAAACTAGAAAATTCTACATAAAATTGTGACTTAGATCTTTATTCACCACAAATTTTTTATTTTTATTACATTTTCAACCCATATATCTTTTACACTCCTACAGCTACTGCAACTTATGGTTACTTACTTTGGTATCTTAACATTTTGCTTTGCGCTCGAAAAATATGTGTACTGAAATAATTGAATTTTAACTTGTAGTACTGTTGTGCTCATCCCAGAAGAATCTGAAGATATGTGGCATGCTTATAATCTCATTGCTGAAGGAGATTCCGTGAGAAGCACAACCATTAGAAAGGTACAGACTGAATCTTCAACAGGTTCTTCATCTTCCAACAGAGTGAGAACAACATTAACAATTTCAGTAGAGAACATAGATTTTGATACGCAAGCATGTATGTTAAGATTGAAAGGAAGAAATATTGAAGAAAATCAATATGTAAAGGTATGTTAACCAGATAACTGAAACATTGATCAATAATTTATGCCTTGAACTAATATACTTAAATATTAACATTCATGCTTTACAGATGGGAGCATATCACACACTAGATCTTGAATTGAACAGAAAATTTTCGCTTAGAAAACATGAATGGGATTCTGTCTCTCTCGAACGCATTGATATGGCATGTGATCCAACAAAAAGTGCAGATGTGGCTGCTGTCATCATGCAGGAAGGTCTTGCCCATATTTGTTTAATTACTTCTAGTATGACTCTAGTAAGAGCTAAGATTGATGTCAACATTCCCAGAAAGAGAAAAAACTTTGTGCAACAACATGAAAAGGTATAAACTGATGATAATGTTAAGTAGAGATAGTTGTAATAACATTTGAAATTTTATTTAATACTGGTTTGAGCCAAACATTGTTTGAGCGTGCGTTTCTATATACAAAAGCATTATATATCTATCTATATATATATATATATATATATATATATATATATATATATATATATATATATATATGTCTTAGTTGACTGACAGAATGTTTTTAACATCAATTATTGCATCTCTTGTTATTCAAAATAGAATATAGAGTGTTTATAGTAATTAAGAATAATTATGAAGTTTCAATTTGATTCAAATTACCGAATTAACAATTTTCAATCATTATTTATCTACATCAAATGTCCCGAAACTATCTCATAAAGGTATATGATTGAATAAAATACAGACTACTGGATTAATAATTTTCAATCGTTATTTATCTACTACAAAGGTCCTCAAACTATTTCATATAGGTATATGTCTTTGCGTGATCTGGAATATACCTCTTTCGACGGGAATACAGACTTTATCAAAAATTGTTAAACTCGATTATTTGAAAGTATTTTATAGAAAATGCAGTGATTGAATCCGTACATCGTTTCGGACAGATTAATAATGATTTTGAATTGTCACCGAATACACACATAAGAACTGTCCTCATAATATCATTTCATGCATATCCGGATGTCATTTTATAAAATTATCTATCTTCTGTACATAAAATGTTTTATTGATAAATACACTATTAGCATTTAATGAAAAACCTCCTTTGAGACACCGCAACAAACGATAGATTAATTCATTCTTTTAAAAATTTCTAGATGTCCCCATACTAAACATTATGTATAACAACGTGTCATCGAACTATCTATTTTATGTGTATGTCCCTTTGTCGACTTCCAGAATTTTTTTTGGTCATCAAGATTTGCATCTCTTGTTCCTCATAATAGAATATAGAGTGTTTACAGTAATTAAAAATATTTATCAAGTTTAAATTTGGTACAGATTACCGGATTAATAATTCTGGATTGTCACTGAATACTCCTAACACATATTAGAACTGTCATAATATCATTTCATGTATATCTCGAAGTCAACTTATAAAATTATCCACCTTCTCTATATAAATGTTTTATTGACAAATTCACAATCAGCATGTAATAAAAAACCCAATAAAAACATCCCTTGAGACACTGCAGCAAACGATAGAAGAATTTATTGTATTGAAAATATTTAGATGTCCCCGTACTAAACATTACGTGTAGCAACGTGTCCTCGAACTATCTTTCTTATATGTATGTCTCTTTATCAACTTCCAGAATTTTTTTCACTATCAAAATTTGCATCTTTTGTTGGTCCAAATTGAATATAGAATGTTTACAGTAATTAAGAATAATTATCCCCAAACAATTTCATATAGGTATATATCTTCGCGTGATCTGGGATATTTCGCTTTCCACATTTTTATTTGTTAGACATTAACTCTTTTTATTTATTGATTTATTGTTTTAATACTGTATATCTTTGTCAAATTTGAAACAGTAATGGAAGGAAGTCAAGCGAATCTCAACCTTATTCAGTTATTGTTATTTATATTTGGATACGCTATTAATAAGTTCAGCACTAATCACTCTTGGGAATGTCCATGTCATTAAAGTTGAATTATTTATTATGTTATTGTAGTTTAAATAATAAAATATAACTAGTCTTAAAAAACGGAGAAGGATAAGGATAATTTATCAATTGATAATATTAGATTACAGAATCATTTTGGAAAAGTCTAGATGCATGTTCGCGCACTATATAATGAACTACTAAAAATGTCCTCAATCTCAACATTATAATTATATTTTTTTTTCTTATATTTTCATGGGTTTCGGTCAGAAATAAAATCACTTGCTTATAGTGGTTACGTTTCGGTCTATTTTATTTAAACCATTTTCAAACCTTTCTAAAAATGTTTTGAAAACACATTACATTTATTAAAATACATATAATTAAAAGATGTTTTTTTAAAACTTTTTGATTATGCCTCCGTAGAGGCTCGTCTAAAAAAAAGACAATTAATGTACACAAAAACAAAAAATACAAACAATGAACTATGTTAAAAATTATTAGAATGTATTTACAGAGTGTCCTAATTAAAATAAAATTAGAATTAGAAATCTATTTTTTAATTTTTATGATTTTATTTCTGACCGAAACCCATGAAAATATAAGAAATTGAGTATTTACGGTCATTAAAAATATATATATATAATAATTATACTTTAACCTTCCGTGTGCCTCGTATATCTATTGCATATGATTATTGTCCAAAATGTATACTTAACATATGTAAACAACCTGTACGTTTTTATCGTATATAATAAGGACGTTTCTTCAATATGGACAATATATCATTAAAATGTCACAACACAAATCCCGATATCTTATTCAAGATGAAGAGTGTGTGCACTTTTTATGGAGTTATTAATACTTTTCTCGGCATTAGATCTAATTATTTCCAAGGAAAATGAACGTTTCATATTTGAAAGTCTACATTTAGTGAAAAAAAAGTTGCTAGATCGAGAGCAAACTGTACAGGTTACATACATTAGTGATAATTATTAAATGAATGTTAATTGAGAATGTTCTCTAAGTACATTGACAAGAAATTAGAAAATGAACTATTTTTCAATAAAATGTGTAGTTTGAGGGCATAACTTGTAAATATTTTATACACTCTACTTATTAATGGGAAGAATCGAATAATATCCTTGCTTTGAATAAAGATTCTAACAGATTTTTATTTTTTTTTAACCAAAGAAATTTGCAAAGGGTGACCACATCATTTTTTAGAAGGTTGAATTAACTGTACCTGATATATACAATATACTATTAAAAATCACCTGAAGCTCCTTATTATATCAACAGTTCAACCTTCTATGTCTCCAAGAATTGCATATGATTATTCTGTTTCAAAGTATACATTGCGTATATAAACATGTATTATGGAGATATTTGTTATAACGTATAATATGGGAACATGTTCTCAAAATATACATTCAATCGCAGTGTCCTCAGTTTATACGTTAGATTGAAAATTCCTTTTTTCTTGAAAAGTTTTGTTAGAAAATCATTTTCTTAAGTCATATGCTGCTGGGACATTCGTGCACGATAATCAACAAATAAAATTCAGTGTCCTAAACTATACGTTGGACATCATTTATATATATATATATATATATATATATATATATATATATATATATATATATATATATATATTTACATCCCGTCATCAATGCTGCATCATTACATAATGCATAGGGTACTGTGTCTCCCAGAATTATATGTATTATTGCAAATTTTGTAAAAGTATATTGATTTTTTTTAGTATTAAAAACTAAATCACAGAACAAATTTTAATATACATTTCCGTTGCCTCTACGACGCTTTTACATATCTCAATTTTATTGCGTCCGAAAAATATACATTGAAACGGTCCACATTTAATATAGCGTCCTGCAGTGTTGCCGTATGTACATTATAAACAACAAAGCAACGCCTTAGTGAAATAATAAGAAATATATTGTTGAATTCAACAGCTACAGTGCACTATGAAATTTAGAAATTTTTGTTAGTCATTTAGTGATGACGAAGTTGTAATAACTGCTACTAACTTTATATTTTTTATTTGTTTATTTACTTGTTTTTTTTTTTGAGAATCTAATCACTGTTTAATAATTTGAAAACGATTTATTTCAAATAAGTGAGAATCAGTATTTTTTGAAAACGGTATCAGAAGTCAACTTAACTACTTTTCACGCTATTCCCTTTCGGGGTAACCACTAACAACAGTCTTAACCTATGATACCCACACTATTTACCATTCTTCTCCATTCCATCCTGTCCTTACAGACATCTTTTGCTTCACTCACAACCATGCATCTAGTCATACAGCTCTTTCGATTTTGTATGCTTTGAATATCATTATTTTTAAATGATTCATCTATCACTCTGTCATGATGCTTTTCTAGGCATTCCAATTTTTGTTTATCATTCATTCAATTTTCATAAGCTAGCTTAACTACTCTCGTGTTACTCATCCTTTCTACATAGCCAAACCACCTTAAGTTGCTTCTGTTCGTTCTACTTGATAAACTTAGTTCCATTCCACATTCATTCACAGCCCATTCATTTCTTCTGGTTTCACCACAGACAAAACACTATTATGCACCGCTATTTCGATAATTCCATGCTCTTTGAAATAGTCCACATACTTCCAACTATTTTCCTTACTGCGTTCTATTTCCTTGTCGATTTTACCATCACCTGCAAACATTCTTCCCAAGTAGACAAATTCATTTACTTCATCAATTGGTTGTTCATTTAGACTGAAATCATATCCTTAATTGTCGTGATCTCTGTCAAAAACCATACTTTTGTTTTACTACCGTTTACTTTCAAATCCATACTTTCTGTAACAGCTCTTAGTCTATTAATGCATCTGGATCTTTAGATAATAAAACATCTGCATACAACACTCTCGACGGTGCCTCTAGGGCATTGATAAAGCATCTGTACAATCTTCACATTGTACAGAAATTACGGTTTCCTCAGTTTTATGATATGTTAATAGACTATGGTGTAATGTTTTTTGGTCATATTATGTTCGGGCGTAATTCTGCCTTTCACTATACACATATTTCCTTCTCTTCTTACTTGTACATATCCTACCACATTGTCACTATTATTTTCTCTGGCAGATCTACAAGTAGTAATAATAAAAATTTTCACAAACAAGTTTCATCACTAGTAATGTTTTTAACAAACTTTTACGGATACTTGACAAACAATATCTACCTAATACTATAATAGGTTGCTTATGGGACTGACATCACTGTTTTGTAAAAAATATAAGCCAACTACAACTATTTGATTCAGAATTTTGTTGCATATACAACATATTGAAAAGATATTAGGTACAAAATACTGTTGCCAATGGAGTCAACAATTCCACATTCATCACTGTTAGTAATTAAATATTCCATGTTTTCGACTTACCCCTTCCTGAGGCGTGGAAGGGGATATTTTTCAAGATTTTTTGATAAATAACGTAATATTTGACTTCGTCATCCCGAAAAATATGGGAAACGATATATCACTTGATTCAACCCTTTTGTAGCCCCACATAGGGTTTGGAAGGGAGTGAATGAAATTTATTTGAGTACCTGAAAAATATTGACCGAAATATACCTTGATAAATGTTGATAAAACAAGGAGAAATTGGTAAAAATATCATTTCAACCCCCTTTTCACCCCGGAACTGATTTCAATCAAAAACAATAGGCACCTTGCACCTCAAGTCAGCAATAACTACTAAATTTCAACTGGAAAAGTTACGTGGTTCAGGAGTTATCAGAGGAATTTTCTTTCAATTTTCTTTACAATCTGCACTAATAGTTTGAGCACTAACAAACACAAGAAGTTATATTTAGCACTATGTATTTTTCGAATATTCGTTTTGAATGAAGACTTATTTTTAACCAAGGTCAGGGTACTGATTAATAAGTTCGTTGCATTCCAAACTCTTGGAGCTTTCTTCCTAATATTATTGTTTTTAAAATGTGCTTTGACCACTTTCATTTCGGCTTCAGTCCAAGGGACCAGGACTCGCGTTTTAGGAATTTTCTGTTTTAACAAGTTGTTCTTTGTGACCTTTGCGGTTTCCTTAATTTCGTTATCAGTAAGAAATAAATCTTCTACAGTAGAAGGAAGCCGATTATTTTCAGCATCTCTACTCTCATCTGCTTCGAAAAATATATTCTCTTCCATATTAACACAATCACTGAAAACTAAAACTCAATATAACAACCAGATACATTTTATCGATGTTGCCAAATTGAGGCAGTAAAACTGCACCATGCATTTCTGATATACAGAAAAATGTAAATTCATAACGCCTCAGACGGAAATATGTTAAACTACCTAATATTCTTAAATTATATTGTCCTAATATTGTTGCGTCCGAAAATGTTTTATATTTTTTTCTCTGGGAGGAACAGTTTTAAGAAATTATGAAAAATAACGATTCCTCATAGATGGCAGCATTGAAAAGTAACTCCGAACAGAATCATAGGAGGTAAATAGTTTAATTACTCCCTGAAAAATCATTTTACAATGTTGTGGATATATATAACAAATTGATTTAAGAAATCTATAACTAACTAAAATTTTACAATTACCTTAGATGAATCTAGTTGAAAAGGTTTCAGAAATTAATATTTGGTAATTAATTAAACATAGAAAGTATAATTTTTTATATTCATTAATGTATCTATATGTATTCTAGGGTTTAGCAAAATTCTATGACAATGTAATGCAAGCTATTCTCAGACACATCAACTTTGACATTGTTAAATGTGTACTGGTAGCATCTCCAGGATTTGTGAAGGATCAATTTTATGAATACATGTTTCAAACAGCAGTAAAAACGGACAATAAAGTTTTATTAGAGAACAAACCAAAATTCATGTTAGTTCATTCTTCTTCTGGCTTTAAACATTCTTTGCAAGGTAACATTGTCAAAACGACTTTAAAGAATTTACTACTTTAAGTCTTTATGTTGTTGCAGAGGTCCTCCAAGATGCATCAGTAGTTAATAAAATATCGGATACTAAAGCTGCAGGTGAAGTCAAAATTTTGGAAAATTTTTATACCATGCTGCAATGTGAACCAGCAAAAGCTTTCTATGGTAAAAAACATGTGGAAGCTGCTAATGCTGAACAAGCCATTGAAACTTTGCTCATTTCAGACAACTTATTTAGGTAATTAGTTCAAAAATTATATATTTTTTTATAAATACACTTTTTATAGATGCCAAGATGTAAAGCTACGCAAGGAATATGTGAATCTAGTTGATTCTGTCAGAGATTCTGGTGGTGAAGTGAGAATATTTTCAAGTCTTCACATTTCTGGAGAACGTATGTATTAATTTTCTGATAATTTATCTTGTGGCCATCAGTTAATCAAAAACGTATTTTCATTTTATACCTTTTGTATTGATATTGTTAATGGGAATTAATAATTAAATTATAGACCAAATTGCAAAGGCTGGTGTAGTTTAAGGCAATGTAGCTGATTATAAATGTACAACAGAAGATATTTGCACCTTTTCAAATATCAGTAAAAGAGCTTGGGTTCAGGAATATAACGATTTCACAAAAGGTTTTGCATACAAAAGCATACAGCCAATTATTCCGCTCAAACTCTGGTTTAGCGGATTCGAAAAATGTTATCTCTGTAATATGTAGGCTTAGATTTAATCATGTGTTCATACCACATTATTTATTTAAATTAAATCTTAAAGAAAATCCTTTTTGTGTGTGGCTGGGCTGGGCACATGATTTTAAATTGTCACAGAATACAGGTTAACGTTTTGATATTCAATGTATATCTCTATGAAATAAAAAAATTAATAAAGCCATATAATTTATAGCAATTATTATGAACACGTGATTTACATTCAAAATATTGAGAACACATTATAGTTGTAATTAATAATTAAGTTAGTATTGAGTAGTTCCTTCATCTCTATCCAAGTGTTTACGTACTCTGACTGCGATCCTCGTGTTAGTCTAAAATCAGTTATATCGATCTGTAAGCATAATGCGTCCCTGTGTTATTTCCAAAAGATATGTAAAAAAAGTTCTTTTAATTTTAGACATGAGTATTTTCAAACAAAAACAATGTAAATATTTAAAGATTTCAAATCATGTAAACATACTGTTCCCTTAAATGAAAAATTTATATAATAAAGAAATATCTATAAAACATATGCGAATGGGTAAGCATAAGTTTCCCGCAGTCATCTATTTCGATCACACATACAACACACATTGTTAATGGGAATAAAAGTAAATAATTGAAATAATCATGCTGTTTCAGAACTGGAGCAATTAACGGGTGTTGCAGCGATTTTAAGATTTCCCATGCCTGAATTGGAAGAAGATACTGATGAAGATGATTAATCGAGTTGTTACTTTTGTTCTTGTTAGACAGATAATGGTAAATTTTGATTTTGGTATCCAAATTTTTATTTAATCCAATAGGAAATACAAATCCAAAGGCCAGTTTAGTAAGGTTACAATATGTCTCCTAAAATTGTAATAATTTTGTTGTCTTATTTTTTATATTAAAGTAAAGAAGTAGTAATAGAAATAAAAGTCTATTTTACTAATCAAGAGATATTTGAATAAAATACGGGGGCATATTTTCTTGTTAAAATATATATTTCTGATACAAAATTGTCCGATATTAATATAATTGTGTTTATAAAGCAGATTTGCTAATTGATTTCAGTGAATAGTATTTATCTAATCTATTACAAATTATTGTGATTAGTTCTTTTTATTCCAAAAATAAACGAAACAAAAAATTTCAGTTTCTTCTTTTTCTACAATATGTATGAAGTTTTTTTATATTTCCTCTATAATTTATTTTATTTGTTAGATTATATTTTTTTCCAAACTTGCCACTTCAACAAATATTAAATCTGTTTGTCTCATTATCACAGATAGTTTTACAAATCTCTAGGCTCTAATAACGAAATATAAAAATATGAATTAGAAACATAATCTAAACTGGCGAAACTATCACATTATAAAGAAATATGATATAATATATGACTGATATTGTTGTTAGCATGAAGCTTGATTATTTGATTTAATCATATGCAATATTGGAAAAAAAAGTGGAGTAAATCTGATATTCTCTTCTTAAAAAATTAAAATAATGACTGATTCTTCTGCAACCATTTTCATCTTATATGGATCTAATACTGCATAAAAATCAGAAAGGTATTGTTTATTATAGCATTTATTTAATGGAATCGACAATCTGCTTATTCATTGGAAGCAAGTTTCCTTTGTTGCAATAAACAGCATTGAATTATATTTTTTGTAATCAAGTAACGATATATAGAGTTATGCTGAAATTAATAAGTTGTAGCTAGTGGTTGGCGCTGAATTCAAATCGAATATATTATTTTTAATAGAGTCTTCACGGTTGTACTGGAAGTAGGGTTCATCTTGCTTATTTTAAAAAGAAACTGATATTTTTTGTTTGTTTTATTTTCAAATTCTGAATAACATTTTAGATGAAGTTTGTGTAAGATCTGCTATACCAAAAACGAAGCATTTCCGAGATATTTCGAATTTTTAAAATTTTTCGAGAACAGTCCACAATGAATAACAATATTTTTATTAGACCCTTTCGCTACGGCGATCCCATTCCGCGTCGTCACTCAGGAATGGATTAATTTATGCGTGCGAATTCAGTGCCATCCAGAACTTTATAATTTCAGATTTTTAACATAACTCTTATTCTCCATCACCTTTAATCAACCTATTGCGTCACACCCTGTATTACATATATGTACATTTGAATATCATGTACATAATAGGTAATTTATTTGTAGCACAATTTTTTTAATTAAATGTTCAATTGACTAATCCGAATTTTATTAAGTGACACTTGAGAAACATAATATTTATGGTGGACCTTTCCCTGAAATTGTCATCATTAACCATAAGTATTTTTTTATTAGCTTGTAACAAGGGATGTCTAGTTTTAACACAACAGATTATCAAACATTAATTATATCAATTGCAAGATTCAGAGATAAGCCAATAATAGACTTTCCAGAAAATTCCCGAAATTGGCATTTCAAGTTTATGACACACTGTCAACAATTGGGAAATTTGATATAAAAAACAGATTTGACTAAATATAGGCAAGGTAAATAATTATCAAATAATAAAAGTGACCATAGAAGATTGAGGCAAAATTACTAAATATAGAAGTTTGAAAAAAATTCAAAGGGGATAGTAATATGAATATCGTAATTTTGGAAAATAGATTTAAGTATAAATCTATTGCAAGGTTAATAATATTGGATAACGCAAACCTGCCATATAGTTGTCTAGAAGAAATTTGTAAGAAAAGGTGGAATAAAAAAGATTGTTTTATAGTAGCTTGTAAAGAATATCCCTTTTAAAAGATGTTGTATTGAATCTTATTGAAAAGCCAACAGTACCTAAAACATTAATAATTTAGATAAATATGGTACAGAGCAGCGTTCTTTCCAGGTGGCCTATCATGTTAGCAATGAAAATGGGACACAATCAAACTGAAAAAAGTATGGCCAAGCTAATGTTCAAACAACACGATGACCTGCTAAAGTTTTAGACTCAGTGGAATATGTAAACAGCACTGGCAAAATTACATAAACTTCACAGATAACGCAAAAGTATTTATCAAGATTATATTTGGATCAAACTTTGCCATTTATTTGATTTAACACATGTGTGTGTGTGGTGTGTGTGTGAGAGAGATTTTGGCCGTAGAAAACTTAGTTCTTAGCCACAAAAATTATTTAATTTTAATGTTCAACTTTATATTGAAATTTGTGCACTTTTAAATAGCTCAACTAAGGCTAGACGCCTTAGTAGGGTTTTCGTTTAAACTTAATAGGCGAGTTAAATTTGTCGGTAAAGAAATATTGTGATTAATGAGAAAATTTAGAAATATATTTATTTGATATTGGTGATTTCTACAGGAAAAAATTAAATGGTTAAGATCAGCTATTGAACTATTGTCACATGAACATTTAGAAGAGCCTATAATTCCTATTTTAGCAAGGTGCGCAGGAAACATACCATGATTTAGTTTCATTCTAGTTACTATCGTATTGTAGTATTTATTTGTATTGTATTCTTGAATATGTGGTATTGTTTTGGGTATTTCTGGATGTATAAGTGTGTATGTGTTTTTAGACTCTTTTACGTATTCCTGCCATACACTATTCCAACTGTGAGTGATTTGTCTTTTAAGTGACGGCAATAGGTCAAGTGTGTTATAAAAATCAAAAAACTTGTTTTCCAAAACTGCCTTTTTGGCAAGGCTATCTACAATTTCATTCCCTTTAATGCCAGCATGTCCTTTTACCCAGATGAACGTTATTTTAGTATCAGAATTACTTAATAGGTATAGATAGTTTTTAATATTCCATAAAAGGGAATTTTTTACCTGAATATATAATTTTTTAGTTCCTATAGTTTCCAATGCTGCTTTTGAATCGGTTATTATAAGACTATTGCCAATTTTGTTTTCAAATATATAAGTGAGGGATTGCCATATTGCATACATCTCCGCTGTGTAAATTGAACATGTAGCATGTAAACGCATTTTAACAGAAAAACATTTATTCGAATGATAAAAGGCACATCCAGTTCCATTATTGGTTTTTGAGCCATCCGTGTAAATAGTTGAATAATTTGTATAGTTTGAAAGAATGGATATCATAATGTTTTTGTTAACTATGTCTGAAAGTGAATATAAGGGGAATATGATGTTAGGTTCAAACATACATGAGTCATAGCTGAATCTAAACATTGGATATTTGTCGATAGTATGAATTAACTCATGAAATTTATTTGTAAAAATAAAAGCATCGACCAAAGGTGGATTATTTTTAATCTTCCAATATTTGTTTGTTAAACATTGTGTTGTGAGATAAGCAAGATTATTGAGGTTATTGCAGCAATCTTTTTCTCTAATTTTGATTAAATATTTATTTGCCAGATATTCGCGTCTAATTGCTAATGTAGGTTCAAGAGATTCAACTAAGATTGCATCAGTTGGGGATGATCTCATTGCTCCTATACATATACGTAGAGCTTTAAATTGAATGCGATCTACAATTTGTAGATTTGTTTTGCTAGCAGAACCGTACAAAGTCGATCCATAATCCAGAATTGAGCGGATGTATGCTCTATAAAACATTAATGAAATGGCCACCAAACTTTAACCTAGAAACACATCTTAACATATTTATCCCTTTCTCACATCTACATTTGATATACTCAATATGTTTCGTCCACAACAACTTACTATCCAGAAATATGCCTAGGTATTTATAATTATTCACCACTGGAATTGTAAGTTCAGAGAGAAGCACTGTTGCGGGTGGCTGATATCGATGTCTCGTGAAAAAAAGGACAGAGCATTTTTCAGGCGATATGTTAAAACCTAAGTCATGTAAGGATCGTCTAATAGTATTCATCATGTTCATGAGAACACACAAGCACTCTTGGTGTGAATTTTGGATCGTGTAATAGGCAAAATCATCAGCATACTGAACTTTATAACAAGAATCATCTCCTATCCGATGCAATTCTGTTGTATATAAATTAAAAAGAAAAGGGCTCAAAACAGATCCTTGCGGTAGACCTTGAGACAATACCCTCGGACCATGAAGTTCATTCTTATGATCTCTGAGGTAGATTTTCCGATTTGTGTACAGATTAAAAATATTGGTCGCCACTTTATTACCAAAACCGAATTCTATAAGTTTTTTTGTTAGTATGTTTAAATTTACAGCATCATAGGCGCCTTTTATGTCGATAAATAAACAAGCAAGATATTTGTTTTCAGAAAAACTTACTTGTACGTGATTAACTAATTGTGTTATAGCATCTATCGTGCCGCAACCCTTACGATACCCATATTGTGTTGCCGGAAGAAGTTGATTGTTTTCTGTAAACCATTCTAATCGCGCTTTGATCATTCGTTCAAACGTTTTTTTAATGGTGGAAAATAAAGAAATTGGCCGAAATGATGTCGCAATAGAGCTATCCTTAAAAGGTTTGGGTAATAAGGTAATAATTACGTCTTTCATGGTTTCTATGTAATCATTTTGTAACCACCAGCCGTTAAAAATATCTAAAAGATTTGTTTTTGCTATTATGGGAAGGTTTTCTATCATTTTATATGTTAAATTGTCTTTACCAGGCGCAGTATTTCTGGAAGTTTTGATAGCGTGAAGTAATTCTTGCATATTAAATGGAGTTTCTAAATAAGGATTTGTTTTTAAGATGTGTGATGGATCAAGTTCGAGTTTATTTTGGACAGTTGCAGGACAAATTAAATCAAATATTTCTTCAAGCAATTGTGGTGGTAGAGGAGTACGATTATTCTGAAAATGTTTATTTGAAATTCCAAATTTTAGTTTGGGGAGTATTCCTATTGATAGAATTTATAAAGGAGACCCAGCTATCTTGATTAGCTTTTTTAAAAGTTAATTTGGCAATGGCTACACTTCTTTTATAATTAATAAAATTTTGGAAATTAGATATTCTTTTATATTCAAGAAGAGCTTGTTTCCTTTTTTCTACTGCTTCTGTACATTCTATGTTCCACCAAATAGGTTTTTTAGTAATTGGAATAAAAGGTTTTTTGATAGGCATAGACAAATCTGCGGCTTTTGACATGGATGTAATTAACAAGTCAGCTTTTTCTGAGAGATTAATATTAGAATCATTTTCAGTTGAAATTTGATCAATATGGTCCTGATATGTTATCCAATTTGCTCTCGAGTCATTCCATCTATTAGAAGTTAAAATGTTTGCGCGATTACCTGACAAATGGAGAGAAATGCTTATTATAAAATGATCAGAACCTAGAGTTTCTTCCATAATTTGCCAATCTAGATAGGAAACTAGGTTAGGAGTAACAAAAGTAAGATCAACCCTAGAAGGATTTTCATTAGGCCTGTGTATTCGAGTTGGTTTACCATTATTGACACATATTAAATTGCAGTGATCTAAAGCATCTATAAGTCTTTTACCTTGTACATCATCCTTGTGGGATCCCCATAAATTATGGTGACAATTAAAATCACCACAGATAATAACCTTACCTGAAAATTGTGAGAAAATATTTATCCAGTCATTGACATTAACAGTATTTGCGTTAGGTGGTTTATATATGTTTACTAAGGTTATTTTCAAGTCACTGATTTCTATTGCACAAATTTCTATGCTAGCATTAAAAAATTTTATTATTTCAATTTCACTAAAGTTAATATCTTTTTCGACATAAATGCCTACACCTCCGTAACCATCATCCCTTTTTTTTGTATGGGATAATAACCTCGAAGAGAAAAATTAACTTCCATTTTAGTTTGTAACTCTTGTAATATTAAAATATCGAATGAATAGCTTTCTAAAAATTGTAATAAGTTGTTGTTTTTATTAGTAATTGAACGACAATTCCATTGAAACAAATGTAATTCACCATAAGTCCTCATCATAAATACTCTCTAAATCACTGACTGGATTATTTATAATTGAGCTAAATTGATTTCTAATACTATTATGGATTTCTTCTAAATTTTTGTATTTACTTTGAAAATATGTAGGATCAGTAAGTGCTTTAGTTATTAACGAATTAACTTCAAATATTATTTTTTCTTTATGAGCCATGAAATCATCATGGTGAGGGTTTGGAATGACAGGTTGTGATTGTGGGCGTGGTGGAACTTTTTTTGTAGTTTGAGATACTCTAATAGGAGATACACTTTTACGTTTAGTCGGTTGTGTTCGAGGTCTTTGGGTGAGTGATTGAGTAGCAACATGTGAGTCTTTTGGGCTAGGTGATAATTCTGGAAAATTATTAAGATTATTATACTCGATAGTCGAAATTGTGTAAAGTGAGTCACAGCTATCTAATCAACACTTTGGTTAAAGCGCAGTTGCCATATGTATTCTAGAGAGAAATGCTGTATTTTATAAATACACTTCAAATCCATTGTGTCAATATTTCAGGTACAAAAGATGCAATGTAATTAAGTCAATACCAATTTAATATATTTATTTCAAATTTCAAGCAGACTAATAATAATTAGTTTACTTGAAATGTGAAATAAAGTGTTTATGTATATTTCTTGAACGCAAAGTTTGTTGTGAAAAACTCGCCGATTTGACAATGTTGGAGAGTCGCTTCAATGTTCCGGCTTTGAGAACGAGATAGATAGATCGAGCTACGCGAATGAGACAGTGATAGTAAACAGTTATGTGAGGTGTTTATTCTCTTCATGAGCGTAACATCAGTATTTGTGTTGTGGTTTTGTGTGATAAATCGGTTATTATTGGTATTTATTGTAATATTTATATCGGTATATTTAGTGACAATAATGGCGGAGTGTAGCGGTGTTGGCGATAAAAAACGGCGTCGTAACAATTTAATTCGGGAAGAAAAAGTCCTCATATTAAATGTGTACGAAGGACTGCGTGCCATGGACAAACAGTTGGGTGTTAGTGACGCTGTGATTAAGTGCAGTTATTTAACTAAAGTTTCTGAGAGTACTATATACAATATTCTAAAGAAATCGCGGGACGGATCTTTGACAAGAGAACGAGGTGAAAACTGTAAACCGGAAAGTAGGGGAAGAAAGAAAATTGTTTTGGACGACCAAACACGGAATGCTATACGTAGGGAAATACATTCTTTTTATTTTAGGAATGAAATCCCCTCGGTAGCTAAATTGAGCAAGGTAATAGAAGCTGATGATACTTTACCAAACATCAGTGATAAAGTTTTGAGACGAACTTTAAAATTAATGAATTTTCGTTACCAAACAAGAAGTAGAAACAGTGCCTAAATTGAACGAAATGACATTGTGGAATGGAGGAGAAATTATTTAAAACAGATACGACAGTTTCGTAACGAAGGACGGCACATATATTATCTTGACGAAACATGGTTAAATGAAGGCCACACTGTGTCAAAAGTGTGGCAAGACATGAATATACGAAGCAATCGACAAGCCTTTATGGAGGGTTTCTTTTCCGGTTTAAAAGCTCCCTCTGGGAAAGGACGTCGACTGATTATCACTCACATTGGCAGCGAGGAAGGATTTGTAGAAGGTGGATTACTAAGTTTTCAGTCCAAAAAAACTGTCGATTACCATGAAGAGATGGATGGTAACCGGTTTGAAACATGGTTTAGATCAATTTTAACAAAGGTAACTCCTGGTTCAGTGATAGTTATGGATAATGCTTCATACCACTCTCGTCGACTGGAGCAAATACCTACTTCAGCTAGCCGCAAGAGGGTTATAATTGATTGGTTAGAGAGTAAAAGCATTCCACACAACGAGGCAATGCTAAAAGTTGAATTATTATCTCTCGTACGGAAACATAAAAGCAGTTATACTAAGTACGTTGTCGATGAAATGGCGAAAGATTCCAACGTCTCAGTTGTTAGACTTCCTCCCTACCACTGTGAGTTAAACCCCATCGAGCTGGTTTGGGCCCAAGTGAAAAATTATGTTGCGAGAAAAAACAGTACATTCAAAATGGCTGACGTTGAGAAACTGTTTGACGAGGCGCTGCATACCGTTACTGCTGAGAGTTGGCGTAAATGTATTCAACACGTATTAAAAGAAGAAATAAAGTTTTGGGATTTAGACATACGTGTAGAAGTAATGACGGAACCACTCATTATCGATATAGGAGGAGAAAGCGATGATTCTGAGGAGTCGTCAGGGAGTGATACCGCTTCCAGTTTGTCAGACATTTTACAAGTGACCTCGCAACATACCTATACTTATTGGTAATTTATTTTGGTCTTGACAAACAACTTTTTTTTAGTTTTAGTAGTAGTAAGTTGGAATTGACTTTTAAACATTTTTTTATTTTGTTTTAACTTACTTATGAACAACTTCTGATAAGTTATTATTTCAAATGTTAAAAATTGAAATTCCAGATATTTCAGTATTCGCACCCTTAAACTATGATACGCTCATGGAGTTCACTTTAAATCGGTAGATAACCGATGACGTCACTTTACAGAATTTCGACTATCGACTTTTTTATATACATCTTATTATAGCTCATCCTTAAAAATGTGTATTATTCTTGGTAACACCCTGTATATACATAATGATACCTACCATAATAATTTCGTATTTCTGTTCTCTCAAATTTAAACGCCAGAGCGTACAAGAACATTTTCTATTTATTTTTTATTTAGGACTATTAAGAACCCTTCAAAAATGATGCGCTCATGAAGTTCGCTTCTGCAACTGATTTTATGGACAGTAAGAGCGATGAGTCACTTTACAGAATTTCGACTATCGAGTATAAGTACCGAAAATCTATTATTGGTGGTAATTTTAGCATAAGATGGATTATTAACTATTTTTTCCGCTTCCTTAAATGATATATTATGATATGCCATTGTTTTTTTTATATTAGATTGAAACTTATATGTGGGACAATTTTTATTTAATGCATTGTGATCAAATTTTTCACAGTAAATACAATATTCATGAGTAACGTTACAATTATGATTTTCTTCCATTTTATCACCACATTTTCTACACTTCTCAACACCTTTGCATAATTTTGTCGTGTGTCCGTATCTCATGCATTTGAAACATTGGACAACCGGATATATATACGGTTCAACCTCAAAATTACATAAATTAATTTGCACTCTAGAAGGGAGGTTACTACCTAGAAATGATACGATTATCATTTGTCTTGGTATTAATTTTGTTGTACCATCTGAATTTTTAAATTTCCTCATCATTCTTTTCACACTCATAACTTTTTTATCTGAGTTAATATTGTTAACTAAATAAGTTTCATCAAAAAATGTATCTACCATTCTTATAACTCCTTTTTTTGGGTGAAAAATGTAGGTACATAAGCTATAAGATCATTTTTGATAATTATTTCATGATTAATTAAACTATTTGCAATAGAATATGTTTTAAAAATTACTTTAACTCGATTTCTTCCTACTGATATAATATCTTCCTTGAATTCATTAATTTGAAAAAGATAATGTCCAATACGAATGGGAAATAATCTACCTTGCTGTTTATTTATATGTTCAACATATACAAAATAAGGACCGGTATCAATCGATCGGTATTTATTATTTATATCATAAACTGGTAAATTATCACTAGTCGTACCTGTTTTTTCATTGTTGTCACTGTTTTTTTCAGGAGACCCTCCGGGGTCTCCTGAATCATAATCCATTTTGTTACTTACTTTTTTATTTGTGTTGTACCTAAACTAAACTTAATATTATTCAAAATTCTCAAATAGTTGCTACTTAAATAAATAACTGCTAGCACTCAATTCGTGGGCGATGTGTACACTATCACTGCATGAATTGAACTGATTTAACACATCTGTTATTAAACATAGCTTTCATTGAGAAAACCTAATATCTTTTGAAATTAATACACCAATCTTTCTGAATGTTTTTAGTTATACTTACTATGTTGGTCATAACCATTATTTTTTTTAAATATATTGTACATAGTTGTATACCAATATAAGAGCATTACGTCCATATGTTCCAGTTGACGTTAAACTTGTTATAGGTACGATTTTGTCATAACAATAAGCGTTAGTACGTTTATTATAGTTTTCGACCTCCTGGATCCAATGGTGAAAATTATTTTGAGCTAAGGGTTGAGGAAGGGGTTGAAAAAACAATTTGAAAATTGAAAACCGCAATAACGCGCAAACGACAAAGATACCGAAAAAGAGTTTCGAACAATAGTTGTAGACAAAAAAAAATCCGCGTATAAAATAATTTAACTTCAATGAATGCATCAATAGATCTTTTTTAAGACTTAATAACTTTGAACAAAAACGAAGGAGATGGGCGACCAGCCACCGGGGAGGAATGCATCCGTACCGGTCACTTTGTTTCCTCTCTCGCCGTAGACCTCAACATCTGCTCAACTGTAGATTCTTGTTTCATACGGATGCGAGTGAGACGAGCATATTTTATATTTTTTTGCGTAAGCGTCCGTTTTACGAGTTTTCTTATAATTCCAACGCCAGACCGACAAGCGACAAGACTAACGTTAATGTTTGGGAGCACAGCTGAAATAAGATCAAACTTATGAACAATATTTCAGTGTCAGTTGTACGATAACTTATCCATAAGACTTATTTTGTGTGAGTGAAGTATAGTACAATAAGGTAAGTAGAGGTTATGTTACGTTCTTCAAACGGACGAAATGATGCGTTTAATTAATAAAAGCATGACGTTTTTATAAATAGTTTACGAATTAAACAAATGTGTGCGTACGTGTAAAAATTAAATAATTACTTTATAGTAGCTAACACATGATATTATATATTCGGCATTGATGGAAGTTGAATTTTTATTCTAATACGAATTAGGCAATCCAACGACCTGTCAAATAAATTCAATATGGCGCCTGGTTGGCAAACAATTGAGTAATACGTTTGTTTACTTGTTCAATTTTGTTAATTGTGGAAGCTTTTTTGAAGTATTTGGGTATAATTACCTTTAGTTTTTATCAGATTTATAGAAAATAGTGAGACCTAAGTTCAGTTTTGAAAAAAAATGCCAGTAACATGTATTGTTGTTGGTTGTGGAAGCCTTGCAGATCGGGAACATTTGCTTAGTTCCCACATTGAAAAAATCTGTGCATTACCCACATATAAACGATTTATCAAGGAAAAGGAGGGATATGTGGTTGGCAGCCATCAAGAGGGAAGTTCTAACTGAATCAATTATAATAAACCAAAGGATATGTAGCAGACATTTCATAACAGGTATGTACCAAGCGAAGTTTATATACCATTTCTAATAAGTATATAACTTTTACAGGGAAAAGTATATACCTAGTGATGTATGAAGTAGCAAATGTAATGTTTTTTTGGGAGTAGGGGTATACATTAGCTTTGAACCAAAGCACTTGTCCAAACATTTATTTGATTGACTACATACTCCGCCAATATAAGAAATATATACATATGTAATATGTATGTAGTACATTATTTTAGTTCAAGAGGAATCACTTGGGCTTAATAATCACTCCAGTAATTTTTTGATTTTGATGAAAAAACAAATTGCGACATTATTTGAAAACATCCTATATTTGAAACAAACATTATACTTTATTTAACTTCTAACTTGTAGGAAAACCTAGTGACTTGAGTGACGAAAATCATCCAGATTGGGTTGCATCCCAGAATATGGGTCATCAATCTCGAGCCCATTCAAAGCGCAATTCTGATGTAGATACAAAATTGAGAGCAGATAAAAGGGCTAAATTAAGTAATGAAGCATTGGTACTAAGAAAATTGGTAAGTTTATAAAAAATTTAAACTACTTTGACTTTATGTAGGTAGTCTGATAACTGCAAAAACAACATAACTCCACCTTTTGTCATTTTTGAGTCAAGTGCACTTTCGGCTCCAGCACATTTGTTGGTTTGTGAAGACTACTTTGTTTTTAGTGCATTTTCCTGATGTGATTATTGTGTAATAAATATTTGTTATAAGTTTTCACATTTTCAATCGAATTTAAACATTCAAACTGCTTCTTCTGAAACCTTGTAAAATGTAAGTTATCTTGTTTTTGCAGTAACCTGACGGTATACTCATGCCATGTAATTTATATGCCATTGTAACATATTATTAAATGTAAAATTTCTCCTTTATTTTATAGAGAAATGAAGAAAATATTTCAGGAGATGAAGGACAAGCAGGCCAAGGCAGAGAAGAAGGCTGTGCTACACAAACAGAGCTTACAATGACCATGTTGATCGTATATTGTGTTAAAAATGTATCTGTTGTGTATATATGTACTGACAACTCCTATACAGTATGTAATGTCTTTGAGGAGAATAAAGTTATTATTAATAGTTAAATATAGTGTATACCAACATTATGAAATTTTATAAATAAAAAATGTATGCAAAGAAATAGTGTATTATTTCACAGAAAATTTTTTGCTCAAAGAAATATCCTATCAAATTTGTCTATTTGTAGTCATGTGTGTCAAAATATCCAATGAAACCATCATTACACTGATAATTACCCATGGATATAGTTGTCACTTAAGGAACAGTGTTTTAACATTTCATAAATTCAATTTATTTCGAAAGTGTCAAAACAAGTTTCTCACCAAATATCCCTCGAACATTTATAAATAACTCATAATTTTATCATAACTTCCTCAAGCATGTTGTTTTAGGTAACAGCCCGATGCCGAAGGCTAAGGACTGTTCAATAACGTGCTTTTCAAAACTGTGATGAAATTATTTCATCAGTTATCAATGTCCTTGGGATATTACAGATGAAAGTAATATACCTAAATTATGTAGCAAAAAACCTGCAAGGAAAGTTAGGATTTTCAGGGGTATGATTAAAAAAACACATCATTGTTGTCATTTTTGCTTATAATGAAACTTGGAAATGTTTAACAGGAACTATGGTACAAAACAAAATAGAATCTATAATGAATTATATTGGATACATTAAAAAAGTATATTTAATTAAATTTATCTATAATTATCAAGTATATATTGCACATTTTTTACTGAAACTGAAAAGATTATTTACATAATTCACAAAACTATTGTGACTTTGGGGTATCTGAAAGGCCTACACATTTAAAATGGAACCATTTAATTTGACACTCATCATTGTCGCAACAAATCATTGGGGTTCCATCATCAACACTATTACATTTGCACCAATATTTTAATTTTGCTGATCCTTCACTTCGGGTGAAATATCTACCCAAGAGTTCAGGCATTATAACTTCAGTATGAAATTTCAAAGCGATTTGACAATTTTGACTCCAAAATTCAAAATCTGGATATATACACTATTGAAAAAAAAATGAATGGAGACCAAATAAAATCACAATATAGCAAATTACAAACAAATATTTGCATTTGCACTTGGTAATAATATGCACTGGAACCAATCTGCCGAAGTAAGGTTTCAAAATTTTAGAACCACCGAAGACATTGTAATAAAGAAAGGGGTAAGGCAAGGATGTATTCTCTCACCTATGCTATTTAACCTGTACGTAGAAAGAGCGTTTGCCGAGGTAATCTCAATGTGTACAATTGGTATAAAAGTAAATGGCATCCCAATTAATAATATTAGATACGCGGACGACACAGTAATCTTAGCGGACAACGCAAACGACCTTCAAGCACTTCTGCATATGGTTCAAGAGAAAAGTGAGCACCTAGGCCTAAAAATTAACATAAAGAAAACCAAGTTTATGGTGGTTAGCAAAAATAACATCCCCGCCACCCCTTTATACATAAACGGCATTCTAATAGAGGAAGTCACTAAATTTAAATACCTGGGCTACCTCGTTACCAACAAATGGGATCCAGAAGTCGAGATCAGAAGCAGAATTGAACAAGCCCGATCAACTTTCCTTAAACTTAAAAAATTCCTAACAAATAATGATCTCAGCTTTCAACTCAGATACAGAATGGTTAAGTGCTATGTCTGGTCCGTCCTGTTGTATGGTGTCGAAGCCTGGACTCTTAAAGCAACTTCGATAAACAGATTGGAGGCATTTGAAATGTGGGCTCTTAGAAGAATGTTTAGGATCCCTTGGACATATCTGGTAAGAAATGAAGAAGTCCTTAGAAGAGCCGGTCTGACCAGCCGTGAACTATTCGACGCCATTAAGAAGAGAAAGACTTCCTATCTGGGTCACATCCTGCGTGGTCCTCGTTATGAATTCCAACGTCTTATCCTCCAAGGAAAAATCGAAGGAAGAAGAGGAATAGGAAGAAAAAAACTTTCATGGCTCAGGAACATTCGACAATGGACAGGAATACACGACTTTATGTCTCTCCAAAATGCTGCTCTAAATAGAGAAATCTGACAGGATGTAAATAGACGGTCGCCTACGCAGGAATCTGCTTGGCACTTTAAGAAGAAGAAGAAGAATAATATGCATGATCACGTTTCAGTGTGACTTTAACATCTCTTAAAATTACACAAGAATTTTTGTAACTAGAATATTCCTTGATGTCTTTAGTGCCCCTTGTATATAACAGGTAGGACACTTCACCTCCAACACTCCCCCTAAGCAACATTCATATAACGTTATTTTATCTGGAGATGCTCCCAATTGTAGCCACTTTAAACTTATGAGTAGACCCACATCATTAACAATGAAATTTTCATGATTTTCTTCCATCATTCTTTTGTACTCTTCAACAGCAACAGATTCATGATGTAATCCCCAATCTGTGGCTTTTGTACGGAAAGAAGTGTTTGCTGGATAGCATATGTTTTTAATAAGCGACAGAGAAGGTGATTCTTTATTTGTTCTGCAAACATTTCAGTTTTGAAGCTGTTATTCTTCCTACTCTTTGTAAATACCAATTATTTGAAAGATGTTGTCCTAGGGTATTCTGCTCAATTAATGATACTTGCTCTGCAGTCAAGGAAATATTAATTATTCTTGATATTTCCATCAGTTCTACGTATCTCTTAGAAATATATCTTTCTTCAAAAACATTGAATATCATTGGTAATGGCAGAGGCTTCCTGTAGTTTGCTTGCAAATGGATCCACTATCGACCCAAAGCTTCAATCCTTTCAAATAAACTTACAGCACCTTCTTTGGATATAGGGGGTATACTAACATTATGTTGTATTGTTCCAGTCACTGTACCAAAGTCCATCGCTGCTATTGGGACAATAGGCACAATAATTGTGGAGAGTGATGGCATGGGCCACAAAGCATCTACATCTGTACACGAAAATGTTCCTTTATTACGGTTTGCATATTCAGCTACAAAAAGCAAAGCACCAATGTGGCTACAAACTTCACTATTACCAGCCATACATGTACAGTGACAGCTTGAAATTGAATCATCTTTGATGATTATACACCAAGCCTCAAGTGGTTTAGCATTGCCCTTTTGTGAATGTTTTACCTGAAACAAAAGACTACATTAGAACAAAATGAATATGAGGTGGGTATACGATATATGAAAAACGTGAATAACATCATCATTATAAATTTTATCTTATCATTGATAATTAAGCTTCCTTTGAGTTAAATATTTATTACAAATTATCAACATCAAAACATCACAACCAATAATACATTAGTTACAAAATATAAGCTAGTTAGTTATGAAAGAGTATAAAAACAAAAAATTACCTTTCCAACCATGACCTCAAAATCAATTACAATCTTCATTCTTACTTTCAAGACAAAAGCCACTGAAAAATACTTGTGAGCATTAAGGGTTTTGTAGGCTTTTATCTGCTCATGACTGTAGAAACTATGAGTCAACACAGTGTAAGAAAATATATCAGGGTATGTGACTGGGGGAATGCCATTAACACTAGTCTAAATCAGCAGTTGCAAATGTAAAAGGATCCAAATTCTCAATCAGTCAGCTTCATTAGGTACCTAGAAACAAATTATGAGTTTATAATAGTTTCAAGCATAACAGTTCACTAACGAAAATAAATTTTAACTGATAAAAATGCCAAAATAGCAGCAGAAATCTTCATATTTACCTCTGACCAACGTCTGGGTTTTCCTGCAATAACTTCTTCAAATATGAACTTTGCATATTGAGCACCGTAACTAATTTAACGTAACACTTCAAACTCCTTGAAACAACTTACGATTACTTCGATAATAATCAAAAGGCAAAATAAATACCACTAAAACTACCTGTATATAGCTACATGAGTATGGCTTAAAAGCTTTGTTTGCCAACCAGGCGCCATCTTGACAGTTGAAAAGTCACGTGGTTTGGATTCCCTAATTCTGTCCGCTCATTACATTTTGATTATTTTAAATTTAAATTCACTCCGATCATTATTGCTTCTTTCTACATATCAAATCTAATTCCGTAATATAAACTTGGCAACAAATGGACCGTGATAGTACGACGTCACCAAAACAGTTGGTCAACCTGAAATCGAGGAAAGTTTCTACACAAAACATGGTTGTTATAGTAACTTCCACACTTCAAGTCAGCGTTGGATTACTTTTTATGAAAACATTTATCTAATATTTATTTATTATCAAGTTATATAATATATTCTATTGATTATCAAGGATGGTTATGTGTTGGGTACCAGATTGTAAACATTACAGTGAAAAAAGTTTGCAAATTTTTTAAGGTTCCTAAAGATGAAATATAGAAGAAGCAGTGATTAACCCTTAACCGGCGTGGTCCGAAATTTTCAATGCGTTGCGGAGTCCAGGGGACTCAAAAATATAAATAGTGTATTTTCTGCTGCATACTGAAATAATGTTTTTTTATGTTGTATACATAATCAAAGACATATAAAAAAACAAACATTGTTTATTTTCAACCAACTTAGTAACAAACCAGAGCAAAAAATCTAAAAGTAAAGATATTAATATTTGAACAAATATAAACATAGTATTCCTATTATATCTATTTTGAAAGAAAAAACTGAAAAATAAAAACATTTTGTATTGAAAACATATTTAGGAAGATCCAAACTAAAAAATATTTACTTTTACAGTAAGCTGTAAAATATTGACAATGATCCAAACAAGTATATAAAAAAATATATTTAGGAATCCTCCCGATTTTCTGCATTGAACACACAATTTTTTCGAACATTGCAAGCAAATTGGTTTTCTGCATTCAACACATAGAAAGCCTGTTTTTCTTTTTAATTTTGGGTCACATATAAAATAATACTTCCTCTGATTTCTAGGCAAAACATCTTGATCATCAGCTGGGGTTTCAAGTGCCATCTTCAAAATTCTTGCAATACCTACTTTTAGCTCTCTTGATATATGTGCATTTTGCACTCTTTCATGAAGAAGTGGTTCATATATAGTTGTTTGGTCAGTAATTTCAAAAAATCTAGTCTCTCCAGCTGATCTGCGTTGGAACAAGATTGATGAATGATATAAGCATTAACTGAAGACATATCCACAATTATGTAAAACAGAGCCATTGGCCAGCGTTGCGTTCTTCTACTACAGGAATATTTAGTGGTTTTCTCGTCTACAGCATCCACTCCAGATTTTGTGTTATTATAATATGCATTAATTTCAGGCAAATCGCCATCATCCTGTTTGCAGTGATGCAAACCGTCACTTTGGTCCACGAATACTAATATGCCGTGTTTACACAGTTAAAAATTGAATTTGAACTACCGTAGATGCGATGGATCAAATTTGAGTACCAAATTTTACTCCTTGGTTGTTTACACCGAAAGTAAGTTCAAAGTGCCATGGTAGCGGACCATGTAATAATAAAAACTGAATTTTTACATTTTTTTATCTGTATGTACCTAACCTAATTAAAAATGAATATATAATATACTTAAGATTGTTCTTTTTTTGTATTCACATTTCTTAAGTCGCATTGGTAACTGTGCACATTTTCTGGTTAAAGTGGACAGAATGCTTAATTTATCAATTTGTATCCACATTGTCCATCCAATTTGGTAAATGTACACATTTGCCGGTAAATGTGTACATTTGCCAATTATGTACTCTTATCGTAACATATAATTATTAACATAACTTATTTACTCTTTATTTAAATTCCTGAAATCCATTGCATAAAATGAAATATTTACCAACTATAAAAAAATTGTTATGTCACAAATGTATGTTTCTTTTAATTTATTTTAAATTTCATTTTAATTAATTTTCTTATAGATTTCGACACCATAGATATGCCCATTTGTAAGGCATTCATATTAATCTTTACTTCTCACATGGTTTCTATAATCCTTATAAACTTGTATGTAGCTAAATGAAACTGCTTCAATATATATATACATATATATATATATATATATATATATATATATATATATATACATCCCGCTATACTTAGCTCTTCCCATCATTGGCAATTTGCATTACTTAGGTCTTCCATGACAATAGGTCTTCCGTATACGGAAGACCTAATTCATAACGTGTAAAAGGCATCATTCCATCATTATTTATCTGTAGAAAAATTTTGGGAAGGACGACTTAATACGGTTTTTTCGAAAATTTTGTATATTTTAGTTCACCCGTTCACTGCATGCGCGGTGGCGCTGCTGTAGCGTGTATATTGGAATAAGTATATTTTTAACAATTATATCGCTTCTCGCTCTTCCGGTGTATATGTTCTTTTCATTTTTCAGCTGTTTCGTCTTCCACCAAACCGGCAACGCTGGTTAGCTTTGGCTTGCCACATGGTAGTGATTAAACGGTATTATATTTACAATTTTAAGTGTATGGAGTCTCGCATCTATTCATGTGCAAAATTCGCAATGCGCGCTAAGTTTAAATGCCTGTTTTACGAATTCGAAAGACACATAAGTCTTAATGCACTATTGTTTAGTAATTTTGTTAGTTCTATTATTTATTGAAAGTTACTACAGAAATATACGATAATTTTAATTTTTAAACCCAGCCTTGTATTTTACATTAAAATAAAATGTAAAAATTATGTGTAAATCGTTTCGGAAAACGACAGAATGATTTTTATCTAAAATCCATTGTGTCAAGAAATACGATCTGATTAAGCAGTGTGTAACAAAACATAATTTTAAAAAAATGAAAACTTATTGGAACAGTCTTTTTCTTCGTCAAAATATTTGAAATTTTTAAGGTGGTACTCATAACTGGGGGAAATATGTTCATACTATAAACTGTCAAATTAAAAAAATAAATCGACCTGTTTCAGATACTTCTCGTGAGTACATAATATAGCAAAAAATGAATGAATTGCATATATATGGACCGCACTGTATTGTCTATATTATGTATATTGAATTTGGTCCCTAGATTCCGACATGAATCACCCTAATCAAAATATTATATCATTTGAGCGGCTTAGTACCTTCCATTCATATTTTGAGAGAGATTATGTTACCTAATTTTTAAAGCACGGTCTTAATTTTGTGTCCAGACAATGTAAACAATTTCTACAGTTTAGCCTCTAATATAACTTAAAATCCACAAAAAAATGCATTTTAAACAAAGTTTAACATGATCTCAAAATTTGAATTACAGATATTAAGAGCTTATCTCAAGAGATAGGTTATTTTTAATATTTAAATGCCCAAAACGCTCTTTAAGCACATTTCAAATGATGTGCGAAAACGTCTTGACTCTTAAAACAACTTTTAAATTATTTGCAATAATTATTAGCCTTCTGAAATTACCACTAGCTCTATCCGATTATGCATGCAGTGCGATTTTGTTGTGTAGGTGTAAGTTTAAATTTTCTCAGTCTTGATACAACCGCCAAAGTGTAAACATAAACGACAATAAGTTCACTACATGACAAGTGTTAACAGGTAATATCTCTTTTATTATGTTTTTTGATAATTTAATAAAAATTATAAAATAATGTGTGAGAGCATTTTCATGGTTAAATTAAAAACTTAAATTACATAATTTTGAATCCACTCACATATTATGTAGTACTTACGTCCTCCAAGAACGATATACGGAAGACTTAATTATGTTTTTAATATACTAAAATATGGGTTTCCCAGAAGAACTGCTAAATATTTGAAGGACGGTTGTTTCAACAAAAATAAAACTGAAATCTTATATATAAATATTTTTTGTACGGCTCTTCCTTTCGGAACTATTCGAATTTTCAAGTTACACCCAGAAAAAGAAATTTCTATCATAGCTGCGAAAATGGTACTCTTGATTTAAAATGAAACTTTTTCAAGAAAAACGTTTTTTATCAAGCTGTTGCAGATTAGAATTAAAATCACATTGTTATTGTTATCATTTTGTTAGTGTTTTTAAATGAAACTCACGGTCTCTAGTTAATTCCACAATATAATAAAAGTGATTGAAAATTCTAAAAAAATGACAATTATTTCGATAAATCAATATCATCGTCCGAATGACAGAAGTTACATTTCATTTTATGCCTACCTGATGTTTAGTAGTTATTTTTGGCTAGACCAAGAAGTAACCTAACTTGTGATTGGCTTAATATATGTTTATAGAAAAAAGAAGAAGATGTGATATTACAAATATTGAAGCTTAGATATTATTAGCCCTATGGTGATATCCTGGATATCATTCTTCCAATTAAGATCAGTATAACTGTGCAATGATATAGAAAACCAGGAAAACTATATCTGCTGATCTTTACAATTAACACTTAAGAAGACAGTTTATTAGTGGAGAACTCCCTAGATTTAACTGTTCATTGACAACTTCATATTGTGGGTTTCTTAAATGTCTTCTAATTTCCAGTTCATCAAGGAAATCCAGTTCTTGTTTCTTTCCACAAATATGCAGTACTTCTAGTTCTGTGTTAGGTGTCAATGAATGATTGGTGTCAAGTAGATGTTTTGCGTAGTGGGATTTATCTGGTTGTTTTAATCTGTATGCTCGTAAGTGTTCACTGTATCGTATTTCAAAATTCCTATGGGTCTGACCCAAATAGACAGCATTACATTCTGGACATTTGAGTTTATATATACCTGACTTCTTTAATAGTGGTATTTTTGTTTTTACATCTAATAATTTAATGCTGTCTATTTGGGTCAGACCCTTGGGAATTTTGAAATACGATACAGTGAACACTTACGAGCATACAGATTAAAACAACCAGATAAATCTTACTACGCAAAACATCTACTTGACACCAATCATTAATTGGCACCTAACACAGAACTAGAAGTACTGCATATTTGTGAAAAGGAACAAGAACTGGATTTCCTTGAAGAACTGGAAATTAGAAGACATTTAAGAAACCCACAATATGAAGTTGTCAATGACAAGTTAAATCTAGGGAGTTCTCCACTAATAAACTGTCTTCTTAAGTGATAATTGTAAAGATCAGCAGATATAGTTTTCCTGGTTTTCTATATCATTGCACAGTTATACTGATCTTAATTGGAAAAATGGTATCCAGGATATCACCATAGGGCTAATAATATCTAAGCTTCAATATTTGTAATATCATATCTTCTTCTTTTTTCTATAAATATATATTAAGCCAATCACAAGGTAGGTTACTTCTTGGTCTAGCCAAAAATAACTACTAAACATCAGGTAGGCATAAAATGAAATGTAACTTCTGTCATTCTGACGATGATATTGATTTATCGAAACAATTGTCAATTTTATAGAATTTTCAATCACTTTTATTATATTGTGGAATTAAGTAGAGACCGTGAGTTTCATTTAAAAACACTAATATGTGCATATTCCACGAAGTAAGGGTCGAGACAGTTAATTTTATTATTTTGTATTACTAAAACTGTAGATACTTAAGGTACTTTTCACCGCTTAGGTGTATTATCGCTTTCGAATGTTCGGATTTGTATCACAATTTCCGGGGTATCATGGAAACACCATCTTCAGAGTGTAACTTTAAAGTAAAAATAGTTACGAAAGGAAGAGCCATATAAAAATACATATAGAACGCTTTAGTTTAAATTTGTTCCAACTCACCGTCATTCAAATACTTCCTCTGGATATTTAATTTTTCTGTACGGCATATTTCTTAATGGTAACTATTTTTTAGAATGTCTTTGTCTCCAAGAAACAGGACATTTACAAGGAATCGAATGTGTAATGTACCACTTAGTCCTGTAACTGTCCATGTAACTACAGTTCAAGATGCAAGCATTACTTCTGATAATTCGGTGCCAATTGAAAAGAACAATGTAATAAATTCTTATATATTGAATGCATTCATATGTTAATTGTTTTATTTAATTTTAGAAACAATTGAATTCACTTATGAACTTCTCAGATATGGAAACTGATGTTGATGACTCAGATTATTGCCCTTCGGTACGTTTTAGGTATTGCAGTTCTACTTTTTTTATAAAATAATCTTATTTTAGGAAATATCAAATACCTCACCTTTGTGTCTTTACACGATTGGAACACCCCCATCCTCTCCAGAAGAAGAGCATCCTCCAATTAATATAGTTCAGAATACAAAAGAACAAGAGGTACTCAATGCACATGTAACTAAAATTCAAGATGCATGCATTACTTCTGATGATTCGGTGCAAATTGAAAAGGAAAATGTAATAACTTCTTATATATTGAATACATTTATATGTCAAATATTTTAATTTATTTTAGGAACAGTTGAAATTACTTATGGATTTCTCAGATGTGGAAACTGGTGTTGATGACTCAGTTAAGGATCCGGATTATTGCCCTTCAGTACGTTTTAGATATTGCAGTTTTGCTCCTTAATAAAATAATTTTATTTTAGGAAATATCAGATATCTCACCTTCGTATGGAACACCCCAATCCTCTCCAGTTGAAGGACATCATCAAATTAATATAGTCCAGAATACAAAAGAACAAGAGGTGCTTAATGGAATTAATCAATTGGTATGGTTTAAATAATCAAAATTTCTGTTTTATTACTTCACAATATTTTTCAGGAAATGCTTGAAATTGAACAAACTATTAAACAAAAAAAGAATTTAAGAGAAGTTTTTTGCTTCTTTTGTGAATCTTCAGTCACGAATTTTCCAAGGCATTTGTTTAGGAACCACAGTATGGAATTCGATGTTCAAAAATTTTTGGCTTTACCTGCTTTAAGTAATGATAGAAAAATATTGCTTTCCAATTTGAGAAAAAAGGGTAACTATTTAATTAGTAGTAGTAATATCAAACCAGTAAGGAAAAATGAAAATAACAACAAATATTTGCCTTGCTCCTACTGCTTTGGATTTTATACTGCAAAACATTTATGGCGGCATCGTAAACGTTGTACTGAAAACACCGGTGCTGAGAATTCTGGTAATGCACAAAGTTCAGGTCAAAACTTAATGTTGCGGCATATTCAAACTAACCCAAGATTAAGAGAAATGGTTTTTCCACGTATGAGAGCTGACCACATATCTCTTGCAGCAAAAAAAGATCCTATTATATGCGCATTCGCTTCAAGATACTTATCAATACACAAAGAACCTCATTTTATTCCAGTTACTTCAAGAAAAATGAGAGAATTAGCTAAACTCTTAATAGAAGTTAAAAAAATTCAGCCGTCTATCAAAGATCTTTATGGTGCCCTTAAAGGCGTTCATTATGATACGTTAGTAGCCGCTACTAAAACCGTTGCCAAATATGATGAAATAAATCAACAGTTTGCAGCTCCAACTTATGCATTGCAAATGGGGACAACACTCAAGCAGTGTTGTGATATTGCAATTATGCACGCATTAAAAAAATTAAAGATGGGCTCAACACTAGAGCTAGCCAATGATGAAGTGGAACTCAAAAATTTAATCCAATTAATAGAAGGACACTGGAAATTCGACATTTCTAGCCAAGCCTCAAATGACATAAATTTGAAAAAATGGAATAAAGTTACTGTTGTTCCATTGGCCAGCGATCTTAAATTGTTAAAAGATTTTCTTATTAATAAAGCTAATAACTCTTTATTAAAGTTAAATGAAAACCCACAAGATGAAGTGGAGTATGTAACCTTATTGGAAACTATTTACTGTCGAATATTGTTACTAAACAGGAAGCGCCCCGGCGAGCTGCAAAGACTTCTTGTTAATACGTATAAATCTACATTAACTCAAAATAACACTCAGGGATACGAAGAATTTACAGAAGTAATTTCAGAAGCAGAAAAAATGATTATTAAAAATTTTAAAAGAATTGTGATACGGGGAAAGAGAGGTCGTGGAGTGCCTGTTTTATTCAGTAATGACGTCCAAGAACATTTGTCTGTCATTTTGAAAATTAGAGAATGTATCAACCAAAAAACTAATATTTATCTCTTTGGTCATCCAAAAACAGGTGAACCAATAATTGGTTATAAAGTATTGAAGAAATATGCAGTTGCTTGCGGTGCCAGCAATCCTGAGGCTCTGACTTGTACACGTCTGAGAAAACATTTAGCTACTCTTACCCAATTATTTAACATGATATGGAGCAGTTGGCTAGTTTTATGGGACACACCTTAGGAATACATAGATCGTCTTATAGACTACCCGACGATGTTTATCAGACCTCAAGAATATCAAAACTTCTTATTCTTATGGAAAAAGGGGAGGCTGGACAATTTAAAGGGAAAACCCTTGACGAAATTGATTTGAATTTAAATGAAAATTTGCTCCAAGGTTCAGATCATACTTCAGAAGAACGCGAAGAAATGTCTCCTTTTGAGGAAGAACAAGTAGAAGAATATGACCTAGAAGAAGATATATATGAGAAAAAAGAAAAGAAAATATCCGCCGGAAAGAAAAGAATATTGGTACCTTGGACACAAGAACAAAAAGACGTTGTTATTCCCTTTTTCAAAAATCACATAAGAAGAAAACAACCCCCGAAAAAACACGAATGTGATGAGTTAATAAAAAATAACTCCATACTTTTACAGAATAAGGATTGGTTGAAAATAAAAGTATTTATACAAAACCAATATAAGAAAAAATAGAATGTTTTAATAAAAATTATATTTTTTTATTTTATTATTTTATATGCGTATTGAATTTTTTTCATTTAATAATGCCTCAAGGATTTTATTAGTTATTTTTATTGAGAAAAACAGGATGTTTATTGGCACAGATTGAAATATAAAAGAATATTTACGCTGACAGCAAAATATATAATTTTTTTTATTGTTTTACTTGAATTAAGATTTTAAAAATTAGGTATTTGTATTTATAAAACATGTATGTTGAGAAATTTTGTATTAAAAACAAAAATATTTTTTTCATTAACATTCAAAATGTTTAAATACAAATCTATAAAATTTAATGTTTTTTAATTAAATAGTGTATTGACCATATAATGAAGAGTTTTTTCTGGGACTATTATAGAATTTCTATAATCCGACGTAGTTTTTGATTATGGAATAGCTTCATTCTAGCCCTAGGGCAGGAATATTCACTCTCGCTCTTAGTATGGAATGAATAGTTGTGGCGCTCACTCAATGTCTCGGTTAATTTGACAGAAAGAGAAAATAGGGCTGCTTCGTTTTCTACATCAGCTGCACTACGCAGATTAGAAGTAGTGCAGAAATGTCAAAATGCATAAAAAATCCTCTAAAGTGAACATAAAATGACTAATATGGTCGTTGAGTATTATTTGTTAGAGCCAGAAATGCAGCATAGGTGTATTTTGAGCCACTTTTTTTTTAAAAAAAAGGAAAAAGAAAACGCTCTCTAGCAACAATTGCCAACTGTCAAATATGTCCATTGTCAAACTTGTTTAAACATCTATTTTTTTAAATTAAAATTGATTAACACTTCATAAAAAGTAAGTAAATTCCTATATTTTTATTAAAATAATAGCTATTACATAGCTTCATTCCTTTCTAGTGTTAGATATTTCACCACAACTCTTCCAGAAATTAGGGAGTAAGCAATTCAATGTATGTTGTTTTTTTATAGTCGTAGAAAAAGTATAGTCTAAAACACGGGTGGAATTCAAAACTACACTCATAGAATTTTGCTTATTCCACCTTTAATATAGAATATACTATTCACGAGTTGAATACAGTGCTTGGTATACAACCTCAGCTATGATATTATTAGGGTATGTCTGAAAAATATGGCAAATGTCTTGACGCCGTCACTTGACTTTCCCACCGCTTCGCGGTTCACTGCGCAAAGTACAAGTAGTACAAAGGTCATTTTGACATAAGTTCTACCCAAAAAATTTTATAATTCGCATTTATTGAATTCTTTAAGATAGATAGAATTACATTATCTCTATTTTTAAACTAGGAGTGATTTGAATTTAAGTTGGCAATTCGGTAGATTCCTGATTCGTCAGATCATAGTCTGTTTTACTCAGCACTTTTGACATATATTTTGATCGAACAATTGTGTAAATTGTTAACAAACTTTCATTTAAGCAAATAGAGGGTGATTATTTGTCTAAAAAAGAGGTTCTTCATATATTCTTGCGTCTTATTTATATCATCATGAACAGAATAATTTCTGTAGTATATATTCACATAGGTATCTCGTAATTTATCACAAAACTCGAACGTTATATATACCTATCTGAAAAAATAAACAATTGACAAATCATTGATGAATAAACTTTAGCGTACATTATTTACTAAAATTTTTAATATATTTGTTCCAATTTACATTTAAGACCATTGAATATAATAATTTGCTAGCTAGACTATGTCAGACCACTTTATAATTATTTTTGTCGTTAAGGTTGACGTCAAATAAAAATACATACAATAACTAACTGTAGGTATGACACCAAAAATTACTAAAAAAGTGTACAAAGAGATTTCAATGTGACACTGTAAACAATGTTATAATGAAGTCTCTTATACGCAAATTATAAAAATTGTATTTAGTTTATACAATAAATAGTACTTTGTGCTGTTAACCATCTCTATTTATGGAACTCCCCGGGAAGAGATAAAAGGAAAGAAAGCTGGTTGTAAAATCCAAAGATTACGATCCTTAGTAATTAATGGGCCATCGCTCTTCATTCTTTATTAAATATTGAGTAATTGTTTGAATGTAACAATTAATCAAGATTTGAATCATACCTAACTTACATGATTTTGTAATTTTTAGATCAAAATAAATTATCTGTTTTTTTATATTTTTCAAATTGTTATAATATCATAGTTAATGTCGTAGTATTCATCTCGTGGAAATACTTTTTTAAGGTCGCGAACAGTTCTCCTGCATTAAAAAATGGTACCTTCGTCACTCATTGAGCAATATACTATTTCGTCATTTCATAATATGGGCATGTATTAATAATTTTCAACTTTTCACGCTCGATTTATAGAGTACAAATAGACATCCAATTGGTTTTTTACTCCATGAAAATACACAATTAACTTATAATACTTATTTAAAAACAGTAAACTGAAATAAAATAACAAAATTGCTCAAAATGGAATCTAGATAATATGTCAAAATATTAAATGTTATATACGGAAGATATTGCCCATCAGCGTTGATATTAGAGATGTCTAAATATGTACAGTACGTTAAGCTCCATGTTAGATATCGAAAATCTGTGGTGCAAAGAACAAACGTCGTAAGTAATTCAGAAAATTATGACCACTAAATACTGATTTTCTGTGGCACTGTATCATGTTCTTCGATACTTGTTAGAACGTCTATTTTCTGCAATATATTGCTGTATATCACTTCCAATCGTAATTTATCGTACATAATACAAGGCCTAACAAATATCGAATAAAAATAATTCATAATTGTCTAAATCACTTACTGCGTTTGTTCCTTGCACGACAGATTTTCTATTTCTAACAGGACTGTATACGGAAGACGGAACTTATTTAGATGAATATGGAAGAGATATAATTTTCAGATGATAATTAGGAACACTAGGCCTTCCGTATATCAAAATATTGAATGTAATATATGGAGGATGTAGGTACTACAAGTTTAATGAAATGTGGCAACACTGTACGGAAGACCCATGTACTGTAAATTTGATTATCCTGATATACTCGGAAGACATAAACATAGCATTTCAGTCGGAAGATTCAATGCAATAAAAATGGTTAAAAAGAAAATATGTTCCATTATTTTTTTCATCAGTTTCTATACTAAAGTGGGAAAAATGCAATATACTTCAGTCAGACTATATATATTCCTGCTCCTTCTGGTGGATGCGGTAAATACTGTCTTTAGGTGGAAGACTCAAGTATAGAGATATATATATATATATATATATATATATATATATATATATATATATATATATATATATATATATATATATATATATATATATATATTATTAATATATTCTGATTTATATACTTATTATTATGAAGTTTGGATAATTATAATTTTATATGTTTTGTAATGTATTATTATTTTATTCGGGAGCATGGAACTCTGTCTGCTCTTTGAGTCCTGGCATTTAAAGATATATTACCTTTATTTAAATAAAAAGAAACACCTTACTTTTTAAACACATTTAATTTAAAAAAAATTTAATGCAATAATTATAAGTTGCGACGCCTATGGTTACCTCAAACGAAATTATCAATTTTTATATTCTCTCCTGTGCGCATGCTTAAAGTCCAGTCATGCGGACTTAAAGCGTGAAATGAACATAGTTTTTACAACAATGCGTGATGGAGCATCGGTGATCATTAGATACACATAATATTGTCAAAAGATAAATACTTAAATGGTTTAACACATAGAAGAATTTATGTTGAGAATATACATAGAAATATTACAAATATGCTGTGGAAGAAATAGAATTAGAAGATTTATATATACATGGAAATATTATAAGATTTATATACAGACGTCCGTTTTCTTTCTATTTTAGATCGATCATTGCCGTGAATTTTTATCAATTTTACGAAATTATGCACTTATTTGAGTTTTTTTTTCTTATTATTGGCCAATACTATTTTAAATGAACACTGACCTGTTGCTCTGGAATTGGGATAATGCTTCTGGACCCAGGAATACTCCTCTGAAGTTCCAACACCAATTTTGGAGAAATTTGGCTGATTTTCGCAGTAAAACTGGATGTGATTATCTGTGAGTACTATCAGAATTGTTTATAGTAGTAATTGATAAGTTTTGTCAAGTTAATTTGGGAATTTCATGAATTTTCGGGAACACTGCAACACAAGCTCCACGTATATTGATGCCAGCTTCCAACCTACTAACGCTTCCTTTCGATTCTCAACTTTTTTCAATAAACAAGTATTTTGTTTTTTCCAGGTCACTATTTACAAAAGTTTGTTTCTTTACTTGTTGATTTAAAATTTGATCTGTCACTTTGTTTATAACCAATCAAATATTGTCCTATGCAATCGAATTATTTAATTTAGTTTACTTAGTAGAAAAGTTCATACATATACTATTTCACATTATTAATTCACTTGTAGAGTCTTTTGAGTTTTTGTCATACAAATAAATTAAAAATTGGTTATATACATAGATACATTTTAAATAGTTCAATATCTAATATTGTTATTAACAGTCTATTACTGTTACAATCATATTACTTAGAACATAAATCCTTTTATGTAATCTCTATCTAATCTTTGTATTAAATTATTTATACTAACTTATTTAACAAATTATTATTTATTGATTCTATGTTCATTTTACTGACAATATATCATTTTTCTTTATGTTATTAATAGTTTATCTATGAAAATCTATACTCCCAATTCTACTAAATATTTGTATTTGTTTTATAACTTAACTGCTTATATTTATAATTATCGTGACTTGACTAATCTAATAATTGTTTTATTTCAGATGAACAGCTGATTACATTATAGAAAATAATCCATCGTCTTAGGCAACTTTATTTACTCCATCACATTTGTTAGGCAATTTCTAAATTTTGTACTATTATTGAGGTAATTTCTTTATTTATTAAATTGTTATAGACTAATTATTTAATATATCTTTACTTGATATGCTTTTAATTAAGAAAAATGTTTCCTTTTTAATTGTGTTTTCTTAAATTATATTATTTTCATATGTTTTCATGTTAGCAACATATTCCTATAGAACTAATTCTCTTAATATCTATGATATCTGGTTCAATTCCCCTCAAATTTAAATTTAAATGATATCCATACCTTGGATATTTATTTAAATTTTAATTTTCTTACTATAAATGATTGATTTTATTTTATTCAAAAAAAAATGTTTTATCAACTTTATGGCATAATCTTAATTTTCTTTAACTTTGTTTCTCAAATATTTATTCACATATTTCCTATTTCTTTCAATAACTGTCTCATAATTCTTTCCTTAAAATACACTTGATTAATATCAATGTCAATTTATATTCTTAATATTACTTCATATAATACTTCTCTACTATCATTTTCATACTAACTTCCACTTATATATCAACTTATTTCTTTTTAATTTCATTATATTTTATTCTTCTATATACTCCTCATATCATATTTCTTTTCAATATTCATCATTATTCAATATAATTAATTATTTCTTAAATTCATATATATCAATATCAATTCCTTATTCCTTCATGTATTTTCAAGTAATCTACCAAATTCTAATTGACATCAAACATTACCTCCTATATTTTTATCAATATCATTCGTTATTATCCTTTCCTATCCTTTATTACTTACATCTTATTTCCTTATTTTAAAAAATGTGAACTTCTATTTGATACTTGAGTTATTCTGATTTTTATCCCCTCTATCCTATATTTTTAATAGTTTCTTTCTATGTAAAGCCAGTATTTCTCATAAATTGTTTTTCTTTATATTATATTATATTTATTCATTCATTTGTGTTTTTTTTTAGGTTCTGAAGAAACAAACGTGAAGAATTTAATTGGATCACCAGCTGCCAAATGGAAAACAAAACTCTGTCTAATATCTACTTTATCTTTGTACACTACCTAATATTAAATTTAAAACTATAGTTATGATTATTATTTCCTTTTTTCAAGTATTGTTCGTAACATAACATCATCTATTCATAATATCTATATACATGCTCTACATTGAACACTCCCCTTTCTAATTGTGTACCTGGATAGAATAAGCGATAACTGTTTTGAGCATCACTATTGTCGACTACATATGGCCCTTCAAATGGTGATAATAATTTTTTACATTGATTTTCACCTTTCTTTGGTGTTCTTAAAGATCTTACTAGGACTAAATCTCCTTTTTCAAATCTAATCTTCTTATTATTTTTGTTTCCTTTTCTTTTAATAAATCTCATAGCACTTCTCTCCAAATTCTTGCTTACTTTATTTAAAACTTGAGACATATCCTATTCTCTCTGTATTATCCATTCACGTTCTGGGGGTATTCCTTTCAAAATAAATTGTGGACATTCTTCAGTAACTCCATTAGGTAATTGGTTTAAAAATTTCTCTACTTGATTCAGATTTTCTTCCCATAAATTGTGTCTATTATTACATAAAATCCTTAAATACTTAACAACTTCTTTGATATACCTCTCAGCTGGATTAGATGAAGGTCTTCTTATGCTTATGAAATTCATTTTAATATTATGATTTCTACACAAGCGTTTGACTTTTTCACTCACAAAGTAAGTAGCATGATCCAGTATTAAATTTTCCGGAGTTCCTATTTCTTCTATAAAATTTTTCAGACAAGATATTACTGTGTTTGCATTGGTACGTTGACAAGGAAAAGTTCTTACAAATTTTGAAAATATATCTACCATAACTAAAATATGTTTATTGCCTTGCTTGCTATGTATTAATTGTGATATGAAATCAATAGCTACTATATGTAAAGGCTTGAGTGGTATTATAGGTTTTGGTCCACTAATATGATGATAGTTCCTTTCCTTCGCCACCTGACAAATTTTACAGATTTCTTTAACCAATGATATGTCCTTTTTTGCAGTGTAATTTTCTCTAAACAACATCCATAGTTTTCGAGATCCTATATGTCCATATTCCTCATGTAATTGTTTGAGAATTTGTTTAGCATATTCAGGTGTTATTGAATAAATTTCCCTATCTTCCATTTTCTTATACCAAATTCCCTCGTTTTGAAATGCTCCTCTTTTACAAGATTCTTGTAAATTTCTCTGATCCTCCATTATTTTCTCCAAAGTAAACAAGCCTTCAGTTTTTTTCAACCTATTGATGCCAATTTGGAATTGTTGATCCTTCTTCTTCATTTCTGTTTCACGGCTAAGAGCATCCGCTACTATATTAGTTTTCCCAGGAATAAATTTTATTTCAAATTCATATTCCTGTAATAGAAGTATCCATCGATGTATCCTATTGTTTGCATAACGATTTTTAAACATTGCTGTTAAAGCTGAATGGTCTGTTTCCAAGTAAAATTTTGCTCCTAATAGATAAAAACGTAATTTAGTTATGCAAAATACAATGCTTGCCATCTCCAATTCAGTAACTGAGTATTTTCTTTCATAGTTTTTCGTTGCTCGGGAAATAAAACTGATTGGTACCTCTCCTTCCTCTTGTTCTTGCAATAAAACTCCTGCTAACCTATCTATGGATGCATGTGTTCTTAAAATAAATGGCTTGTCATATTGAGGATGATAAACCTGCAAATTTTGTAAAAATATTTCCTTTAGTTCTTGGAAAGCTTGTTCTCTCCTAGCATCCCATTTCCATTTCGTTTCCTTCTTGAGTAATTCAATTAATGGAATTTCTTTATTACTGAGGTCTGGTATTAGTCGTTTGAAGTAGTTGAGAATTCCCAAAAATCCTCGAAGAGTTTTCAGATTAGTCGGTGTCTTATATTCCCTTATGGTTCTAATTCGTTCAGGGTTCATTCTCACTCCAGTAGAACTTAAAATATATCCCAAATACTGCACTTCTTTTTGGTAAAATTGACATTTTTCCATGTTCAATTTTAATCCTGCTCTTTCCAATTCTGCCAATATAGTCTTCAAATGTTCGTAATGTTGTTCTTCATTTTCTGAATATATTAATATATCATCTATATAGTGCAATGTAAAATGTTCATATTGGTTAAGAACAGTGTGAAGTGTTCTTACCAATGCTGCACACGAACTCTGTAAACCAAATGGAACAACACAAAATTGGTATACTACACCATCAAGCATAAATGTATACGGACGACTTCTTTTATCTAATGGAATCAACCAGAAACTATGCTTCAAATCCAGTTTCGTGAATATGTTAGCTCTTGTAATCCTACCAAATATCCCCTCTACATTTAAAGGACTCTCATATTGTTTTTTAGTATATGAGTTCATATTTCTGGCATCCAGACATAATCTAATCTCACCTGACTTTTTTCGGACACATGTTATCGCACTTATATATGGAGAGTTGGATCTTTCTATAATACCATCTTGTATCATCTTTTCTAACTCCTGGTATACTTCATTTTTCAGCTTATAAGGAATGGGATAGGTTTTTATCTTGAAGTTACTAATATCCTTATTCATTTCCAACTTATGTATATACTTTGCTGCTATGCATACTTCTTTGTTGAAAAGCCTCCCATGTTTTGTTAATAACTCATCAATCTCTCTTCGATATTGTATGGGACAAAATTGTTCTTGTAGATCTTCCATAATTTCTATTTGGTTTATTTTACATTGTCTTTCCTCTACCTCTTGTTCTTCCTTTTTGTCAAAAGTTATTATATTACCTTCACATACCATGTACCCCTGTTTATAATCAATTATCATCTTGTGATTGCTCAATTCATCATTTCCCAAAATTACGTCATATTTTAAATTCTTAACTACCAATAATTGTATCTTATAAGCTATGTTTCCCAAATAAAAATCTGTAATTATGGTACTATTTGTATAATATAAATTTTTATCATTCGCCCCTACTAATGATAGTTTCTTTGTATTTATCATCATAATATCATCCTTATTTAAATTATCTACTATATCCTGTTTAATTAATGTTACCCCTGAACCCGTATCTATTAAAATTCTACAAAAAATATTTTGTAATCTACCCTGGATAAATATTAAATTAGGTTTTTCTACCTTTTTACTAATATTTTTATAATCTATAATAAATTCTCGAGGATGTTCATATCGCGATGAATAGATGATATTATGCACGTAAGGACGATTTAAGCAAAATTCGCTATATTGTCCTGTCCAGAAATACATTCTTCTACCTGTATCTCCTGTCTGACCATGTTCACTTGTCTCCTATTGTCCTCATCCCTGTTTCTGTTTTGGTCTGGATTATTTTGATTTTCTCTTCCGTTTTGCCAGTTTCTTCCTCTATTATTGTTATTATTCCCATAATGATTTCTTCTCTCGAAATTATTTTGGTTTCTATAGTTCTCTGGATATCTGTTTCCATTATTCCTCTCTCGATTTCTATTTTGCTCCCCATTTCCTTGATATCGTCTATCATCAAAGTTCCTATTTACATAATTTCTATTTCCATTACCTTCATAATAATCTCTCCTAAAATTACCATTTCCATTTTGCCTTCGGGTATCGTTTCTTATATTTCCATTTCCTTGTTGATATCTAAGAAAACCATTTCCATTTTGGATACTTCTTTCCACTCTCTGCAAATATCTAGACAAATTTTCCATTGTTTTTATATTATGAAGGGCTATTGTTTCTGCAACTTCATAACAGGTTCCAAATATTGTGCCATATTATAGAGTTGCATAGCATATGCATTTAAATTTTTATTCCGATTGTAACCAAATTTCCCGAAGTACAATCTTTCCCTAAAATTAGCTTGATGAATTTCTCCCCAAAAATAGTTTATAAATTGATTCTCAAATTCTTCTAGATTGTTTATATTTTCCTCCTTATTACAGAACCATAATAGGGCATGTCCAGATAACATCCCTCTAAAATAATAATCTTCTCCATTATATCTCCCATTCCTTTGAGTTTGCTTTTAATTATTTTAATAAACACCTTCGGATGAATGGTGTTTATATTCCCATCAAACTTTACTCCGATATCCATATTTCCCGTATAAATAACTCCACCTCCATTTCTCCTAATATTAAATTCCATTTCCTCCATGCTTTCCTGCAATTTCCTGTTCATTTCTTCCAGTTCTTTGTGAAAAATTTGTCCAATATGCTCGTTCCTCTCCTCACATGTTCCTGTTTGTTTTTGAACCTTTGTATCTAAGTTCTTAAATTTATGTTAAATTTATGTTATGCTGATAATTCTGCATAATTTCTTCTATAGTTTCTTCTCTGAATTTAATGTGTTCTACTTCTTTGCTGATATCTTCCGTTTGTTTCCTTACTTCTGCTTGAATTGTACCTGGTAATTCTTCATTTATGCCTCTTCCTAATTCATGAATTTGTTCTACCATTTGATTTTCATACCGTTTTCTTGAATTTCAATCCGTAGATGTTTGTTTTGATCCACCATATCTTTTTTCACCTCATTTATCTGCCGTCTACTTTCTTCATGTTCTTCCCTAAGTTTCCTGAATTCTTGAATACTTTCAGTTTTCACCTCTTCTATCTTCTTTTCCAATTTATTCATGTTTCCATTCAAATCTTCCCTAATATTCTCCTCCATTTTGTTCATATCTCCATTCATGTTATCTATTTTTCCATTTAATTCATCCTTCATACTGTTCATGTTAGCAATTAATTGTTGCATCATGATCACCATCTGATCATCTCTACCTGTTCTTGTTGGCGCTTCCTGTCTCCTCTCTTCTTGTTCCACAGCTTCCTCATCTGTCAAACCTTCTTCATGTGCATCACCTTCCACTTGTTGTCCTTGCTCCAAATATACTGCTTGATAATCTCCCATACCATGACTTCGTTCTTCTCTTTCCTCTTCTGAATCACTTCCTGCTCCTATCTTCCTTCCATCTCTCAACGTCATTCGTTTTGCCATTTTAATTGAGTTTTTTAAAATTTACAAGTGCTTCCTAAATTTTTAATAAACCGCCCCACGTTTTGGGTGACAATTATTAATATATTCTGATTAATATATACTTACTTATTATGATGAAATTTGGATAATTATAATTTTATATGTTGAAATTTTGTTTTGATGTGGCTAGCTCAGTATTTATAATTTTATATGTTTTGTAATGTATTATTATTTTATTCGGGAGCATGAAACTCTTTGAGTCCTGGCGTTTAAAGATATATTACCTTTATTTAAATAAAAATAAACACCTTACTTTTAAACACATTTAATTTTAAAAAAAATTTTTAATGCAATAATTATAAGTTGCGACGCCTATGGTTACCTCAAACGAAATTATCAATTTTTATATTCTCTCCTGTGCGCATGCTTAAAATCCAGTCCTGCGGACTTAAAGCGTGAAATGAACATAGTTTTTACAACAATGCGTGATGGAGCATCGGTGATCATTAGATACACATAATATTGTCAAAAGATAAATACTTAAATGGTTTAACACATAGAAGAATTTATGTTGAGAATATACATAGAAATATTACAAATATGCTGCGGAAGAAATAGAATTAGAAGATTTATATATACATGGAAATATTATAAGATTTATATACAGACGGACATATTACATGAATATAAATTTAAGCATCATTCTTATGATGATAAAATGGCGTAAGTACTTATTTTTATTTATTTGAATTAGGCCTTTTTGATAATGTTAAAGATTTATTTTATTAACTAACTAAATAAAGTCCGTTTTCTTTCTATTTTAGATCGATCATTGCCGTGAATGTTTATCAATTTTACGAAATTATGCACTTATTTGAGTTTTTTTCTCTTATTATTGGCCAATAATATTTTAAATGAACACTAACCTGTTGCTCTGGAATTGGGATAATGCTTCTGGACCCAGGAATACTCCTCTGAAGTTCCAACACCAATTTTGGAGAAATTTGGCTGATTTTCGCAGTAAAACTGGATGTGATTATCTGTGAGTACTATCAGAATTGTTTATAGTAGTAATTGATAAGTTTTGTCAAGTTAATTTGGGAATTTAATGAATTTTCGGGAACACTGCAACACAAGCTCCACGTATATCGATGCCAGCTTCCAACCTACTAACGCTTCCTTTCGATTCTCAACTTTTTTCAATAAACAAGTATTTTGTTTTTTCCAGGTCACTATATTTACAAAAGTTTGTTTCTTTACTTGTTGATTGAAAATTTGATCTGTCACTTTGTTTATAACCAATCAAATATTGTCCTATGCAATCGAATTATTTAATTTAGTTTACTTAGTAGAAAAGTTCATACATATACTATTTCACATTATTAATTCACTTGTAGAGAGTATTTTGAGTTTTTGTCATACAAATAAATTAAAAATTGGTTATATACATAGATACATTTTAAATAGTTCAATATCTAATATTGTTATTAACAGTCTATTACTGTTACAATCATATTACTTAGAACATAAATCTTTTTATGTAATCTCTATCTAATCTTTGTATTAAATTATTTATACTTACTCCTTTAACAAATTATTATTTATTGATTCTATGTTCATTTTACTGACAATATATCATTTTTCTTTATGTTATTAATAGTTTATCTATGAAAATCTATACTCCCTATTCTACTAAATATTTGTATTTGTTTTATAATTTAACTGCTTATATTTATAATTATCGTGACTTGACTATTCTAATAATTGTTTTATTTCAGATGAACAGCTGATTACATTATAGAAAATAATCCATCGTCTTAGGCAACTTTATTTACTCCATTACATTTGTTAGGCAATTTCTAAATTTTGTACTATTATTGAGGTAATTTCTTTATTTATTAAATTGTTATAGACTAATTATTTATTATATCTTTACTTGATATGCTTTTAATTAAGAAAAGTGTTTCCTTTTTAATTGTGTTTTCTTAAATTATATTATTTTCATATGTTTTCATATTAGCAACATATTCCTATAGAACTAATTCTCTTAATATCTATGATATCTGGTTTAATATATATATATATATATATATATATATATATATATATATATATGTATACTCTTTTTTTTGACATAAGCTTTATTGTCATGAAAAATTATACAATTTTATGGACAAAGCGAAATCATTTAAAAATAGATAAATATAAAAAATAATATAAAGATATATAAAAAATACTGACTATACTAACAATACAAAACATAATATATACAAATACAAATTTAAATTAATAATTATAATACAATGTTAGCATCGTACATCATACCAAATATTGAACTACGCCGATGTAACTCAAAAGTCTAGGGTAGATTGCAGAATTCTGCCACTGAATAATAAGATCTTTCAAGCAGAAAGGCCGTTGTCAATCTCCGGAACCTATTGAATGTATTTACCACTTTTAAGGTAGCTGATTGAATATTTTTTTGGCATTGAAGGTGATGGAATTTTTTACCAGATCAGAGGTGGGTATTGTTAAGTAGATATCGACATTTTTTCTTCTAGTAGGGTAGCTATGAATTGGCCTCTCAGTTAAATTGTGAAAGTGTTTGCGAACCAAACACACGGATTCCAAAACGAATAGAGCAGGAAGAGTTAAAATTTTGTATATTTCAAAATAGAATTCGCAATGCGTCCTACGACTCAAACCATAACTGTAACGAATAGCTCTTTTTTGTAGTTTGAAAATAGATGTGAAGAGGTGCAAACTACAAGACCCCCAGAAAGGCAAACCATAGCGAAGGTGCGATTCGAACAAAGAGTAGTAAGTTGTTAAAGCAGTACAAGAATCAAGTTGTTTAGACACAGATTTAATGGCAAAACAAGCCGAGGATATTTTTTTCGCTAAAATGTCTACATGTACAGACCATTTAAGGCACTGTCAATATGGAGACCAATCGAATTTGAAGATCTTATAACCTGGGTCTGTTAACTCTATCAAAATTAACTATTTAAGAAAATTTAAAGGTTTTAAATGCGAACGGCAGCTGTTCATCGGAGAGCATTTATGGGTATGAATAAGGAATACATCACATAACCCGCGGCGCCATGCAATTTTTGTTTTATAGACAAAAACAATTGAGAAGATATAGATTTTACTAAATTTCATAATATAAAAACTTAGTAAAGAGGTGAGGTCAAACATAAAAAAAGAAATATTATTTGAATAATAGCGAAGATCCAATCCTTTAATCAGATTTGAGTAGGTTAGAAATTTATTTACAACAAGGGAGTTAATACTCTATTGGTTTATACTAAAATATTCAAGTAAGAAATCAAAGTTAATTAAGTCTTAATTAGTAAGTTAATAAAACCTTAGATATTTTCCCAGTATAACTACAATAGTGACTTTTCAACACTATAGTACTATAGGTTACACTTTCAAAAAAAATATTTTTGTATTACATAGTAGGATTGTAAATTCGTTTATGGTGAGATTCACTTAATTTTAACTACTGTTATTTAAACTCAAAATACAGTTTCACTCAGACTTTAAAAATAATAATTAAATTAGTGAAACTAAAAATAAGAAAATCTGGCCTGCTCGTCCTTATAGGTCCTCCAACGTTTTCCTCCAAGCTCTCTTGGTCTCTGGAATACATCATGTGTCGTAACAACCAAATGAAGTTCCACTACGAAGACATTATTTTTCTGTCGTTTTGGGCGTGGAGTGTATAATCAAAATCAAGCACACGTCTTACAAAACAAAACGAGGAATAGGCGTATTTTACCAACAAAAGATATTTTTAAACTACCTTAGAACCCTAAAAAGAGAACTCTTTTTAATAACCAAAAAAACATTCCTGATTTTGAGATGACAAAAAAAGGATGGATAAATCAAATTGAATAGATAGGATCTTAAGTAGGCAGTTCACCTTATTAAAAGGGTTATATCCCACACAAATTTGGGATTACCACAACGTATAGGTAAAACCTACCTCGTTTTTTGGTTTCTACCAAATTCCGATTCAAAAACTTTCCTATCCAATGAAATAAGACCACTTGTCTCTCTCCCACATCCTAACAAATACTCTATACTGGACAAGTTCTCTTGGTGGCCTAACTAGTAGGTACCAATAAATCAAAAATACTGATTCTACCAAAAGCCAGTGGTGTATCCCAAAATCAACACGATACAATCTTATTACATCATTGTTAAGTTTGAGAGGTAGCAAAACTCCTTTGTAAGATAAAACTAAAATTTTCTCAGTGTTTAATCAAAGCCCGTTCGAGTCAGACCAAGACCTAATAGTAATGAGATATTTGCCTATGGTTGAATGTAAAGTTCGTATATTTGAACTGCTCCAGGTTACACTAGTGTCATCGGCAAATAAAGTGAATTTACCATTAATTCGTAAGTTTGTGACATCGTTAATGAATACCAAGAAATGAATTGGACCTAAAACTGAACCCTGGGGTACACCACTGCTACCTGGTGAATTTTTCGAAACTTTTCCATTTGCTCGTACCAGTTGGTTTCTACATTCCAGGTAAGATTCAAACCATTTTAAAGGAATACCACGGATGCCATAATATTCTAGTTTGTTTATCAAAATTTCATTATCAACACATTCGAAGGCCTTCGCGAAGTTACAAAAAACCGAAGCCGTGAAAAGTTTATTATTAAGAGAGGTATATAAAGAACAGAAAACATTGCGTCATTAGTACATTTATTACGTAGGAAACCGAATTGTTGGAATTTCAAGATTTTATATTTGAAAAGAAAACGGGCAGTAGACGGTTTTTCATTAGTCTTTCGATTATCTTCGATAAGATTGGTAATAAGGCAATAGGACGATAGTTACTAGTATTCTGTTTCTCGCCACCCTTGTGGAGGGGAACAATTATAGCTGTTTTTAGACAGTTGGGAAAGAGATCTTTTTCAAAGGATTAATTGATTAGAGAACATAAAACGACGTTAATCACGGCATCTGGAATATTCAAAACCAACTTAGCTGATAACCCATCAATGCCACAAGAAGTTTTGTTCTGAATGCTGAGTATTGTTTGCACTAGCTCAATTTTATCTATTGGTTTAAGGAAGAAACTATCAGTGATTCTTTTAGAAGTAACGAGGAAAGAAAGAGCATCACGAATTGGAGATATTTTATAGCTAATATTCTTACTAACTGTTGTGATATGACATGATGTATATATCACGATGACGAGTCAATCACGAGAGCTTTCACATTGTATTGAATTCTCGGACTGGCTGAATGCATATTGTAACTTTAAATCCTTAGTATTTACTTTAATGGTCGTAAACGCCCATTAATAAAAGATAGTTTGCCTTGTAAGTGCCTGCTCAACTCGAAACCCAACAATTAAAGTTTTAAATGGTTCAAAAGAAACTTGTTTCTTTATAAAATAGAGATTATAGAACTTTCCAAAACCATTAAAATGTTACTACAAATAACGTTGAGTGATTACGATCCTCAATTAGCACCGTGAAAATATTTCAAACCCTTACACAAAGTAAAAAGAGAAATCTCAGCTATTCGAAATGCATGTTTTTTATGGATTGACATAAATTATCTAACAGGACCCTATTTATCGCTTCATGGCCAAGTGGATAATTAACTTTATATCAAAAATATCACCATTCAACGGAAATAGAAGAGAAAGTTCTACCCCCAAAAACTTGCGATATATCTACAAAAATTAACCAATTTAAAAAGTAGTCAGTTTCTCAATCTTAAACAGTACAGAACTAAAAACCACTATCGAACGGTAGACATAAAAAAGTATTCGAAAACATACAGTGCGCGTGAAAACTATAT